>JBBPDA010000001.1:34833006-34845260 GCA_037974385.1 Arnoldichthys spilopterus
CAGTTCCTTTGACCTCATGATTCTCATTTGCTCTGACATGCATTGTGAGCTGTAAGGTCTTATATAGACAGGTGTGTCTGATGTGGTGACAAAGGGTCTGAATACTTAGGACCATGTGATATTACAGTTTTTCTTTTTTAATAAATCTGCAACAATTCAAACAAAAATTCTTTTTTTGTCTGTCAATATGGTGTGTGTACATTAATGAGGGGAAAAAATTACTTTAAATGATTTTAGCAAATGGCTGCAATATGACAAAAAGTGAAAAACTGAAAGGGGTCAGAATACTTTCCGTACCCACTGTATGTATAGATGCATATGTATAATGCATAGATGTATAGATATAATGTATTTCTTTAGATTTGCCACAATTTGTGAAATATTTCCATGATGACATTATATGATGTAATGACTCCAGCAATGTTAAAATGTGTCTTAACTTTTACGAAGCTTAATCTTTAATCTTGAATCAGCTGTACTATAACATTAAAATTATAAGATTAAAATAAGCCCAAGGAATTCCCCTAAATGTACTAGTAGAAATGAGAAAACATACACTAATATATTGCAAGAATACACAGATTAAATTTATCAAAAGTCTATGATGATTAATCTTACTTGTTTAATTCCTTTTATGTCCACATGTAACAGACCTTTTCCATCATTCTGAAGGGAGCATTTTAAGCTTTTAACTTGGGAGAATGCAGCAAGGCAGACGGGCTATGGTAAAGCAGAGAACATCTGATTACTAGGGCACAGTTAAATAGAATGCATGTCGCTCCAAATGAAAGTTATCTGTACATGAATACACTTACAATCAAGGGACTGGAAAGAATGAGTAAACAGGACGTGTGGTAAAGGTGTGACTTTTAAAGGTGTTTAAAGTAATATATGGCAAACCTTTCCTTTGTACTAACAAAGCCTTTGCTGATGTTTCACACTTTTACTTTACCACCTTTGCACTAGACCAACAGAGGGATTTGCATTGATGTTGGGGCGATTTAGCTTAATAATGGAATACTTACCACTGAATTTTTGTCGATGCGCTGACAAATGCCTTTAGGGCCAATTACAAGATCTACTGCCAAGCTCCATCCTTGCTGCACACAGTTGAAGATCAGTTACACTGCATGTATTATGCACACTTAAATGCAAAATGTTAATCTGATAACCTACAAAAACTATGACACAATAGCGTTTCCTAAATTTCCTTTTGGATTAAGAAAGTATCTGTCTATGTAAACTTTAAGTTAAATAAAACAGTAAACATTTAAAAAATCATTAATGACAACACTCTACTGAAGGTCAGTATGCTTAAGGCTTCATGACACCTCTCTAAAGCATTCATGGCTAATGACATAAACCTACATCACCATTTATAATGGCTTATTGCAATGACCAATAGTTCAATTCGACCTCATTTTAACTCAGAAAATGTAAACATGTCATGTAGCCTTATAAATGCTGGCCTTCAATTAACACTTAAAACAGTATAACAGAATGCACTTTTATGTGTAAGAGTGTAGTTATTAGCTCAGCAGAGGAAACAGGGTTCTCTGGCTTGTGGCTGTCAATCAAAATAAATGACATGTAAAGAAATAACCAAACAGTAATAATGAAGACTCACCACCAGCTCACAAGGGAAAACCTCCTCATCAAAACTGGAAAAGACTTGAAAGGTCTCAAAAAACTTTGTAATGCACTGCTCTTCATTCAGAGATGAATACTGCTGAAATGTTTGCTGGATCAATTTCCTGAGTTGCTTGGGCTGTCTCCCAGAAGAAAACCAGCATGAGTGTACAATAGTCAATTGGTAAAAAAAAAATTGCCATATTTAGAATAAGATCAATAACACTACATGTGCATAACAGTCCAACACAGAAAAATAACCCTGTACCTTCATGCTGATGATCAGTTCTTGGGGAAAGAACAGGTCAAGGCCCACATCTTTCCTAACAGAAAACAAAAATGTGAATTGTAAGTTTTATGATGTGAGTATTATATGTGCTACTTATGAGTTATGACTATTTACAGAGCTTTCAAGTGTTTTCAAGTATTACTTACTCAAGTAATTCAAAATTAGACTTTTTCTCAAGTCCGCTGGCATTCATATCTTTATAAAATCTCCTGTTGGATTAAATGAGTGTGAGAAAAACTGCAAGCAACATTTAAAAAAAATGAATGTAACAGTCCATGATTGCTCTTTGTAGTGGAATGATGTCACACATTATGCTGATACCTGATCTCCAAGCAGCCCAACTGTAAGGCCATGCCATCACTGACCTTGCTTGCACAGTGTTGCATGTAGTCACTGCGAACCTGTTAAAAAATTATTAATACATTTGTACTCTAAAAACTCTCCTTTAACGTGGCAAACAATGTTTTTCTTAAGATGTTCCATGCTAACCTGCTGGTACAAATACAGCATGGTGGTTTTGTCTTCTTTCAGCTTTTCCACAAAATCAGTGGGGATATATCGTATTCTCAGGTCATATCTGTTTTTTTTTTAAGAAGCAAAAAATTCAGAATTAGTGGGCCAAAATAACAACACAATAGGACTAGGAAAGCTTACAGACATATACAGACCTCCATTCTGCTTCCACATGCTGCTGCTCATATTTCTGCTCCATCTCACCCACTGTCAAGTTAGAATGAAGCCAGTGCACTTCATCTGATTTGAGGTGCTTCAGCCGCAACCCGTAGCAGCCAGGGAACTTGATGTCTGGACCAAGCCGTCCACTTTCCAGAATGGACTGAATAATGCCCTGCAAATTGTTATTTATATTTTATATTGTAATATATATTTAAATTGTTTTTTTTTTAATAATCTTAAATGCAATCTTAATCATAAATAAATGGTTTGCAGAATTGTCACCCTTACCATTCAAACCATAGTGTCTGATGGAAAATTTGTGTGCATTACATTTTTTGCTAAGCACTGCTAGATTGATATGCAAAATAAATAACATTTTCCATTTTTTCCTACAATTACAGCTACAAATAAATTACATGTACTGATCATTCACTAAGGAAACTGCAGGTTACTGCTCAGCTAGTATATATACAATACAATACACAGAATATCTTAGTATAAAGCAAAGCAACACTCACCTTGATTTGCCATGAGCTGTCACATTTTACAAGCTTAAAGTTCTTGCCCAGGTTAGAGCTGTTGCTAATGAAGCACACTTTGAGGATCTTCACAGTGCCTGCATCCTCAGTGGGTACCTCAGAGTGACGTCTTAACACCTGTTGTTTCCCAACTTGCGGTAATTTCCCCGACATCTCCATATAAGTTGTCATGACAGAGGTGTCATCATCTTAGCATTAGGTACTGCAAGGAAGAGCACAGCTCTGGCTTTAAGAAAATCCAGTACAGTGAATGCTCTTCCTAAAACACTGTATCTGTATGTAACTCTAATGGATAAACCGATAAACTGAAAAGATTTAACTAGAAGATGTAACAGAAGCCACAAAGGCAACAAGACAACACTTTTTTAGAATTTTGAGGGAGTGGCATTTCTGTACTCACTTTAAGTAGTCTTGCGTCACAAACAGAACAAATGCATTACAAAATACAGATCATTAACAGGCTCACTGAAACAAATCCTTATATTCCAACATGTCAGCACATGACTGACTGATGAAAGAAAATTTTATTTAAGGCTGTACCAGTATATATACATCTGCTGAGGGGTAGGATATATTAGGCAACAGGTAAACAGTCAGTTCTTAATGTTGGTGTGATGAAAGCAGGAAGAATGGCAGAGGATCACAGTGGGGTATGATCACAGTGACTTTGAAAAGCACCAAATTGTGATGGCTAGACGGTCAAGTGAGAGCCAAAAGACAGGTATTGTGGAGTGTTCCAGTAATGCAGTGGTTAGTACCTACTAAAATAATCCAAAAAAGGACAACCAGGGAACCATCAAATAGGTCATGGGCGCTAAAGGTTCATTAATGCACGTCAAGAGTAAAGGCTAGGTCACCTGATCTGATCCCACAGAAGACCTACTGTAGCACAAAATGTTACTGCTGGCTATGAAACAAAGGTATCAGAGCACATCATGCATCACACTCAGAGCTGTTGTGGTGACTGAGGGTAAACTATAAATATACTTATCTGTATATCTGCATGTCTGCCATGTTTGTGTAATATACTTTTAGACAGAGTGTCAAATGTAAAACAACACAAATAATTAAAAAATAACTGCATATTGGTTGTAAAGCTGAATTTCTATTAACTTTAAATGTTGCTTTAAGAGTTTGAACATGTTAGAAAGTATATTGTTAGACATTACAAATCACACATGGGGTGACCGATACAGTATATTACATATACATATATAACAAATTATTATTGTGAATTCACAATAATTAGGCATAAATATCATGATAGCCCTTATATGTATGCATATATGTATGTACATTTACATTTACATTTATTCAATTGGCTGACGCTTTAATCCAAAGCGACTTCCAGGACAGAGAAAACAATGTATGAAACAAAACAATGTATATTATAATATTTTATTAAAAATAAGATAAATAGTGAAAAAGATAACTGTCATTTATATTAATTATTACTTAAAGGCAGAAAATGTAAGAGTATCTTGGTGTTGAATAACTAAAACACTCTGGGACAGAAAACTTGCTAAGTAGTGTTTTTGTACTAGATTATAATTCAGAACTAACCAACTATGATAACCAACAAGGATAATAACACCACTGCAGATCTGTTATCTACTGCAATGCTTACAACAGCCTAATGTGGTTCCTTGGTAAAATATTTGTGAGAGCCATATAAAACAAGGCAATGGCTTTGGTATGAATAGCACACATGTTGTATGAAGAGTTAATGTAAATTTGCACTGTGGTGCTAAAGACACATGCAATGGTTTGAAGATTTCACAATGATAGTGACGGCTGCTGCTGCCATACCTGGTATTCCCCTCTACCACACTAAGGAAAGTGAAATGTGTCCAAGAAGAAACTCTTTTTTTTTTTTAGATTCAACTCAATTTATCAGTATAAACATTACATATAAAAAATAGCATCTATGTCCACTGGTGGTAAAATAAAATGGCTATATTTAAAATGACAACCCTGATTCCAATCACCACCACTGTAAAGCATTACATAACAGTTTCAGTACATGTTGTTTTTATTTCAGCGATTGAGTTATGCACAAATCTTAAAAAAACAATGGAATTGTTGTCACCCAGTTTTTACTTCTTAATGCAATTAATTAAACACAAAATTCTGGAGATTGTTCCGTTCTTCTGTTACCTTGGGTAGGTTATATTTTGGCAGCCTGTTTAAATGTCAGCAGAATCAACAGCTGGTCTTTAAATTGCTAGAATCTGTACTGGCCAACAGCGCTGTTCGGTTCCATATAAATACATTGCTGATTTCGGTATTGGTTGCTGCTATGATTACACTGTGCTGGGCACCAGCATCCTGTGAAACAAGCTTTCTGTGCGAAGAGTTGTGAAGTTTCCATTCACAGCTGTGACACTTCAGCAAAGGAAAACTGAGCCTCAGTTAATTGTTAAAGCTCAAGTATCCGTTAATTCTGGCGCCTTTAAGTCAGCGTAATGTTGTTGCTCAGCAACCAAACTCATGTGATATGTTTTGTGATATGTTGGCCAGATCTAGAGCAATAATCTCTCATGTTTCTTGGTTGTGAATACCCAGATATTTCACATCATTAAAAGAACAGTTACTGGTAATGTGTGTAAGTCGAAGTGTATGACGCCAATCCCAGGTTTATTTTGTAATACAGATTATTGTGAGCACCTCCGTCATGACTCACACTATGAACACCTTTATCATGACTCAATCAAACACTATAACCACGACAGTGGTTGATTCAGTGGTGCTGTGTGAAGGGTTGATGCCCAGCTTTTTCTTGCTGCACATTGTATAACAGGAGTGTCAAACTCTGGTCCTGGAGTGCGGGTGTCCAGCACTACTTAGTACTTCCCCTTCTCAAACACATTCACTAAACCTGGCACTTAGCAGGTAAGTTGAATCAGGTGTGTTTGAGCAGGGAATTCACCAAACTGTGTTGGACACCGGCCCTCCAAGACCAGAGTTTGTCACCCCTGGTGTATAACCTGGGGTTATGCAGTGACCCTAAAAACATTTGTGCCAACCATTTCTTTATGTCTGAAAACAAAGTCATGGCATTAATTGGGCTGCTGCTCAAGTGTCCCATTCTATTGGCAATGCTTTTCTATGCACATCATACAAGCTGTGTGTGCACAAACGAGTGCCTCTGAATACTTTTGGAAATACTGTCTATTTTTTAAGTAGGCAGTAGATTTAGGGGATGAACATTGTTTTACATATTTGATTTATTAAATATAATTTTATTTTGGCAAATATGTCTACTCTTATCTAAGATTTCTATTTTTTTATTGTATTTGAGTTTAATGTTGCTAGTGTCTACTGTCATTTTGTAATGCTGTTAATTGTTTAGTCTTTGAAGGAGGCATTCAAGTAAGAATTTCATTGTAATCTGTACACTGTACTTTTTATATACGAAAATAAAACTTTGAATCTTGAATCTGATACTGATACTGATCTGATCATTATCAGTACCAAGTACCCCTTATCCACCCACTGGGTCTCAGTTCCATTCTAGTTTACACATGAAATATTTATACATTAAATTTTATAAGAAATTGTTACAGATCCTAAAAGGTGGTCCCTGTTGGAAACAAAAGAAAACTTTTTTACAGTGTGAGTTGTGATGACATAAGTGCGTGTTATTCTATGGCAGCAAATGAAAAAGTATAAATGTTGTAAATGCTTGCTTTTGAATGAAAAAAAATACCTGCAATAACAGAACAAACACTTGCACATAATCAATGCAATCTTGGTGCTTTTGACTGTTTCCTGACTGTGCATTGTGCAATGCCCTCTGTTTGATTACAATGGTTCCACTCAAAATTGGTGAAAATGCTGAACCTGTTCTTTGTTCATGGAAAAAAGGGGCTTGTGACCTGTGACTAAAGTGAACAGCTGGAATTTCATATTCTAATGAGATAAAGGCGTAGTTAAAGATGCCTGCGGAAATTTTCATTAAAACATAATATCGGAACATTCAGAACACACAAAGTTTCCGTGTTGGTAGATCAAAGCATTTATGGTGTAGCCAGCTGCCAAAGCCACACTTTTAATAATGATTGGCAAACAATATGTTGCAAAGCCCTCTTTCACACACACACACACTAATTAATTAATATTTCTGTATAATGCCAGATTGGATTTCTAATGTTTATAAAATTTCATACCAACTCATATCTTTTAGCTAACAGTCAGTCAAAAGAAACTGCACCGACTGCATTCTCATCAGAACAAATAAATATAGGGCTGATTTTCCATTTGCTATTTCTGAGCTACTACAGTGCCTGACCTTGTAAAAAAGCTTCAAATATATTAAATAACATTATGTGTGTTATAGCATGATTCATTAGCATAGCATCATTCATCTAGATTATATATGCTGACTGGACTCATGCTTAATTGTATGAAAATGTATGGCATAATTAAATTAACTTTACTAACTGTACTTTTTTTGTGTTTAACTAATTCTGGACAGTCCATGCTTTTTATGTGCTGAACCACCATCACCACCACTGGAACAGGGAAGAACCTAAGCATGTGGAGGAAGATTGAAAATGATAATAGATTTTTAAAAAACTCCAGATGAGTCCAGATGTAATCAATGTCTTGCATAATCATGCATTTCCTGAAAAACAACAAGCATCAGTACAGCAGATTTTTGTTTTAAGAGTGGAAAAGTTTTATCATTACTATTACTATTACTATTTAGTACTACGACTATTTATCAATGGAAGAATACCATTGCTTGGATTTTGAAATAAACATGGAATAAAAACAGTCCATGTCTTCAAGTGCTGAACCATCACCGCCAAAACAGTTACACAGTCTTTAAGGTTTTATTAAACAATAAAGAACTTGATGCTATATTTTGATAACAGGGACATCACCAAATCTTCTGTTCGAGTATTGAAGCACCTGCACAGCAGCCTGATGCCAAAGCACAAGTGAACATACAGAGTGCATATGAAGCATCTTCTGCTCATCAGGTCTAAAGGCCAACACCAAAAGCTGATCAGCAACATTCAGGCACATGAGTGGAAATGTAGTTGTGACTTTTACTCAGCAAAAGGATTTTTGAAGCATTTGTCAACAAGCCACAGTGCACTTTAATGGCTTCAGTGCAATTCAGACTAGGTAGCCTAGTGTAAGAACAGGTCTGTGTTGGAAAAGGTTAGGCTATTTAATTATTAGGGGTGTAACAAGGAATCAATCTGTACTGATGCATCAACCAAAATAGAGAACGATCTGATTAATTGATGTGATACATAAAAATCAATCTGTGTTAATTTCACATTTAATTTGATGTGTGCAGTGTTTTGCACTGAGAAGTTGCTTTTGCTTATGACTGGATTGATTAATTTGACCTTTAATAATAAACAGTTTAAATTATAATTTATTAGCATGTGTGAGTTGATGGAGATGTAGCAGATTGTGTGAAGTTTCATGATGTCATACCGACTGCAGACCCCAGTATCAAACCGAATCAACTGAACTGAACCGCTGCAAATTTTAAGGCATTGAAAATGATCCAATTGGCTAAAATAATCGACGTGGATCGAATCGTGATTTACTTGTGATTTACACCTGAATTAACTAGAGGGGCTCAGCGAGTGCATTCCTATATTGTATATCCCTTTATTTAAGGAGTAATATACTGAAAGACCTACAAAACGTGCCCAGAAACGGTCCATTGTGCAGAAAATTACACGAGTGTCGGTTTAGATTAGTGCTAAAACTTTCTGCTGCTGGGATGAATGACACACGTCACTTGCGTTTAAAAAGTATCATGGCTTATCGACGCCCTTCAACTCACACACATCCCCCTTCTACCGCTACACAGCGTTTTTCTTTGGCTGGCTGGATAATAAAGTTGTTATTCTCACCGTGTCAGGTATGAAGGGGAACGAAGACAGTTAGACGGAGAGCAAACGAGAGTTCATAGCCCGGTTCATAACTTCCTGTGTAATTACAGGCAGATTGTGCTCCATCTGAACAATTAACGGCATTTCTAATTTACCACATAAAAACGTATAACAGGACAATAACCTACCTGTTTAAAGCTTCCCAAGGTTGCAGTTGTCTCCTTCGTCTGCTTGTTTATTTTTTTCTCTTCTTCTTTTTTCTAACCAAAGCGCAGGTTGCTGTCAGTTTCGAGTATCGCCTGGGGAAGGTAGCGGAGAGTTGAAACCCCGCCCCCTTCCTCTCAGCTTCCGGATTTCTGTATAGTTTCTGGGTGTGTAAACTGCCTTTATTCCACACACTACACTGCTCCTTCACACGCCACGAAGGGCTTAATTTACCTCAGCTTACCTTAACTTGTCCTAACTTTCCACAACCTAACTTCACTTAACACAACATACCTTAATTCACCCCCCGGGAAGTGAACTGCTGTCCATACAGTAAGACTACGGCCCTGGTTTCCTACACTGCGCTTAATCTTGACCTAAGGCTAAAAAATACTTCTAATGGTGAATCACCAGTGACACTGCAGTGCAGTCCAAGACTAGACTTGACACAGTCTTCCTGTTAACCATTTATACTGAATGGCATGGGTTTTCACCTAGGTTTCTAATTGCAGTAGACAAACTAAATACTGCTACTGTTACTTCTTTTACTAACAACTGTAGTAATAATAATAATAATGTTATATATATATGATTTACAAACCAATAGATGCTTTACAACAGGCTGAGGAAGAATTAGAAAAATAATGATATTGATAATAGATTGATGCTTATCTCTAGAACAATAAAAACTAATAACTGATTCCAGATGTAACTATTGTCTCTGATAATCACGCATTTCCTAACAAGGAAAAGGTTGCAGTGCCTTATATTCTTGCTATATGGGTGGGCTAGGTTTATTTCTGTGATTGGGTAGAATAATAAGGTTATATATATAACCTAATTTTTCCATCATCACTGGGTTGGACGATCCTCAAATTATTTGCCTTTATGTTACAGTGCCACCACGTGGACCAAAAAAGAATAACGAACTTTTAGATTTGCTATTAAATATTCTAATGATTTATATTATTATCTGGTAATAATATGGTGATACTTCTTGCAAATATGGTCACAGTGCTTGCAAAACGTTACAAAATTCACAACAGCACAACACACAAAAACAACTCCAAGCACAAAGTATGAGACAACATGTGGAATGTAGTGGTCTTTTTGGAAGCCTGAGCAAAGGTATACCATCCTGAAAATGATTTTAACATTTGGAAATAATATTGTATATCAAATGATATTTGAACAAAAAAATGTTTTCAAAGCTTTCAGCACTTGCAGTGTATTCTACCAGCATCTCCCATGTAAGAGTTGGAGGGTATTTCTCCCAAATATCATTATTAATATTTTCAAATATAATTGACAGTCTCCAGTACAGACAGGCCCCTCAGACAGTTATATCTTTAGTATGTATCACACTGCTGTAGTTTATTTTTGTTGATTAGAATGCTTTAAAATTGCAGCCTAGTGACAGGCCACAGGAAGTGCTGTGAGAGTAAAGTGTTGCTAAGGCCCTACAACTTCCCCAAACGTATGCACTCTTAATTGAGGACTAAATGTGAGTACAGATGATTTCCCCTGTGCTAGTGACTTACAGTACAAATGACGTTCCACTACTAAAGGCAACACAAAGTGCATTTACCTCATCTGGTAATTTGGATACACAATGCCAGTTGGCAGGTGCAGTTACAATGATCAGATAAAAAAGGTTTGACGGATGTGAAATTCTTCAGCAGTAATGCTCATATGAGCTATTAACATGCACTTCATTTATCATATAGTAGAAATATTTTATTTTCACAGATGATAGGTAAGTGGAATAAGAGCACTGTTGAACATAGGAACTTTTGCATATCATGGTGTTGTATTCTATTAAGCTGAAGTAAATAAAAGCTTTTAGCTCTGAGATTAGCAGAAGTCTCCCAGATCACAAATAAGGCCAAATTAAAAGTTGTTTCTTGTTAGAGATTTAGGCCATTATATGACCTTACTCTCTCTGGTACCACACTGGCATTACTTGATTTTGGGATGATGAAAGCATGAGCTTTAATTATTTCATCTTGAAGGGCACATTTATCTTTCATGTTTTGTCTTGTATGCCACATTTGCTTTTTTTGTTGTTGTTTTAGGCTATAGTAAGTAAATGCCAAATTGTGATGAAAGTGAGGCTTTTGTTGTCTGTGATAGAGCAGACTGTAGTAGAGTTAATTATGCATTAATATTTCACTACTTAAAATAAATACTCTACATATAAATAGAATAAATAGAACCATTACTTAGATTTACATACCTTATAAAACACTCTTGCTAAAATGCAAATGCAGATTACAAAACTTCTCATTTGATTGTTGTGTTTGCTTAAAACATAAATATATCATTCCTCCAATCGTTTACACAACTGATAAAAGTACAGTAATACAATTTTGTCCACAGCTCTCATAATTCAGGTTTACAGGCGGGGTTTGCAAAGCACTTGTAGCATATATGACAGGTTGAGAAAATAGTTTGTGGTTGAGCTCAGGAAGCCTCACAGCATAGAAAGAAAAAGACTGCATTTCCTGAACTTCCTTGAACCCAAGAAGAAGGCCATCAGAAATAGCAGTTACTATAAGAGGAGATATGCAGAATTCCTTACTCAGCAGTAAGTATGTTGACTTCCCCGTTTGGCCAACGTCTCAACACTGTTTTTCAGTCATCGCTTTTCTAAGATGATGTGTGTATACTGTTTGTGTTTTTCTGTGCTTGGTTCTGGTATAACTGCAGCACCTCTACTGACCTCGCCAAAAGAGTGGACTGTGCTTGTTCAAAGAAAGACGAGGTAAGACATCTATGACTTATGTGCTCAAGAGTCTCTGCAGTTTAGTTCATCTGTGATGGACGATGATTAATAGTTTGCATATTTGCACACGCTGAAAACGTACTGAGGGATTGTCAAGCTAAAAGTTAGCTATATGATGGCCTATGTAGTATTTGATCATAGCTTCGAGTTAATGTAGTTATGTAAAATGGCTTCTTCACTTTAAGGAAGAAACCTGTAGTTACTGAAAACATTTACTGAGACTGTTTTTGGCTTGAGTAAGTGGGAAGTCACTCTAAGAAAAGGCCAGT
>JBBPDA010000001.1:34848857-34868056 GCA_037974385.1 Arnoldichthys spilopterus
ATATATAAACTAAAAGCCAGTCTTCTAAAAAAGACAAAGGGTGGATACACTACAGACTAAAAAATGGATATATTTAGTGGTTAAAGCTTCTGCTTGAAATGTTCAGAGTTTTACTGATCCAAAATAATATGAATTTTATTAAAATACTCAGATTAAAATAAATTTGCAGTTAATGGCCATTTTAACTGGAAATTAAATAAATAAAAGGATGTTCTCTTACTTTTGCAGAGTACTGTGTATACTCAGCAAAAACCAAGCTGAAAGAAATATCATATGACATTTGCCTGGTAAAATGTGTATTCATTTTATTTATATTATTGCTGATATTTAAAATATTAATATTTAGTATATATGAAAAGCTCTCTCCCAACATCACATATCACCCTCTCAACAAAAAAGACAAGATTTTCAGTGTTTTCACATACCAATTTCAATTTATTTAGCAAATTTGTAAACAAATTTACAATTTGAGGCCTGCAGCTTGCTTAAAAAGTTGCGACAGAGGCATGTTTATTACTGTGTTAAACTTTTTTTTTATAATACACTTGATACTAGACTTCAGGTGGCCAACAGTTTACAGTTGCCTTTGTCTGATTCTACTTTTCATAATGCACACAAAGCTATGCTTTTGGTCTCGCTGAAATGGACTCGCAAAATACATTGCCTTGAGGGCAGCGAATCTCTCTCTAAAATCCCAATATTTGCCTCTTTGTCAGTTTTACCTCCACATATATGCAAGTCACCCATGTCATGGATAAGTGATGCCCTCCATGTCAGTCTGCATGGTCCCTTTCATCTTTGGCATGAAGATCTTGACATCAATTATTCAAAAAAACATGGTATATAATGGAATTTTCTGACCCCAGTATATGTTTCCTCAGTCTTACCATCTGAACTGAATTTGTGCATAGATCAGATGTGTGGCTTTGTCTTTGGATAATGAGTTTCATGTTACATTTTTGTTGCAATGGGAGACTATGTTAATTGATGAGAGTTGATGTAAGTTTAAGTACTTACAAGTCCATGTAACTATATTTATCACAGTAGCATGATGGTTTCTCATGCAATGCCTTCTTAGCATTTGAAGGTTATGCTTATTCAATAGTCATTTACATCCTTGCCCTACACTGAATGAGATTTCTGCTGATTCTGTGAATCTTTTTGCAATGTTATGTAGTGTAGATGATGAAAGACCTAAATTATTTGTAATTTTGCATTAATAAATGTTTTCTGAACTGGCACAAACCGATGAAACATGACCCATCTTTGCAAGTAAATAGTGAGCTTTTTGTGGATGCTCCTTTTATATCCAGTTTATACGTCCTATAACCTTTTTACTTTAAGTTTGCCTCTGCCCTAATTCTTTTGAGTATGCTGCAGGCTTCAACATGTGTTTACAAAATATAATCTTTCAAGTTTGTCAGCCAAAACATAAACATTTCTTTGTACTTTTGTCAGTTAAATAAAGGTTAAAGAGAATTTACAAATTGCAGATTTTTGTTTTTATTGCATTTTACAAAATGTTCCAAGTTTTCTGGAAATGGGGTTTGTATAGCCATAGCTGCACAAGGTGGTAACATAAGATACTAAAAGCAAAGGTTAACATACTTTTCCACTTACAAATATGTAGTATTGGATTTTTCTCAATAAAAAATAATCAAGTATAATTTTTATAAGTGTAATTTGTGTCATTTGATTAACTGGGTTCTTTTTATCTATTTTTAGGACTTGAAACTGAGATCATTTTTAAGTCAAATTTAAAGGGTTGTCAAACTTTAAAGCACCATTTTACATTACATTATATATATATATATATATATATATATATATATGTTTCATATGATATATCTAGTATCATCAAATGGAAAGGTCTGATAGTTGTAACACTAACTGGCTGAAGTCTATGACATTAACTTGTGAGCCGAGAATGGAAACTCTCAAAACCACAAAGGCCACTTTCTGGCACTCACATGCTAGATCTGATTCACAGCTTCGCTCAATAGCACAACTATTCACCTCACTTTTGAATTAATTGTGCTTACTTTGTCTTAAGTTTAAGATCTTACAAATTTTTTTACTGTCATAATATAGTATGCTTAATATATGTTATAATGGTTGTTAACTATCATAGCTCTTTTTGAAAGGTTGTTAGTGCACTGCTTCAAATGACATATTTTATTTAAAAAGTCAATTTATACTGACCACAATAACTAGCAAGAACTAACAAGGTTGTTGGGCTTTTAAAAGGTTATTTAAGAGGTTATAGAACATCCATTGTATTAATGTAGCATGGTACATTTACGTTCATCTACATTTTTGTAGATTTGTGCCAGTCCACTATAAAAACAGCTCATGTGACAGGAAATGATAAGATGGTGCATAGCCGAATTACATACATATTCTAGAGTGTGGGTGAGAGAGGAAGTCTCAGACTGAGTCATGGTGTGACTTTACTGAATGTACTATAGACACCATCATAGAAAAAGTTCATTTCTCTTTGCAAGTACACAAAATGGACTGGTCTTTGTTTTTAAAATGTCACTCATTGGAGTGATCGGAAAGACTGTGACCTTTTTGATTTAAACACAAACAAATGCTTACTTTTCAGTCAAACCGTTGAGTGCTTTAAGTTCCAAGGACAACTTTCTGCTACTGGTCGGCCGCTTTGTGTTCCTGCAAAAGCCGAGGTCTGCAAGAACACCCACTCTGATAACACCGTGACTAGACCACCCCTTCTAAAACAATATGGATCTGTACCATGGTGAGCCCTGTTGTAATTGGCTATGTAGACTTTTTTTCAGGAAGGGGAACAGTGAGTATTGTTTGATGGCAGCAATTCAAGATATGCCTGTACTAAGCATGGAAATCAAAGAATGACCAATGTAACTACTTCAAAAAAGCATCATGGGCAAAGAACATTTGGTCATAATCATTTTGCCCTTTAAACAGCCTAACAACTCAAAAATGGTTCTAGTACTATTCTTACAATTTCTGTTTGGGCTCTGTAGTTCTAATATATACATTTTCATTTTTTTATTTCATAAGTGTTTATTTTATCTGAAGAACCTTTATGTCTTTCCACAGGAATACTTCATGCATTATTCAGCATATGAGCTGAACTCATCACTATTTTGCAGTGGAACATTCTAAAATGTCTAGCGTGGCTTAATGTACTAAAACAACACAGGAACACCAACTTTTTGAATGAATGCTCTCTCTACGTGTTCGTAAAACATGGTTGGAAAATGAACAATGACAAAAACAGTTTATGTTAACCACCATGTTTGTTTTGTAGCTCCCTTGCATTAAAATCACTGAACTAGTTCTCTAGGGAACTGGAAAATTAAGAAACAACAAGAGCAGTGGGACTGAATGTTTATTGTTTCCAGTATGACAGAGAACCTCTATGAGCTTAACCACCTAACCAGTGACAGTAATGGAGCCTATTCGCTTCAGAACAGTCCTACAGTTATGGGACCTGCTTATGGTATATCCACTACGAGTTCAGTAAATCTATGCACAGTGTCACCACATGTTAACCAGAAGCATCTATCATCACCTGCCACTCCACAAAATGAACTTTCTCCCCTGCTTGACGTACCTCATGGGGGAGGATCCTGGGACTATAATCCATTTGAGAAGTCTGCATCTACTCTGTGGGGATCTTTATCTAAGGATGAAATGACAGAGACTATGGGCTCCCATGTTGTCTACCCCTTCAGTGTTGTGCCTCATTGCAATGCTACATTGTCAAGCAAATTCAGTGCCAATGCTCTGCAAAGGCTGGATCCCTTCTCCAAAGCCTTTCCCATGAAAAACCCAAATATTGCTTTCAGTAACAGTGTAGGTGAAAGATGTTCAGGGGACACCCAAGTGCAAGAGATCTTGATGTCACCACAGAGTGGAGCACCCTCAGATGGGTCAGATAGAAAGCCTTTTAGCCCACTGGCCGTGCAGAGTCAGCCACAACAACACCATAATCAGCCAATGTATCATCCAATAGACAACCAGCACATCACTCACGAGCTGTACCAAAACCACCAGCAATATCATTATGGATATCAACAGCACAAACAACAGCAGAGAGAAGGCCACTCAGAGCAGATATACAAGCTACCTCTCTATAAGTCACAGAACCAGTATCACTTCCAACACCAAGGGATTCAAATGAATCAAAACCAGCTCACATCTTATTCATTAGCCCTGCAAAAGCAACACCAGAGAGGGACTTTTCTTCAACAAAGTCCTCAAGAGGCCCCTGGTTCTATTGGCTCACCAAGCTATAGCTACACTGAGGACTACAAAGCACCTGAACAAGGAGCATTCCAGGCTAGTCAAGGGTTGCCTCTACACTCACCCCACCTGAAAGAGCCACAGCATTTTCATCCATTCTCTCACCAGAGTGATCTCTACCAGCACCAGCAGACTCATGATCAAGTGCCTGCATTTTCTGTTAAGCAAAATACCTCTTTTGGAGATAATAATTTGGCACAACTTGATGCTGTGCCAGGATTTCCAAGTGTAAAAGAGGAAGTCTGTGCTGATTTAAACCATCATCATAAAAGGAAAGATCTCTGCAGCTCAAATTATCAAAGTGCGGGATCTGGGACCAATCAAACTGCACAGTCAGCAGCTCTGAGGGGAGGAGTGCTTCATCATGTTAATTCCTACAGACAACAGTGGGGGCAGGTAACACATCACAAAGCATTGTCAGCATAGTCAGCATAATGTAGCAGTGCACTAATTAAATAGCAATATTCTTTAAAATAAATGTCCTCTCTCTCTTTCTTTCTCTCTCTCTCTCTCTCTCTTGAAGATGCACTCATCTGATCTCCAAACTGACCAGATATTGCCTGCATTCAGGTTGGATGTGTGCCTTATTTTGTTGTTGTTGTTTTTGCTATTTTTACAATGCATTTCTATTAATTAACCTTTCAATTACAAATACTTTCTGTTTTATATGGTTTATACCTCATAGGAAAGAGACAGAGATGGAAAGGGGTCAAGGGCCCAATATCAAGCTGAAATGCATTGTCTGCCACAGGGAGTTTAAAAGTTTGCCAGCCCTTAACGGCCACATGCGTTCCCATGGGGGATTTAGGACACACCCATCAGCATTCAAAACTGTAAGATTTCTTACTTATCTGTTACCTGTTTAAATTAGGAGTTTTAATTTAAACCTTTTTAAGGTAGAGACACTTGGTTATAGTACCGCACATGCTATGCCAGTATAACACCACTAATAATATCATGAAATTATGAAGAATAGAAATGGTGTTTCACTGGTTCATCAGAAACTAGTGGGTGATGCTAATACAGTTTATTTAGCCCTATTTAAGGATGCCCTTTATTTTTTTTAGTTCATTTTTGAAATAATGGAAAGAATAGGAATTGACAAAGCTCCTCATAAACTAGGCCTACTACTACAACTACTAATAATACTACTAATACTAATAGTGGTACTACTATTACTACTACAACTACTACTACTACTACCACTACTAGTAGTACTACTACTACTAATAATAAAAAGATTTAAATAATAACTGTGCAGAACATTAAAATAAGTATAAAGGTTAATTCATATAGCCTCACAGTGATTTTGCCCAAAAGATTTTATTCCTCAAGTAATATTAGTTTCTCACACCCACAAATCAATACTGATAGAGCAGTGGTTCATATTTTAAATTGTTTTTTCACCTGGGGGTTTTTACAGAGCGAAGGACACATTCAGCTGTCTAGAGAAATAGCTGATCCCATGGTGTTACCCGTGTCTGTTCCGGTAAAGGACTGTCAAATTCCCTCCAAACTACCAAATTCCCCCCATTATCCCCCAAGACGAAATGATATAAATGGCTTAGTTCAGACTTGTTCACAGCCACCAGTTCTGACACAGAAGAACCAGACATCATGTGTAAGTTTCACTGCATATCTTTTCAATCTCAAACCATTTAACACCCTTTGAAATATCGTATGTCATATAAAACATATGACTCATAGAGAGTTGTGTGCCCTCTTGAAGTACATCGATCACTCTATTCTACAAATTCCTTTTAGGACAAGAGTGCTTTAGGAGTCGGAGAAGGTGTGGAAAAGCGAGAGAAAAAGAGGTACCGCTACAACCTGGTGCCTCTTGAAATTTCCCAATGTAAGGCTGGCCTTGAGTCCAGAGGGCCGGTGCTTTTTCAAAGCCAGCTGCGTTCACCAAGCAGCTGTGGAGATGATGCCCCATACACCCCTCCACCAATGCTCAGCCCTGTTCGTCCTGGCTCAGGTCTCTTCAGCAGTTTTAAAGCAGGGCACCAGTGCACTGGAACACAGGCCACCCAGCATGTGCATATATGCAAGGAGAGTAAGTGTCCGCCCAGATATACACTGATCAGCCATAACATTTTAGCCATCTGGCTAATATTAAGTAGGTACCCCACCTGATGCTATAACAGTGCTGATTGTGGTGCACTGTGTTTTTCTGACAGCTTTTATGTGCTACTGTAGCTCTACTGTGGGTTTGGATGAGACAGACTAGTCACCCTGTCACCAGTTCACTGGCTGACATTTCTTGTACCACTTTTGGTAATACTAACTATTGCACACTGGGAACAAGCCACAAGACCTGCTGTTTTGGAGGTGCTGTGATTCATCTAGCCATCACAATCTGGCCTTGTGAAGTCACCCAGATCCTTAAAAACACCCATTTTTCCAGCTTTCAACACATCATCTTTAAAAACTGACTGTTCATTTGCTGCCTAATACATCCCACCACTTGACATGTGCCACTTTAATGAGGTAATCAGTTATGTTCACTTTAACTGTCAGTGGTTTTATTGTTATGGCTGATCGGTTTAAACACTCAAAAGGTGCAAAAATGATGCAAAGAGCACAAATTTTCATTTCATGTTTTCATATACATGTTTATCTTTAATCTACAGGTCTAGTGGATGACTGTATTGGGACTATAGGTCCAGAAAATAAATCCAGCAGCATGAAACCGTAAGAAATAAAAATAATAACAATAATAACAATAATAACAACAACAATAACAATAATAATAATAATAATAGTAACAATAATAATATTTACATTTAAGACTATACTGATATCAAGTTTTTATACTGTGCTGATATCAGTTGAAAATGCTGAGCTGGCTTTTGATTTTTATTTCCATTCCAAAAGAGCTTCTTTTAAACAGTTACAAAATGGGAAAAATATCAGCTGATAATTATTCCGATTGTGTCTCAATTTAGAATTTATATTACTGTAAGACAACACTGTACATTTTTTATCTGTTTATTTCTTAATATGCTGCAGGCGGATCAATATTGGTGATGATTTTCAAGCAGAGATTCCACATATTCAGAGTTTCTCAAAAGTATCAGAAGATATTCATAGGGCAACTCTGTTATGGACACCATGCCATCTGGATACCATTAGCGACCAGCAAAGAGGTAATCTCAGCTCAGTCATTCTATATCTTACATTAACACAATTACTATTTTTAAACTTGCATATTTTGGCAAGAATTGTGTTGATGTAAGATTTTGGTCATTGGTCATTGTTATCATTACATTTTTAGTGTAATCTTGAAATGCTTTTTATAAGTAACCTGTAAAATTCATTCTTAAATTGTAAAATATATGCATTAATGACCATCTGAGTTTCTCTGTGATTGAAGTGGATGATCTTCTGAAAATGGCATGCTCCAGTGTGCTCCCAGGTGGGGGGACAAATACAGAATATGCCCTCCATTGTCTTTTTGAATGTAGAGGAGATGTTATGGTGAGCATGCGTAATGAACTTGTTTCATTTCACAATGACATTTAAGAAACACAAGCTTTATTAAGCTCTTCTATTTTGTATGTGGTCCTTTTTGTCAGATAACCCTTGAGAAGCTACTTTCACTGGTGCCTTTGAAATGCATATCCAGCCCTCAAACAGACTACCATTATGCAGGTGTGTGACTGCTTTTGCTCTTTTTGAAATTTGTGGGCCTCCACTGTGATTGATTTATAACATTCTTCCAAAAAATATTCAACAGTCACAGCTCAGTTTCTAAGATACATAGTAAGATTGCACATTTGTTTTATGGTAATGTCCAAGTACTGTATGGTCCTGATTTTATTTCCTCTGCCCCCAACACATTATCTAGGATCAGATAAATGGACCCTGCATGAAAAGAGGCAACTGAACAAGGCCCTGGTCATTTACAACAAGGATTTTTACCTGATTCAAAAAACGGTAATTATACCAAAACTGACCTAAAAAGTAACTTAATTTTACTTTATATTGTATCCTTTAATTTTAGAGAATATAATGCATGGTATTATTGTACACTGACATGAACAATGTACTTTGATGCTAGGTGAAGACAAAGACAGTAGCTCAATGTGTGGAGTATTACTACACATGGAAAGAAAGGCTTCGACTGGACAAGAGACTCACCACAGCTCATTCCACGCCAAGCCAAGAGAGGGAGGTGAGATGTGTTTGTCTTCTCAAATCTGTTTGTCTCTAACTATTCTCTACTTACAAGCATTTTTCAGTAGCCTACATTACAAATATAGTAGGTGAAATTAGACTGAATTAGATCAAATTGAAAAAGTCCTGGATCATTAAAAGATTCTTTAAAATACGCTTCTAAAATAAAGGTACTAAATTAAGTTTTGCATGCTGCAATAGAAGAACCATTTTTTGGCTTTTAAAGTCTTTTCATTTATTGGTTCTTTAGAGAATCATTTTTGTAAATTTTTTGTGTGTTTAAAAAGCCATCACATGGCTAGGAAGAATCTATAAATTGGTATGGAAGGTTTACATTTGCAGTTTACAATAGAAGGTTTTTTAAAACATGAAAAGGTTCATTACAATCCAAGAAAATAGTTCTTTAATGGCATAAAAAAAACCTTTTGTTAAGAGTGCAGTGAAAAAGGGGAGGCTATTATAACTAGGAAAACAAGCAATTTCTAAATTTAAGGAAAAAATTATTTATGATGAAAATAGAGTTTTAGGAAATTGTTGTATTTTGTTGAATCACTGATTGCATCCTTATTACAATATCACTGCTGTCAGAAGAAATCCTTTTTTCTCCAATTTTCTCAGTTTTTACATTTTTTATATCATTTGAGAACACCAGCTGACCTTGAGGTTGCATACAAAATGTCATGCCAATCAGATCAATAGAAGCAGTTCAAAACTGCATAGAAAAAATATTTTTCTATTCACTTTAAATACACATTTTTCCTTCACCATAAAAGTTATCATTTTGGAGATTGGAGATTTTGCTCTGACAGCAACAATATGTCAGTTTCTCCCAAATAAGGGTGACTTGGAGGAAGGCCGCAGAAGGCAGCCATACCAAGAGGCCAAAAACCAGCCCAGGGGGTGTTCTGAAAAATCTTGTGCTGCTATTGGTTGTGAAGTAGCCAGCAGTGGACCAGTGAGTGCATATGTCCTGTAAACAACCAAAAGGTCAGACAGAGACCTAACTTCTAGCCACATGCCCATATGGCAGAAACTGGTAAAACAAAGTGGAATTTGCTGCTAAGATTGCTGCTGTTAACATTAGAGTTGTATTAGTTAATGTTAGTGTAATTTGTTAATATAATGTGGTATTTGTTTTCAATTCAGATGTTTAATGAAGATGAATGGAACCAAAGCAGTCTCAGTGGGCTGTATAATTCACCAGCTGAATATAGCAGACCTAGATCAGCTCAGCAGTTAGTTGCAGGTTCTGTAAAAAGCTCACCTTCAAACAGTACCACCAGTGGAGAAACTGACTCAGCTCTCATCTTCCCCTGCACCGAATGTGGAAAGTAAGATACCACTGAAATACTTCAGTGTAAAAACATATCACATTTGGTAATGTGGTTTGTCTTATCTAGCTGTCCATCAGGCTGCATGTTTATTGTCACACTAATCCATCACATCTCCTCATTCATGCAGGGTGTTTTTTAAGGTCAAAAGTCGTAATGCCCACATGAAAACTCATCGTCAACAAGACGACCCACAACTTTGGCAGCTTCACAGACTTCCTGAACAAGAAAACCAAACTGTGACATATGCCGAACCTTCTCTTACACCACTTCAGCTACCCGCAACTCCTCATACTTTACCTCGTAGCAGTGGTGAAGAAGTTAAAACATCACTCATTAATAATGCAGAAACATTGGACTGCCTCTTGCAGAACCCAAAAAAAGAGGCAACTTAAAAAGGACGTGGTCTTGGCTTTTAATGAGATCACTGCTGTAATAAATGTTGCATCTAATCTAGGGGAATAAAACACATAGCCTAAATAAATTTAAGGAACGAAGACACACTTTGAAAGTTGAAATGTATAAATCATGAAATGGTTTAAAATACAGCTAGCATGTTTCTTTATGCCACTTCTGGCAAAACTGCTCATTTCTAATCTAACCAAAAATGAATGATGATAGAAAAAATTACATGATTTTATTTTAATCATCACAATGTATTTGTTATCCTAGAAATGCCAGAGAACTGTTACAGATAAAATGTGTAAGTGCAAAGGTTAACAATGAACAAACATGATGATAAAACATTAATGTTCTAATATTGTTAAACATGTTGGTGTATAGAGATATGGTTGTTCATTTCATATTCTGACGTGTCTCACAAGTCTGTGTTCTGTAGACTAATATTTGGAAAAGCACTGTATAATAAAAGCTAAATTCAAAAAGAGTTTAATTCCTGACACAGTAGCAATTAGTATAATTAAATTTGGGATGAAACTGCTCCATGACATTACACATACTGATGCCTTATAGTTCTTTAGAATGGGTTTGAATGTCACATCTTCAAGTCCATGCATGTAGGTAGTTGTGGCCTAGTGTTTAGGACATCACCCTTGTGGACTGAAGGTCGCAGGTTCAAATCCTGGCCCGGCTACTACTGAGGTACGTTTAAGTTTATCCTACAACCACCAGCAATGTGTCGGTCTCCGTGTAGCTCCACTCTCAGTGTTGATCTATGCGACGCGAATGCTTGATTGTTGCCTCTGTCCTGGAAGTCGCTTTGGATAAAAGCGTCAGCCAAATGATTAAATGTAAATGTAAGTAAGGTGTTGTCTTGCCACACTTCTCCCTGGGTCCTGCTGATAGCTGCTCCAAATGTGATGGGTTATATTTTGCAGAGGTCACATTTCGTTGTAGCGCTTGAGTGTGTTCACAATGACAAATAGTGACTTTCACTTCACATCAGCGAAAAACCCCATTGTTATCAATACTTAGTCTGTCAAAGTACCAAGAATGTTGGACAACCAGTCACATATAAGCAAACTGGCCAGTCATTGTGGAAAAATCTCCAGAATTTTAAATGCTGGACCAGCAGTGTAATAATTTATTGCTTGTGTCAGGGGGATGTATGGTGTTAACAAAAATTTAAGAAATTTAAGGGGAAAAATAAAAATGGTATTAAAAGATTTTAATCGGCCGAATTATTGTATCATAAAATGGCCTACTGTACCTTGTGATCAAACCCTTTCCTCATGTGACTGTAGCTTTATAGTGTTATGGAGGTAAACTGCATTAGTTAGTTAAGCAGGTATGTCAACAATATTTTGTATACATGTATTAATTTATGAGAGTCTGGATTGATATATCTTTTTGTTAAGGCTTATAATCTAATATAACTGTGTGGTTGTACACGCAAAAAGCTTTCATTCAGCTCAGCATCACATGTAATGTAGCCATGGCAGTGTAAACCTTTAGCTTCCTGGTCATCACACTTCTCAATAGGGACAAATATACTAACCAGTTTGGAACTAGATAATCCCAAAATGTCTTAAATGTTTTTAACTGGCTGTTTTTCAAGTGCATTATTCAATGTCTAGCTGGAGCTAGACTTACCTCAGAGACTGTTCCTTTTAACCGATCAACCATTACATTAATACCACCTGCCTAAAATTTAAGTATGTCCTCCTCATGCTGCTGAAACAGCTTTGACTGTGGTGCACTGTGTTTTGACCTCTTTCCAACAGAGTCAGCATTCACTTTTTAAACCACAGTAGATCTTCTGTGGGATCAGATCAGACAGGCTAGCTTTTACTCCCAGCATTCATCAGTGAGCCTTGGGTGCCCATGACCCTGTTATCGATTCACCAGTTGTTCTTCCTTGGATCACTTTTGGTAGGTATTAACTATTGCAAACCTGGAACACTTCACAAGACCTGTCAGATGTTCTGACTCTAGCCATCACAATAAGGCCCTTGTCAATGCTAAGGCCATTTGTCCTGCTTCCAGCACATCAACTTAAAAAACTGACTGTTCACTTGCTGCATAATATATCCCACCCCCTTACAGGTGCCATTGTAATTAAATAACTACAGAGTAAATGTTATTCCTGTGTTATTCGGTGGTGTTGATGTTATGGCTGATCGGTGTACATGTGGGGCTGAGTAGGTAGTTTGTTCTTGTGCGTGTAACAGTACTATTGTTGTGATGTAATAGCTATGGGAAAAAAAAACTTTTTTTTGTAGTAAATAGTATTATAGTTATGCGTTAATAATTTAAGCCTGTTTTGGTGAAAGTACCCTTTGTACTGCTAGAATCCCTGTTTGTATTAAGAAGAGACAAAGTTGTATCTTATTTTAACACAGACATAACATGTATATTTTGTTTCACTTCTATTTCTGTAAATCCTGTTGTTCTTTGCTTTTTCATTGTGTTTAGTAAATGTTCTTAAAATTATGTTAGAAATCAGTATATTACACTATGAGATGACAAATGGTCAAGTTAATTCGCAAAGTGAAAATGAAAAACGTGTTGTCAGAAGTGGGATTCGAACCCACGCCTCCAGGGGAGACTGCGACCTGAACGCAGCGCCTTAGACCGCTCGGCCATCCTGACATAAAAATTACGCTCATAAACAGATTTTATAATCCATTATATATCAGAATATATTAGAACAATTATTTATTTGTAGAATTGTAAGTCATGTCTAAAAGACATACTCGGTTCTTGAACCGCTCCAGTCTTCACCTGTGTACGGTTGTTTCATACGAGTGAATTGGTTATCTTACTAATGTTTGTAGCCCACCATGCTAGTCCGTAAATTTAGTTACATGCTGGCTATCTTAGCGGGCAAGTAAGGGTGTTCTTTCCGGTGACGAATAGACCGCACAGATGTATTCGGTTTAGTTTAAGTGTTTACAGCTTTAAATATGTAGCTATATATCAACAGACAGCGCAACTCGTCCACAGGGAACTGATTCGGGTAAGTTAGCTAACTAGCTAGTTTTACGAGCTAGCTTTACTGAGACTCGAGTGAATACGCCGTTAGCTTTAGCAGTCAAGGTAGTTTTAATCCAGCGCTTTCGTTTAAAGCAAGCCATATGTATAATTATCTGCATGTTTAAGTAATATATCAGTGCAACGAGCATTATTTGAAAGGGACACGTTAATTCGCTGCGTCATTTACAGAAGCTAGCACTTCAATGGAGTTCCTAATTTAACTAAACAAATATTATGGTAAACTTTGTTGGTGGGAGAATCCATTAAAAACATTTCTGGGCGCATGCTAACCTTGAAAAGCGAAATACGAGCTAACAGAATAAGTTAAATAAGCCGACTTAATTAAACGAGTTTTTCTTTGTTTGTTTATTTATTTATTTTTTACACAACTAGCCGTCATGTACCATTGCTGTTCAGTCATTTTTATTCTGGGTTGACAGGTCAGTGGATTCCTTGATAACGATGGCAGCAGGTCCACCTCACAATTTCTCCTGGGTTGAACCTCACAAATTAGCTGGATTGGCGATGCCACGAATGCCTGGTCACTATCAATACCTGCTGAATAACGGTATCAAACACTTAGTCTCTTTGTCTGAGAGAAAACCTCCTTATCATGACACATGTCCAGAGTTGACTTTGCACCACATCAGAATACATGACTTCTGTGCTCCAACATTTGATCAAATCAAACGCTTCTTGGCTATAGTGGAAGAGGCCAATTCAAAAGGAGAGGTAAAATAGGAGTGTTTTTACATATACAAATGTGTCTTATTTGCATTCATGTTTCAAACATTTGGCCTTTTCTGCATTAGGGGGTTGCAGTGCACTGTTTGCATGGCTTTGGAAGAACTGGGACTATGCTGGCCTGCTACTTGGTGAAGATCAGAAAAATCAGTGGGATAGAGGCCATTAATGAAATCAGAAGAATACGCCATGGATCTATTGAAACACAAGAACAAGAGCAAACGGTAGTGCAGTTTTACCAGCAAAATAAGTTGTAAAACTTTTAATTATGAAATAAAATTTAAATATCCAACAATGTATATTTTCATTTACTATTTTTCATCACTAGTCTTTATGGGGATTAATAATGGATCAGTTTTCAACCTTATTACTACTATAAAATAGCTCAGATGGTCTTTATTTTAGGAAGGACAGCCTACACTGTCTACACATAATTAAAAAAACATTACTGTGAGATGCTCTAAGTGGTTCCCAAATCAGTCCTAGTACCTCATGCCTTACACAACTACTTCAACTAAAGTAAACTCATGTTCAACTCTGAAAACTAAATAGTTGGAGCAGAGAGCAGGGAAAGCCGGACCAGTTTGGGAACCACGTTACACAAAAACACTTTGACTAAAAGGCATCTAGTGTTTCTTTTATTTAAAACAAACAGCAAAACAATGTTCCTATGTTCCTATTACATTTCTACATTTCTACATTATGAGTGTTATTAAAAAAAACCAATTATCTCAATTTATTGTGGATATACATTTAATACAAAAGGAGTGATCATTTTGATTGTGGATTTTTAAATATTTTACATTTAATCAGCTTTTAACACATTTAGTATTTGCTGTTGAACTGCTATGGCTACCTTATCAGACAACTGTTTTTTTTAAATTTTTTTATAAGAATATGATAGAGAACAAACTTGGTATTGTGAAATACAGAAGCACAGTCAAGACACTTTGACTTTGTTTGGTTCATTCATAGTCAAAGAAAAGAGCTGTTGGCGCTCCCTGAAGGTAAGATTCTCCGGAGCTCTGACATTCTTGAAGCTCTTGTGATTAAGTTCACTGTAATGGGTTAAAACACATAATGCATGTAAATCGTGTGTGTAAAAGAGAGAGAGAGAGAGAGAGAACATAAGATCTTAAGGTGAGTTAAATGTTACATACTGAAAAAATGTAAAAATAAAAACAAAACTTTAAATTATTGGGGAATTGGCAAATTCTAAAAGTAAACTACTATTAAAGTAAAGTAGATAAACTGTATTCAGAAAATCAGTTCATTTAACAAAAAAGTTCATGCCATATCACTAATCAATTAACTGTGAGTCAGCTTTATCTTAGGCAACTTCTTCATGCTGTATATTCTATAAATAATGTAAAGAAGCTTACCCAAAAGAAACTCGGACATGCTGCATCTTGTTGGTTTCAGAATAACCCCCAAGGGCTGCATCTGTGAAAACAGTAGATGTGTTTAAAATGACAGAAATCACTTAGCTTTTCACTGTGTTTGGCTTATTATAAGTTGGGTGCAAACACCTTTAAAGCTGTCTTCAGCAGAATGCCTTTCAGATAGATGCAGCTGGGACAGACGATTCTGACTCTGACACAGTTTCTGTCCATTATGCAACTCGCCTGCTTTCAGCTGGAACAACCAATGAATCAGAATTGCTGCAAAACAATCTACCATATAATAATACATTTAATCGATGTACATCCAACCATCATTTTATGCAGGCAGAGCTGGATGAACCAAATTTGCCCTGTTAAATTTTGCTATGATATATCCTAGGAGTCTTAAAACACATTAATTGACACTCAGTAGTGGACCCACCTACCTGCTCAATGCTTTGTAACTCTATTTGTGGCACTCTGTTCCCAGCTGTGCTATCTTGATCTTCTTCCTCATAATTATCTTCATTATGCTGAAACTCCTTTAACCTTTTCTGGAACTGCCATTCGAGGGAGAGCCTGCGCAGACGCTCACTCTCTTCCAGAGTTCGTTCCACTTTGGCCTGCAGCTGCAGTACTTCCTGCTCCAGTAATTCCACTGCCTGATGCCTTTTCTGCTTCTCTAGCTGCTCCCGGGCCTCTCTTTTCCATGGGTCTGGAGAAAGGCCATCTCTAGCACAGTGCACATTGCTCTTTTTGACACTCGTGTACTGTTGTGGCCCAGGAGTGTCACTTGGATGTAAGGGACTAATCTCGCTTGTTTTATCCTGAGATCCCGTGATAGGTTTCGCTTGCTGAGCTGAGATGGAAGAGTGAATTGACTGAGCAGTAGAAGCCAGTTTTGGACCTTGTTGTTGCAGATGGTAGCTATGTAATACAGGTATGTGCTGTGGGTTTTTGCCTTGGCCATAAGCATTAGTCATACAGGAGGAATTGTGATTAATGTTGTCTGCAGCTGGAACAGACAGGTGGAAAGTGCCAAATGATAAAGTGTCAGCTGGATGAGATACAGGGACATCTATGCGCTTTGGCTGGCACACAGGCATAGTGTGAACCACAGTTGAAATCTTCCACTCTTTATCTATGCTTCTCCTCTTTTGTCCAGAAATGCTACAGGCTAAAGATTGGTCGCTCCATTTGCCCAAATGGAGTGGACTGTCCACTAGATGGCCTCCTCTGTCCACACAGGACAAATTTTCTTGAGAATGGGCCTGTTTCTACATATGAATACAAAATGTGTTATATTTTAAATACCCAAAATGTGTTAACATGCCCTTTGCAATTAAATGACCCAGTTATTGCTGACTTCCAAACAAAATGTGCTTGATCTTGAGAACTTGATAATTAATTAATAACAAACCTATTTAAAAATATATACATACTACATACCACGGAAGTGATATTATCTTGGCTCTGGGAGGAGAGATGAGATTGTTCAGCAGCTCCTGGTGCTTTACAGCCATGAAGTCTAGATACTGGCAAGGTCAGATAATCCCTATAAGATCTACTCTGATCAGGACAGAAGTTTGCAGTGCCAGATTCAGACCCCTGCTGGAGGTGAAATACACAAAGGATACGTATTTTATTAATTCTGTTGCTTTGAAAATCATTATACATTTTTAAATTAATGTTATGAGGACTATTATTATTATTACATGTTGTGCATTACAAATTTCTGATTTAGGACTAAAGAGTGCCATTCATGCAGATTGTTTCATTCATTCATTCATTCATTTTCCAAACCACTTCTTCCATTTCGGGTCACAGGGAAGCCAATCCCAGCTGACTACGGGGGGCAACACAGAGACAGACAACCATTCACACAGACTCACGCCTATGGGCAATTTAGAATATCCAATTCAGATGGTTTCACTGGAACATAAAAGAAAACTGATTCTGGTCTGAGAAATCAAATTAAAAATTATCTCACTGTAGAAATTATATTGTCTGTAGAGACTGATGTAATCATCTGCTCATGTATGATTGAATCATCGGACATTTCCTCAGAGGTTTGAAGACCATCTATAAAGAGTAAGAGAAGAGTTAAATGTTATACATATTAAACTGTGTATTAACCCCAAATCTTTGCGATACTTGCATGCCAAGTTCGGATTTGAGCGATACTCCATTCTGTGCTTAAGCCATTTCTGATCATGGTTCTTGATTGCTTTCTTGGCTGTGTGGTAATTTCCACTCCTGTTTGGCAATGTTGAGGGAGCAATTACTTTCTTCTCTGAAATGCCATTCATTGCCCATTTGACCTTGTCACCGTCTGATAATTGCAAAACAAGAAATAACAAAACTGCACTATACTGTAAAAAAGTTCTATATGAAACCCATTTTATTTGTTGTGCTAGGGTTTGAATATATAATTTTGTCAATGTAGTCTACCAGTTTTGATCTCCACATACATCATAGGTCAGGCTATTACACATATTTACCTCTGGATTTTTCTTGGGATTGCTGGTTAATCATCTCTTCCAGACCATAATAAACAGCTGCTAACTTTACAATCTCCAAAGTTACAGATGATCCTGTGCACATCATAATCTCTGCAGCCCTAATACAGGATATGTATCTGTCAATAACCTGTTTGCATTACTGTAAAACAATAGCATGTCATATTTTATACATTAAAATCACCGTTCTTGTGATACTTCAATAAGACTCTCGCCATCCACATTAAGCAACTGGTCTCCTGGAGCTAGCCTGCCATCCTAAAAAAACATCCACATGCAAAGTACAAGAACCCCATACAAAGTCACATAACTGATTAAAAATTGTCATTCATTCATAACATTCTTTTCATATGCCACATTCTGGACCAGACTGACCACATCCGCTGCTCCCCCATGAACGATAGATTTGATAAAAATTCCCAGCCTCTCTTGTCCAGCTCCCTGCATAAGGAATAATTTTAGAAACGAGGAGAAATATTGCTCTTATTACATATAATGTTGATTAGAAGAACCAAAAAAATATGACAGATTACTGACAAACAAAATGCAAAAACTAAAAGAGATGCAATAAAATCAACCAGTGGTCTAAGCTTCACCTTAGCTGCTACAATGCTTATGCCCATTCCACATTGCAAAGGTTTCTTCAGTGTGATTTTCACAGTCTCTGGTTTCTGATAAGACAACATACATATATATATATACACACATATATACATACAAATATACATACACACATATATACATACGCACACACACACACACACACACTGTATTCAACTATTATGGAGATTTCAGCATCTCAAACTTTGTAAAAGAAGAACTTACACAATTTGAACCTTTAGGGACACTATCTGTCATTGGGAAGTGAACAGTCCAAGACCCAAGAGACGAATGTTGAGGGATTAGTGTACAAAGGCCTACAAGCAGTAAAAGTAAATAGACTAGTTAGAGAATAAAAATCATTCAGACACAATAAAAAACTTTACTATTTTGATGATATTACAGATAATTGCAATATTTTGGTAAGACATACAATATTAATTTAAAAGCAGTACATGACAAAAAATAATAAAAATAAAATGTATTTTTATAAAAACTATATATTTATATACACAGTGGAGGAAATAATTATTTGACCCCTCTGATTTTGTACGTTTGTCCAATGACAAAGAAATGAAAAGTCTCAAAACAGTATCATTTTAATTTTAATGGTTTATTTTAACAGTGGCAGATAGAACATCAAAAGGAAAATTGAAAAAATAACTTTAAATAAAAGATAGAAACTGATTTGCATTTCATTGAGTGAAATAAGT
>JBBPDA010000001.1:34875409-34891013 GCA_037974385.1 Arnoldichthys spilopterus
TGTTTCCTCTGTCCTGGAAGTCGCTTTGGATAAAAGCGTCAGCCAAATGAATAAATGTAAATGTAAATGTAAATACAGGGATATTCTTGAGCAAGACCTGTGTCAGTCTGCCTGTAATTTGAGATTGGGACAGAGGTTCACCTTCCTGCAGGACAATGATCCAAAGCATACTGCTAAAGCAACACTCGTGTGGTTTAAGGGGAAACATTTAAATGTGTTGGAATGGCCTAGGGAAAGTCCAGACCTCAATCCATTTGAGAATCTGGGGTCAGACTTGAAGATTGCTGCTGGGGCAGTTTGGCCTTTAGGAATGGGGAAAAATCCCAGTGGCAAGATGTGGCAAGCTCATAGAGACTTAACGAATTGCAGCTGTAATTGCCGCAAAAGGTGGCTCTACAAAATACTGAATACTAATAAAGATACTGATCTTCAAAGTTGTAGGCATGTTTTGTAAATGAAATGGTGCAAACTCTCAAACAATCCATTTTAATTCCAGGTTGTGAGGCAACAAAACATGAAAAATGCCAAGGGGGTGAATACATTTGCAAGGCACTGTATTTAGAAGAAAAAATATTTTGGTTTCCAAATGAAAGTTTTTTGCATTAAAAACTAAATCTTTGTCACAGTGAAAATTTAGCAAATTATAGATAAAAGGTAATACGCTTTGAAACCTCATTTCAATATATGAATATTTTTAAACTAATGTGCCCAAGTGATCATTTTTCAATATTTTATTTATTCAAATAATTTATTCAATTTATTAATGTATTTTTTTTGTTTGTTTTTTTATGTCAACACAAAATGATAGGTGATCCGAAGAATGTACTCATTAAAAAAATCCTATTGTCTGCTTGTAAAAGCATATGCAAAAAAAACACAATAGAGTTAAACACTGAACTATAAACTGTGGATTTCAATCATTTCATGGATGGCTGGATGTGAAAGTGAAGTTCAAATCTGGCTGAAGGCATAGGCCTTTATTTTTTTACCATGTCCATTTTGATACTCAAAAATACAGCATTTTTGTTATTTTAAAAATTGTAATTTTTTATTAATTTAACAGCTCTTGTTCACACTACTTATAGAGATAATACAGCAATAACAAAAACATAGATAAAAAAGTAATACAATAATAATAGGTTTATGGATTGTTATTTGTACATGAATATGAAACACTGACAATCATAAACATCCATTCAGCTTAAGAAAGTCTACTTTGATAAAGTGTGTTTATCATAACAAATGTCAAAATCATTTGAGCTTTGACTTATATTCAAATGTGGGTTCACAGTTCCTATTGTCTTTTTAAAGCACATGTTTCTCTGGTATTCATCATAAGCCTATGTGCAACATTTATTGTTTTAAACAGCAATGTAATAATCTCTTATAGTACCAGTTTTTACAAATCCACATATTTCATCACTGGGGTAATGTAATGTTAGACGTTTTAGCCTTTTCTGATTCTTTTTTCCTGAAAATGTCAAATTAAATTGTTCTTTAAAGCACTTCACAAACTTGTTTTGAAACGTAAGTATATTTTATAATGCTAGATCTTTACTTGAGCTATGAAAGTAAACTGTTATTGCTGAATGGCTTACCCTCTGTTCTCCACATCATCTATGGTCTCTGGAAGATCAACACCTTTCATTTCTGGCAACATTGTTACCAGGCCACTATATACAAGACACATGACACCTGCAGAACATACAAAGAAGACACTTTAGAATAACAGGATAACATCTGTATTGTCACATTTGCCATAGTTCAGTTCTCTCACCATACAGAAAAAGAGGAAGCTCCTGCCACACACTTGCTAATCTGTAGAGAAGAAAGGGTGCTGCAACTGCTCCAATATCACTGGCAGAAGAGCAAAGAGACACACCCAAGTTTCTGTAAAATACAAAGAACACATTTACTGAGCATTACTACATAACACTGGCTGAACTATTCACTGAACTAGTCCACAGTCATACATTAACAATACTGTTCATTCTTACTTGGAACACTTCATTACCTTAAAGGAGTGGGATACAGTTCGGAGTTGGTGAAATTCACTGTCTCAAACCCTATGGCAACAGCCAGTCTTCCTATTATTGCGATGGATCTCTTCAGCCAGGATTGGTCTTGAGAGTGAATGGAGTGCGTAACACCCTCATTATTCACATTTAGTAATAAATGATAATCATGTCAAAATATTGATCATAGAGTAGATAACGCTGTCAAAGATTAACATACTGTGTGTAACAAAAGGCACAATCAAGCAAGCAACTCCTGCAAGTAAGTTTGCAGCTGCTATAAGAGGACGTCTCCCTACTCTGTCCACCAAGAGGTAAAATATTAGTCCAGTAGGAAGTTCCACCACAGCTGAGATGAAGAAATCTAAAAACATATTATCCCCTGTGATTCCCAGACGTAGTAATAAACCCTGGAACACTACTGCACTTGTGAACCTTAAAGAAAGAAAAAGGGAGATCATTTATTGAACTAGCCATTTGAAAAAAGATTTGTAATGTTTTAAGATTTGTGAAATCAGATTTAATATCAAACAACACAAAATAGCCATTTAAATATCTATCATAATAAACTAGTACACTGCATAATAATGAAGAGGAAGACAAAAACCTTTAAACTGGGTCTGAGAGGAAAGACACACATATTCAGCAACACTGGTGTTCAGTTTGGGGCATGGAAGAAGAGTTAGTTTTTACCATGCGTAGATCAAGATGATGGTGTGTTTTCTCATTTTTGGTGTTCTAAACAAATCCTTAAAAGATGGAGGAAGAATTTCATGATGTTGTTCCACCAAAAGATTCGTCTGTTATGCAAATATAGTGGACATTAAAAATAATCAATGACATAACAAAGAGCCAAAATATGTGCTAAATTCTCTAAATCAACAAAAACTCTTTTTGTGCATTTTATGAACAAATATAATAAGCATTATTGTCTAGCTTTTAAAATGGGACACGAAAAAAAAATTTGACCTGCATCCAAAATATTGGGTGAATATGGTTTTGCCATGGTTTCATTTAACAGAAATGTGCAGTAAAAACAATCATTTGATATTAACTCACTTGAACCATTATTTAAGTAACAAAAGTACAAAATGTAAGTACTTTTAATGTTTTTGCTGACTAACTTTATTATTATATTTTGTAAACATGAACACATTTTTAAATGTGATGCTTGCAACAGTGGGGACAAAAACAAAATATGAGTGAAAGGTCTATAGACAATTAAAGTTTTACAGTTTTCACACATTCCACAATAAGCAGGTGAATCTGTAACGTGAGGATATTATGATCCTGAAGTGCAATAATATAAAAAACAGGACAATAAACTTGTAACTTGTTAATGCTATTGCTATTTGAAACAAAATATCATAATTATATATAAAAAGTGCCTTTTAGGTTACAACTACACTTTTAAAACCCATATGCCCTATAACAATTGTTTAAATTTTGCTAATAAATGTAACCCAGTGGTTAGAGCATATAACCGAAAAAAAAACAATAATAATATAAGAAAAATAGTATTCTCTAATCTAAATCTCTTTTAAGCAAAACAACTGAAAGCATAATAGACATTTAAGGTAAATTTAAATTAAAGCTCTTTAAATGTTCTGACACTGGCTCAGGTAAAGTCTTAAGAAATGACAAAGAAGGCATATAAAAATTAAGCAAACTGTGCAAATCACCTCTCCTAAGTTCACTGGGATTGATCTCTTATTGTGCTTGGCAATGCTTTTGACAATACTCATGGCCTCCCTCATCTTCTTTTGTGACAGCAACCACCTTGGAGATTCAGGTACAAGCCTGAAAAGAAGTTCTGTCCTTTAAGCTGCTTCCTAGTCCAATCATTTGAAGTACAATTCATAGCTTTACATTCAAATAAAATCAAAGACATATAAAACTTAAAGATATACTGAAGGTTAACAAATTAAAGGAAAAACCATCATGTGTCATAGTGAGGTGTTTAGGCACTACAAGCTGTCAGAGAGCCTCTGAAACTATACTTTAGGGATGGAACTAGAGAGTGCTGTTTAATTTGTGTATGGGGGGCTTTGTCATCCTGGAAGAGATCAGTCATTAGGACAGAAATGTTTGTAGCAACCCACAATATGCCACAGCATAACAGAGCAACTGGACCCCCTGCCTGTGGGTGCCAAGCATTCAGGCCTGTACAGTTGTACTGATATACAGCACATAAGCACTTGCCCACTTGTGGAAAATATGGTAAACAATAGCTTATATGACCATGTCTCCATTTCCACCTTTCTGTAGACTTGTTTCTTTGGTTTTTCCACTTATGAACTCTCAAATAATACAAGTACCATAAAATCCTTCTTGTAAAAGAACTTTCCTGCTGACAAAGTCTGTTCATGTCCTGAATATCCTTCCAAATGACACTAATGCATGAGGATCACAATCACTGAATGTGTGCTTCCACTCAATTTCCAACCTATTTGCTGATAACGTTCTAATATATCTCAATACAGATGTCATTTTAGTCATTTTCTGTTGAAACACTAGCCAGTTGAGCATTGTTTGTGACTAATGTTCTTGCAATGTCTCTCAATAATGAACCTTATTTGAAGTTTTGAACTGTGAACTGTCAAAATGAAGGTAAAATGGGCCTGCTCAGCATTTTTATACATGCCACAGAGCATGGTATAATGCAAAAGGCTTATTTATATTGTCATCTGCACTCATGTTTCTCCACTTATTGATGAAGGTTTTTCCTTTAACTCATCATCTGTCTATATAAATGTTTATAAATGTACAGTGTTGTAAAGTGAAAACATAGATTAATGCATTTAACTACCATAACTTACCAGTAATAGAGCAGAAAGATAAAAATCGGGAGTGTCATGGTCAGTTGCAAGATTTTCCAAGAATGGATGTAATAAGCTAGACCAGGAAGGAAAACCATACCAGTGGAGTACAGGGTACGAGACATGACAGAAACAAATTTCCTGTTGCTTGATCCAAAGAATTCAATAACTGTTTTGAAGAGAGAACATGAAAAAATCAAGAATTTGATATAAATCAACAGCATGTTTATTGATGTCATTACATAAACAGTCCAGTTGTGTAATCTGCTCAGCTACACCAGAAAGCACGATAATTTTTTTTTAAAGATAGCATTGTGAATCTACTTACCCAGCACATATGTTGTTGTCCATGCTCCTTTTGCAAAAAAGCCCTGCATAAATCTGAAGACCAGGAACAAAGGGTAATAGTGTGAAATGATAAGGCATAAGCCTGACACTCCAAGGCCAAGCATTGAGCCAACAAAACATAACTTCCTCCCAAACCTGTGAAAAACATTTACAGTCACATGAAACACAATGTGATAAATGATAAAACAGTTTAATTATTAATGGATTCTTTTTCAGACATACTGAAATTATGAATCTATAAGATTTATGAATGAACAAGACTAGAATTATTCAAAAAGGATCAAACCTGTCAGCTATATATCCAGTCACAAAGGCGCCGATGAAAAACCCTACAGCTAAAGATGCCTGGGTCAGGTCAGCGAGCCAGGAGTGCTCACAGACCAATTCAAACTTGAAAAAGAAAAAGAAATAAGGTAATCATTCTTGTTGTTATTGAAACCCATCCTATTAAGAGATGTTAAAAGATGTTCTGTCATGTCAGTTTCAACATTTAAAAGGAACAGAAAATACATCACAGAAAAGCAAGATATGACACAAATATTAGGTAATACCTTTAAATCCAACTTCTGTCTCACACTCATATCTACATAGCCTTCGTATTAATTTCATTGTCATTAATGAATAATAGAGATGCTATACAGGGAATATAGAGTGTAATACAACTTTGTTTTTCCTTTGTAAGAACTACTAAGCTTTAAAATAAGAGGAATAAAATGAAGCACTTCACTTAAAATGAGAATGTAACAATATAATTAGTGTTAGGCTAATAAACATTTCAGTTGTTTAGGAGGGTTTACATAAATGTGTGATATAAAACTGAAAGAAAATAACACGAGTGTCATAAACACTTGGTCCTCAGTGGTCTGTATAGCTGCTGGACTGAAACTGTTATGTAATGTGCTGCCCCAAAGTTGGGGGGATTGCGCCAGCATGAAGGAGCGCCACCTACAGCTGGAGTCTGAACCACATAGTTACTGGCAGAGTATTATTATGACAGCATTAAGCATGTATTAATAACACAATAATCAATATTTTTTTTAAATATCACAGTTATTATCAATACCAGTATATTGCAAAACCCATAGTATAAACAACACTCTATGACCCCACAGCAAAAAAACAACATATCTGATTCTGTGCTATTAAAGAATTGGATTGATTAAATTATTTTTAACTATGATATCTGATCCAGGATTTTTTGATAATCTCAGCCTAACATCAGTACCTGGTATCTACTGGTTCAGTGCCATCTCTAATTAATCGTTTATTGTAGTAGAAGAATAGGCCTAAATTTTTGAGTCATACAGAAAATGGGAGAAATACTTTGAAGAATAAAGGATTAAGTGTCTCAGAACAACATTAACATAACCAGAAGAGCTTGCTGTTTTCAAATCAAAGATGAAACCTTTTAAAAGGCATCTGCTGCAACACTGTCAAATGTTGAGAAATGTATGAACACAATCACCTCTGTTACAACAGTAGTCCAGGTAGAATCAAACATCCATCCCTCATCACATGAAGATAGTGGTGTGGTATTGGTGGGTACCGGCCAGTGACTCAGGTTACTGCAGTTTACTGCACTAAAGTTCCAGTCCACATCAAATTTAGCACATCTACTGTAAAAGCCATGTGGGCCAGTGCGAGGAATGGTAAGGTTCTGCACCTCTTCCAGAGAGATACTACAGTCCTCTTGCATATGTGTAGCACCCTTAATTTTACACCAGTGATTTGGTGTATTTACAAGAAACACGACTCCGACAAGCACAAATGCAAATAATAAAATGGGGAGAGATCCTAAAAAAGCTATTCTTTTCTGATATGGCCCGAAGTCCCCAGCATACTGTAGAAGCTCATCAAAGTTTGTCATCATGTACAGGGAATTCCTGGTGTAAACAATAAGATTGCAGAAAGACAGTCAACTAAGGTTAGTGATTGCTTCAAAGTCCATTAACCACTCTAACAGAGAAAAGTCTCATTTGAAAAGAACATGGCAAACATATACACCCAGTGCTCCTGTAGATTAAAGGTAGAAAAAATCTGATTACTTTTATTTATCTGCTTTTTTATCAAGAAAAAAAATATTCAGACATTTTTGATAAACCACAAAAAAACAGTCAAATCCTAAATAAATCCTACTGCTAATACTAAAACCAGGCCTGATTATACATAAAGCATTACTGGTTTATCACCATTAAAAGTAAGTCAGAAAAAAAGGTAAAATCTTCAGGTTGTTTAAATAGCTCAGCAAATAGTTTCTACATTGTCCAATAAAAGGAAGGCTTAAGGGTTACAGGCTGCCAGTTACACTGCAAACATTACATTTCAAATACTCATGTTGTAAAACCACATATATTGCACCTACCAGGATTCACATGGAGTTGGCTAAGGTTCATCAAAGAAAGGGAGCTATGTCAGAACAGCCTGCTCAGCCAAGTCTGAGTGTCTGGAATCTCTAATGGGCATGCCAAAATTAAGTGGGCGTCCCAAAAGGTAGAAAGTATGAGGTAGGGAGGGCTGTATTGAAAAAGTTTATTGGTGGAAAGTGGTATAGGGTGGGGCCTTGGCTGAATCCCTGGAAGCTTCCTGTTTCACACAGTGCACTTTTAGAGTGCTAAATCCATTATTTAATGACACAAGTAGAGCACTGTACAGAATGAGGGAAACTATTTGAGCTCAATCCTCATTTTTGGCAGTGTCTACTTTATTTATATGGTTGTTGTGTACATGAACTGCAGTCAACTCTCAAAATTTCAGTGTATCAAGTTTATATCAAGGTTTGAGGTGATAATATATCCAACATCTGATCTTAAAAGGAAGTTATAAAATCTCTTACAGAAACATGGAAATGTTTGAAACCTGGGCACCTGTTCTCTATGTAGTAGAAGTTATAATTACAAACAATATGTTCTGTCACACTTAATATGTGTACAGGAAGAGTACAGATTAGATAATGATTATACTTTATGAGGGCCATGCATCAAAAGTGCACAGCGTGTTTATCGGCATTAATGTGATTCTAGTGAACATCTGGAACATGAGCAATGCACTTTCTTGAGCAATCTGTGATGAAAACGTTTAATCACAGAATAGAGCTAGTTTTGCCCAGCAATGTTCAAAGGAGCTTCATAGAACATAATTCCAAGCTCCGACTTTCCACTTCTGAGCCAAGCTGATTGTAGCATTATGCAGTCTTCAGGTCCTTCTAGGTAGTTTCTTACCATGTCAGAAGTACAATATTATATGTGTTAAAGTGATTTTGGTCAGATAAGAACATAGAAGTACTGGAAACAGTTTTTTGTATACTTTTATTTTTCAGTCTTCAAAGAGAGTAAGGTCATTTTGATTTACTGTAACCAAACAAGAGCAGAATATATAGTGTTATTTTATAAGTTCATTTACTGTGTAAGAGAGTAAGACATAAATAGATAGATTTTGACTTGCAGTGCTCATGTTGGCTACTGAATAACTAAATTACAACACAAATATTAGCCACTATCATTGCTTTTTGTTAACATGCCTCAAGCTCAAAAGGGATCACTTAAAAAATGATTGTGTTGCACTAATTATTATAATACATAGAATTAGCATTTAGCATTTCAGCATTAAACCATCAGCTTAAGTTAAGAAAACAATAAAAAAAAAAAAATCAAAATAACTCATATTTGCTAAAACTGTCATGATTGCTAAAAAACAACACTCTACTGGCTTTACATAGTGGTCTTAATACAATTGCAAGAATACACCACGACCGAATCAAAACAATCAGAGCCAGGAGGAATATCTGATGGATAGGGTGGAGTAGTAGATAAATTACAGGAAAAAAAAACATAATTCTGTTTATCTGAAAAGAAAAGTCACAAAGTGAAGTAGAGTAATGAAAACCAATTTTTATATTATGAAAACGGGGGAGCCGTGGCCTTAAGGTTAGAGAACCTAGTTTGTGAGCGGAGGGTCGCCATTTCGATTCCCGGAACCCATGGCCGAAGTGTCATTGACCAAGGCACCTACCTACTTTCCGTGCGCCGCAACTGTGTGGCTGCTCATTTCTTCAGGTGTGTGTGCTAGTGCTCACTACTCTGGATGGGTAAAATGCAGAAAACTGTGAGGAGTGGTGGCCTAGCGGTTTGGACCTTGCCCTTGTGAATTTCCATTGCCTTACCTCACCGACTGCAGCTTTAACACTAGTGATGCTGTTTGGCTGACTTGTATTAAAGCTGCTTAGCAAATCTCTTAGCAAACTTACATATCCTTTTTGTATAAATACAATCTGATTGAAAACGTTTTGTTTGTCTACATAAATCCTATACATTTCTGGAATAGCTCAGTTATCTATTTTCGTGTTTACACTGTGCGGATCTAGCTAACATTTGTTAACTAAAACTAGCTGCTTAACTGGTTAACCGCCGAGTGACTGGTTAGCTAGCAGGCATGAATAATGTGGCAGTTTAAATGGCTGAGTACTGGCTAAACGTAACTTTTATTTACCCTTTTTTTAATAAGGCCATTTTGTAGTCTAGCTACACTTGGCTGCAGCCTGATCCATGGCATCAGCTGTTGTCTTGCCCAGCGCTGTTCAGGTAGAAGAAGATACAGCCCTGTCCTCTTTCACATCCATGTTCTTTTTGGAACTTGATGATTTTTCATGGAAACCGATTTAGTAAGCTGGTCAGGATAATTTCATATGTGCCATATTTAATGAATAACACACTACACTATCTTGGAGCAACCTGACACCTAACAGAAATCTAACCTCTTTCTATTTTTTAACCATGTTTGGAGACTAACAGTGAACTGCCAATGCTCGTTGTTGCTGCTGTGAATGTAAAAGCTAAAGCTAAAGAAGAAATAGGAATGCAAAGACATTTGCCCTGGTACTGTTAGCATCTGGAGGTGTTATCTATACCAGAAGTCTGTACTTTACGAATGTTAAATGATGATTTGCTGAACTAAAGGGGGGTATTCAGTTGTCACAAGTTTGGCACCTGGTGCATGACACTGCTTTAAGCTTTGCAAGTTCCATAATGTGGACGTCTTCTCCTTTCAAAATTTACAAATCGTAGTGCATTTAATCCATTTGGGAGTTGTAAATGTCCAGCCATGATAAGTGCAGGAGTATCTGGTGATCATTCAATAAATATTTGAACAATACATATATATGTCCACATACTCGTTAAACTACTGTGGTCAATGACGTGCTCTACAGCTGTTTCCACAACAAAGTTTTAAGACCTGCAAAACAGATTAGACTAATTAAAAGGACAGTTAGTATGTTCTAAAACTAACATGTTTACTTAAGCATGTGTAAAGAAATCTGTATTACCAAGAAAATGAAATGACACATTTTGTTCTTGTATTTTCTTTAAATTGACATGTTCAACATTCTGTGTAAAACAAGGTTTATGACAATTTTTAATAAATGTTTTTGTTGACATACAGTATTTTTAGTCAACTGTCTCTATTTCTTTATCTCTAATCTCTTGCTTTTCATTGGACCATGTTTCTGTAGAGGGGATGTCTTCATTGAGCTGACACTCCTGATCAGGGCTGGCATTTGTGGGGTCTTGGGGCTCTTGTACAGAGTCCGTGCTCTTAGAAGGTTGTGAAACCTTGCTGGCCTCTGCAGGGAGAACAGACTGCTCAGGGATGTGAGAGATTTTGAAAGCTGCTGCTGTCTCTTGAAGTCTGGACTTTTCTGCCTTCAGATTATCTAGCTCTTTACTAAGAGTTGTTACAGCAGTGGGCTCACTCATTGTTGCTTCTGAGGTTCTTGGTTCCTGAAGTATTTTTATTTTTTCTGCTAACACTTCTTTGTTTTCTGTGTCCTCTGCAGCTCCATGTTGTTGGGTCTCTAGGCTGCTCCCCTGACCACCAAGCTGTTGGGTCTCCACTCTGTCGTCCTCACCTTCTAGCTCCTTTGGTTCCAGGTTGCCAGCATCAGCTCCAGACTGCCGGTTCTCCTGAAGCTTCTGATAGAGGCTCTTTCTCTCATCCTGCAGTGCCCTGCAGAGCTTCTCCAGTTTTTGGGTTTTCAGGGTGAAAAGTTCAAACTCTTTCTCCTTTAGCACTTTCTGCAAAGGGTGAGTAAAACAATAGTAAAATGTGAATAGAATTTAATAAAAACATATAGCATAAGGAGGTAGTGTTATGTATTGTGAAAGCACTTACAATCAAATAATAAACTGCAAAAAGTGGTAAGGCACCTAAGAGGAAAGTGCTCTCGTACTATTTCTAATACTTTAATCTAGATCAAGTTGGATTCTCTTTTACATATAAACAGTTTTGTTATGAACGAGTGGAATGTGTAATGAGCTTCTTACATCTGCAACCATTTCAACCAGAGCATTATTGCAGCCCTCAAAGCGTGATTTCCATGCACTGGCTTCCTTCTCCAGCTTCTTCATCTTTTTTGACATCTGCAAGAAAGAATTCATGGTCTTAAAAATTCAGAAGTAGCTAGAAACAATAAACCAGAAGTATAGAATGATTTGTTACATGGTGGAGTATTACACTGGAAGACAGAAGGTTGGTTTACTTTGTCGTGCCGCTAATTTTCCATCAAACATAAATCTTCTGCAAGTTGACTTCATTTGTTAAAGAATATACCTACTTTTTCTATGTCTTGCTTGAAGCTTGCATACACACCACTGCTCTTTGATACAGTGCCTTGGAATTCATCAAACTTCTCAGAATACAAAGCAAGCTGTAGAGAATGGTACAGTTTGTTAACTCTAGAACCAGTAATGTACATATCAGATGGAAAAGCATAATATACCTATTTTACCTGAGCCTTCATGTCACTCTCCTGCTCCTTCATAAGGGTGCTTTGTAGTTTGGCCTCAGCAGCTTGTTTCAGTAACTGTCCATGAATAAGTACAGAAATAGGTCATAATGGGATTAGCTGATGTAACTCGTAAGAAAACTATGAGAAACAGTGAGACTGTTGGATTTAATTTTTTTAGACTAATGTTGTGTGTTCTAATATCACAAAACTCACATGGGCTCTCTCCAGCTTGTTCTTCTCTTCAGCATCTTTCAACATTGCATTTGCCTGAGCAAGCTTTGTTTCCAGCAGCTTCTGCTGTAAGTCTCTGTGCTTGAACACCTTTTCGAGGTTCTGCGAAAACCAAATATAGAGATGATGAACATATGTGAAAAAAACAACTTAAGGACCAGAGAAATAAACGCTGGTACATGTAGTCTAACAGTAAACTTTAATGTGCTTTAATGGTTCCCTACCGCCTCTCGCTGGTCATATTTAGCAATGAGGCCCTTAAGTTTCTCAGCTAGGTCACTGTTCTCCTGGCAAAGTTTATTGTTGCGATTGCTGTGCTCCTCAATCTGGGCCTGGATGTCTGTAAGTGTGTTCTGGAAGTGAGTGGTGATCTCCTTCCTTTTCAGGTCATCCTCACGGCATCGCTGAATGGTCTCCTCCTAAAAAAGATGTTCAACAGGTCAATATTCATCTCTACATTTTCAAACAGTTGCACAATATACAACATTATTGTAAAATTGTAATGTACATGTCCTCACAGTAACTAACCTCAAAAATTTAGATTTTTGTATGTAGTCTTTAATGCCTCACCACACGTTATGCAACTCATCAACTAATTATCAAGCTATCCGTGTTGGAGGCAGAGAATATCTGAAACTGTGCAGGGCAGTGAGTGGCAGTGAACACTGGGATTGAAAACCTTCAAATCTTTACATCTCTCCAGTTAAAATGCTTTACTTGTTCCTAAATATGGTAGTGAGCAAATATCTCATTTCCAATTTTCATAGTCTTTAAGTGGTTTATTTCATTCTGTTCTTGCTCTTGCTCACATCTCTCACTTTTTAATGTAAACATTTGAATAAAATATAACCAGAAAAGGAGACTAGCACCTAATAATTTTCAGCTCCTCTTGTGGCTTCAGAAAGTACTTCTACTTCAGTTTTTTGGAGAACTCAGTAGGTATGGAACAATATGAAAACTGTGGGCTGACGCCAATGTCTGATTTTTCATGAACTGTACATGAATTTACGGATCCTGATAATAATGCTGATATAATTAACATTGTAACAGAAAACTTTACTTGTATAGGTTTTAGCACAGTGAGCCAGCATAAACATTCTGTTCTGGAGAATTATGTTTTTTCCTTGGCTACTTTTACTTGAGTCATTATGTCACTGAAGTAACTGTAATTTTGAGTATGGGTTTAGCATGCTATACACGCTCCAGCTAAAACCATAAATTTATATGGTTTAAGGGGTAATACCTTGAGGGTTTTGTTGTGTCTCTGCAACTCCCTGCAAAGCCCTTCGAGTTTACTGCGGGCTAGTACTGCTCTGCTGTGTTCACTCTGGAGCTGGTCTTTCTCTTTCATCACCTGCAGCAGTTTCTTCTGCAGCATTTTCAACTGCTTTTGCTCTGAACGATGCTCTTCCAGCTATAGGCAGCGTGCACACAAAATAGGTCAGTGCAATTTATTCACATAAATTGCTATTTATGTTTCCATTTTCCAAGAGCATTACAGCCACATGCCACTTCACGGGTTGTAGGTACCTATACTCACCAACTCAGCATGCTTCTTGATGAGGGCTTCCAGTTTCTGTTCTGGAGTACCAAGCTTGTTCAAACTTTGCATAAGGAGCATAGCTTCCTTGCCTACAATGAAATACATGCTATTACTATGTACATCAGAAACACTATTCAAATATTACTCAAATTGTAGATTTTTTAAAGTTCTTTCTGCTAATGCTCACCAAGGCCTTTAAGCATTTTCTTTTCTAGCTTCTGGTCCTTGGACTTGCCAGACTCTTTTAGGTCTGTGAGTGCCTCCTCTTCCAACTCCTCAGTCTCAGCTGACTTCTCAGCTTCCTGATAGGTGTTGATGATGTCTTCTAATTGCTTACTGAGGTCCTTAGTGATGTCTGGGTTGACATTCGCCATTAGGATGCTGTCATGGGTCTGTACATCTTCAGGTTGGCTACAGCTCTCCATTTTTTTAAAGGTATGGCTGAGAAGACAAAAAGGTTGCTAAAACATGAAACTTTTGTTCCATAATGTCACATTTGTTATTCTGGAGTTAATTAAAAATAAGAAAAAGCAAGTAGATAAAAAGAGGTTATGTCACTGACTGTGTGGTGTCAGTGGCATTTTTTGCAGCTTCACATGCTTATAACAGCTTTTTTGTTGTTGTTATTGTTCAGAAGTTTCACTTTTTCTGTTCAGAAAAGGTTTTTAAGGAGTTTAAAACAGGCTAAAACTGTAGCAGCCATTTTTTTAATTGGATGTAACTTTAAGTTTTGGAGATATTTAAGTTACAGGTCTGTGCTTTGAGATTGTTTACCCTTAGAGCTGCACTGCTTATTTCTACAGTTCATCTGGTTAATTTTAGCCCCTGTCCTAGCTGATCACCCCCCTTCACACACATGGCACATAGCACCTGTTCTAGGCCAGTGGTCTATTTTGGGATCTTCTTAATATGGTCAACTTATTCATTAATCCAGGCATATTTCTGTTATTATCAATGATTGCATTTCTACCATATTGCATTTAGAAATTGCTGTTTTTAGTTTGTCTATTTGATTATATATATATATTTTTTGTTTTTAAATTGATTACTTTTATCCAAGATGTAATCTATGACAAACTTTTAACTTTTGAGCTACTGCTTACTGAAATTTTGCGTGAGCCTTATGTCTGTGTAATGAATTCTTAAACATTCAGTACACAAGCATGGCGTACACTACATGTACAAGCAGACGTGCTTTTATCTCTCTGTGTGCTTGGATTGTAGAGCAGCACAAACCATATGTTAAAGACAGCCACAAAAACCAAAGAAAGTAAAGGACACTTAGAAAACCTACACAGTATACAGCATTATTTAGTGTCATGAATTCAAAAGAGAAACCAGCTAGTACTTACCGACAGCAACAGCAAAAGAGGCAGCAGAGGAGTGGAGAGGGGGTCTGTGTGGCTGCTCCTGCAAAGACAGCAGCTGTGATGGGCAGACCTCAAAATAATCTGCTAGGAGACTATTCAGGCCCATTATAGAACACCCAACTGTGAGGGCACTCCTACAATTAAGAGCCTTATTTTATGTAAATTAAGTGAATTACGTAAAATGTTTTTCCTTTTAAGTATTGTTAAATGAGAACTTATGATAATGATCATGTTCATCAGAGCTCTTATATAGTTTGTTATGAACAGACTAAATAATTATTAAAGGTACCAGTATTGTAGAGGTAGTGTTATTGTACCAAAATAAGATTTTTGCAATAGCATAAACAGTGATAAACTGTACTATTATACTGGGGTTTTATTAATGTGAATGTGGCACTTTTTCAGTCTCAAATCACCTAATAATCACAAGCTGCATCATTTTAGGGCACTCTGTTCTTTTACATGTTCTCTAATGTGACTCATTAGTCTGATGATAT
>JBBPDA010000001.1:34897857-34917188 GCA_037974385.1 Arnoldichthys spilopterus
TATATACAGTTACATATTTGTCCCACTTTATGAATCTTAATGGTTAAAAATAAGGCTTACTTTAAGCTCTGCATCAATACCCATTACATTTGTTTTGTATACCATTACCATTGTTCATCATTCTTATAGCAAGTTAATTGTGTCTTTTTTTTTTAAACATTTGCAGTATTTGTAACATGTTACATTTGAATTTTTGATCTCCCTGAAGTGCTGACATTGATACCAATCACTAAAGTGCCATCATTGTTGGTGTTTTCACTAACACAGCACTAGCTTCAAAAGACCTTTTGATGAAGTTTGTACCACCCCTCTTTCAGTGTGGGATGCTTTCACACTGTGGACCTGTGCTTGCATGGAAGTGCCTGTGGCCTCTGAAACCTATGTTGATACAGATTATTTTAACACCAGACAATAGACTTCACCACTTCGGTATCAGATCACGGATGAGCATGGCAGCATCCCTCATGGAACCTTAAGCTTTTAATGAGTGACACTGATGCGTGGGAAAATGAACAAGCTGTGACACTCATTGGCTCACACATTTCTCGGATGTATTATGGGGATCTGCGGCTGAATGGGAAGGCCAAATAATTCTCCACCTGGACTCGGGCTGGTATGTCCACTTTGAAAAGATCACTGTAGCTATAAAGAAAATCTGATTAATTAATTATGGATTTATAATTTAGTATCATAAGCCATACATTATCTGATTTTTTTCTTTTAAAGATAAAGGATACAAAGATTTATGCATAAGAAAATCATTAGTGTTTGTGCTGCTAAAACCGTAAATATCCTGACTAAGAAATTAAATCATTGATTGAGCTTATTTTAGTGTTCACGTTATTCTTATAAATGTTTTTTTTTATCTTTTATTAACTTAGTCTATTTTTACCATAATGCTACAAATGCATTGTATTTTTGTTGCCTGTTTCCCCTCATCATGCATGGTGTTGTGCAAAGGGGCTGTTTTTTTGCTGACAGTGTTGAATGGGGATTATGTGTGGACCACATGTCCAGCTCTTTTGTTTATGCCTTTTTGTTGTCTTTTTGTACCTCGTGAGTAAATCGATGTAGGTACTACAGATGAAAGGGAAATATGCATTGACAGGGGCTTTTCTCCAATGCAAAGGTCAACCGGAGCAACAGAGTTTTAGTTGGGTTTGTACAGAAGCCACAGGGTCGGCAATGAGGGCCAAGCACCACAGTGTAGTTGAGCTTATAGAGCAAAGACAAAGTCATGTCATTAAACTACATAAAGAACTTCTATGAGGGATTTGTAAGTAAGCCAAATTCATTGTGCATATGATGTTTTTATCATGCTTTCTATTAGTTGTTTGTTCATTTATTTATTTATTTAATAATATTTTTTTACATAAACAAAATTAAGAAACTCCTGGATGTTATAGGATCAGTCTGACTGAGTTTCATGTGGGTTCAATCATTGTCCATTTATAATGATTGATGGATAGAAATTTAAGCATAGAAATAATATTTTCTTTTGTAGGAATCTTCAAACGGGTCAAACTGTTTGTTTTTCAGTCATTACACATATGTACCAAGTTATTTTGTTTGTGTATTTGTACGTTTGTGTTAGCTCCGGCCGCCAACTGTCATTGGTCAATTCCACACCCTGTTCTTTGGCTCTGTACGTATGTTTTTCCTGGGGGTTCTGGGATTTGCAGTTTATGGAAATGAGGCTCTCCACTTCAGCTGTGACCCTGACAAGAGGGAGCTGAACCTATTTTGTTACAACCAGTTTCGACCGATAACGCCTCAGGTAAGGTTCCAATTAATTTAAAACAATAAGAAGGGATGTGTAAAGATATATGTATATTACAATACTGAGTCTGTTTTACACCTGTTTATTTATTTTTCCAGGTATTCTGGGCCTTACAGCTTGTGACAGTTCTTGTGCCAGGGGCTGTGTTCCATCTCTATGCAGCATGTAAAAACATAGACCAGGAGGACATTCTTGAGAAACCCATCTACACTGTCTTTTACATCATTTCTGTTCTTTTGCGAATCGTCCTGGAGGTGGCAGCATTTTGGCTGCAGAGCCATCTCTTTGGATTTCTGGTTCATCCTCTTTACTTCTGCGACGCCAGCCCACTGGAAAAGGCCTTTAACGTCACCAAGTGTATGGTTCCAGAGCATTTTGAAAAGACTATCTTCCTCAGTGCAATGTACTTATTCACCATCATCACTGTGGTTTTGTGTATTGCTGAGATTTTCGAAATCCTATGCAGAAGGTTTGGCTATTTGGGCAACCAATGACAGCTCTTGACCATCTTGTAAGCCTTCATGTTAAATGTCTTTTGGGAGTTATTTTTCATATTTTAATGATTGTTAAACATCCATCCAGCTGTTGTTCTTTTATTTCCTATGAAGCATATTAATTAAGCGCATTTAATCTCAGGTAGAATGGAATGTGACTGTGAAATGTACTATACTCGAGTCTTCCTTTGGACACTCAATACTAACAAGCTTTTACCTCTGTTTTAGCTTATTAGGAATGTTCTTTTGTATAGACATACAAAATCTATTGAAGTGTATCCTTGTCCTTTCTGACTTATAATGTCATGAAATTTGGTTTTTCTGTACTGTTGCTGAAGCGTGTCTTGATAGTAATATTAAACATTTTTAATCTAGTGTCATTAATGGCTGCTCATTGTTTGTGAAAACTGTCAAATACTGATAAAAAGACAAGTATCGGTTTCCATTATTTTTTAGGTTTTTTTATTCTTTAAATTATCTCCCCAATGCCCAGTTCCATCCACTAGCCTGGACTCCCCAGTCATTCAGTACAATCAAAGTTGGGAGTTAGCATGTTTCCTCTGAGTCATATGAACTAATATTACATCTTTTTAGACTATTGCCAATACAACATCATGCAGCTCAACATGCTTAGAGGACAATATTAACTGCAAATGCACAAATTGACTCTTGCAATAGTTAGCATTGCCCTAAAGAGGGAGAGCCATCCTGCCCATTTAGAGAGAGTAAAGCTCTTTTCTCTTTTGGAAACCCAGTCACAAATGTAACAATACTACACACTGAACTTGTGAATTTAGAGCAGGGGTGTCAAACTCCGGTCCTGGAGGGCCGGTGTCCAGCACTACTTAGTAATACCCTCCTCAACCACACTCATTAAACCTGACACTTAGCAGGTAAGTTGAGTCAGGTGTGTTTGAGCAGGGAAATCACCAAACTGTGCTGGACCTCCAGGACCGGAGTTTGCCACACCTGATTTAGGGGGTCTGGAAATCAGTACTTTTGTTGTCTGTGTAATTGCAACAAGATATTATACAATATTTCTGAATTATACTGTATGTGTTTTTAGTGGAAGAATAGTATAAAAGAAACACATTCAAAAAAGTGTTGCGGTTGCAAAATATCACAAAGATGCTCAGCTTTCCTTATTAAACTTTTATTTGTAAGTAATTTGAGGTAAGAGCATTGCTGACAAATGCTTATAGAACTTTAATATACCTTTTTCCCCATTTCTAATGGACATCTTGTAATCAGAAGAGACACAACAACAACAAAAAATCCCCTCAGTATCACAGAGAGATCAGCTGCCTTTATGGGCAATAAATAAATATTTCTCAGTATTTGTGAATGATATTCATGTGAGATATATATCAGCCTTTTGTGATATATCAAATGCAATTAATACATTCAAACTAACTGAATTAAAATATTCTATCATCAGGTATAAACATGACATGAAACATCCTTTGTGTAAGTAACTTTATCGTGTTTTTAACACCCCAGCCACGAATATAAATTCCACCTATAGCCTATTGTAAGTGAACACTGATAAGGAACATTACCTTGAACTTGTCCCAAAATATTTTATCATGCTACTACATTTCTTCTGTATGTCTAATGCAAGATACTGATAATACTTCCCTTTTGAGACATTTAATAAGGATTTCACCGTACAACTGTATAGAGTCAAACATAATCCAACAGACACACAGCTCATTTTATGGCAAGAGAAAACTGTAAAGACATCAAACCTCTTGTCCAATTGTTTTTACACAGGACACACTAGAAAAAAGTAATTACAGTACATGATTGTGTGTATGTGTGTGTGTGTGTTGGGCAGATTACTTAGAAAATGTATTCAGGCACTGATTATAAATGTTAATTAGTGAAAATTGAACTGATTACACAAAAGGTGGATTCTAATCAGTCTGATCAGTTTGGGATTATGTTTAGTTTCATTGTGTACTGGATGATTTCCAAAACAGTGTGTCTAAATTGTTTAATGGCACTGTAAATACAAAAACATGTTTAAGTCAACCACAATATTGATATACAGTTCAGTGCAAAAGTTCGAGCACCCATGGTCATATTATAAACTTTGTTGACTTTCTGTGTGAGAATAAATACACATCCTGTACAGAGAATAGACATCTGCAAATTTAATGTACATTTTTCCTCATTATGTTCAAAACTCATTGACCATGGACATGCAAAATTCTGCACTTGTCTGGATATGTTTTCAGTGATTGTGCAAATAATGTAAACATATTGTGTTTATATTTATGACCTTATGCCTGATTATTACCTTAGTATTTGCCTGCATAATTCAAAATGTAATAATGTAAAGCTTACCAAGGTAGGTCATAATTCAATGACACATATTGACATGGCATTCTAGGCCGATTGCAAGTAATGTACTTTTCATGCCTTGAATGCATTATCTAGTTTAAAAGTAATTATACTGTATTTAGTCCATCATTTTCATTACCTGAAAACAAAATCTAATTTATATGTAATCCCTTAATCCAACACTGTGTATATATTCATGTGCATATAATTGACTTAACAGTGGCTGGAATGTTGTGCCATTTGATTAAATCAATCATACATTGACTTCAAATAGCCCAAATATCAACTTCACAGCATCAGTCAATTCATTTATAAGAAAGTGCTTTAAATAGTCTTCTAAATGCATAACATTTACTAAATACTTTAGGTTATCATAGCAATAGTATGTTGTCATAAGATAAACTACATGAACAACATCTAGATATGTCACTTTGCATAAGTGCTGAAAAATAGAAAGATTAAACAGCGGAAAAGGTGTACAACTGTCAATAAAAGCTAAAGGTTTAAATAAAAAGATATTCAGAGTTCACTTTCCAATTAAAAATTTCAATGACACAAAATGTAACTACATTTTAATGTTACACTAGCAAACGTAACATGTACAACTATATACCAAGCAATATCATAGCACTGCTGAATGCAATATATCAAAATGTAAAATGTGAGTTAAGTGCAATTTTAAAAGCATCAACAGTACCTCAGATCAGTTTTACTTAACACTATATTCACTGCATTAACAATACATCCAACAATTCTGTCTCACTGAGGCATAGGCAAACAATTCTAAAAAGGCACAAGCAGATAAGATGGGGGGACTTCAAAGATAGTTATGACCACGCTAGTTTAATGTAGAAGATATGGAAAGTAAAGGTACTTTTTAGTTGCTGAAAAAATAGAAATAGTTTACAAAATGCATTTTCTGCAATTCTGATTTGAAATACTGATCTCATAATTGTATTTTTGTGGATGGCATGTATATGGTTTGCAGGGCCATATATGCACAAATAAACAAAATGTGGTTTATGGAAACGTGAGATCAATGTGGCAGTCTGGCCTAAATATGTGTTGTGCATCTGTATGCAAAAATGTGTGCATATTCTCATAATTTGTTTTTGCCATATATTGCACCTTACCAAAACCATAGCTTCTCAGTCATCCTCTGAGCCTTTGATCAGCTTATCAGCTTTTTGGAGGATCATCAGTGATATCCTCTGAAGTGATCCTGAGGGAGGCAATAGCCTCTGCACAAATGTGAACACTCTCCTCTTGCTTCTTGTCTTTGCCAGCAACACCAGCTTCAGAGGCTGGCTTCTCCTTCTTCAGGGTTTTCAGAATGCCTCTTTCAGGTCCAGGATCAGAAACCGATGTCTGGCTAGAATTAGCCTTCTCTGATATGTCCCCCTGTGGTAGAGACTGAGAGTATCTGTCCACAGCAGCACCAGATGGTGGTACAGAGGGCATTCTTAACCCTCCAATAGGAACCATTGGGATAGGAGTAGGTACCTGCCGTTGAGAGTGCAAAGGCAAGTGGCTGAAGATGTCTCGCTGGAGCAGAGTAGATGTATCATTATTGCTGCGTAGGCAGTCACTGACAAGATTCTGAAGAATGCCTTCCCGATGATCCTGCAATAAAAATTGCAAGTTTACTGGTGCATAATAGAGTGAGTGATTCAATAAATACCATTGCTGTCTAAAAGAAAACAAGTATCTTCAAAAATCTCCAATGGTACAGAAGATAGGCAAAACATTATTTGGGTCTAATGCAAGTTATTCTGCTATTTTGCCATTTTCTTTATGATAATTTCACACAATGTAAAGAGCAGCTGCTGTGTTAATTTTTTTAAAAATTTAAATGGTTTTCTTTTAAGCTTTAAGTACAAGGCACAATATTTATGGGTGGACCTCATTCCAGTGCAAGGAGCAAAAAGGTTGTCCTAACTCTTTTAATTATTCAAAGGTGTGTTTTTGGCTTAACATGCAGAAAAAACAATCAAAATGGTGCATCACTTCACCTTTTAAAGGCAGGGGTGCATAAGCTATGTCGAGTTGCTATGATAATAGTTCTCAATAATCAACATAAAGTTGTTAATTAAGGTTGCACAAACTTGTCAGTGTGGTTGGTACAGAGTAAGACTAACTGTAAGCCAAAAAAATGAACACAGTGTAACTAAAAACTGCAGTCAGTTTAGACAAACCCTTCTGTTTCCACCAGTATGAGTAGGAAGTCTAATCTAGAATTATTTTTGTGACCATGATAATCTGATCCAAGATCAGTCCTCTTCAGCCTTGGTGTTGTTGAAATGGCTGCCTGTTTTTATTACTCATGATTTATTTTTGTCACATGATTCTGACAAGTCAGACATGAGTCATGAATCTGTGGACTCAAATCTCAACATTGACGAACACAAAGACTCTGATTTGAGGCTTATGACTTAAAAAGACTCTTCACATGGATAATATAAGGAGAGACGCTGAAATCTTTCAATAATTGAACTTCCTATTCAGCTATTTAATTTTCATGCTGTGTTGACAGTAACTATTGTTCCATTTTGCTTATTTAATTTCTGAGGAAAACAGTATCAGTAAGCCCTAGCTCAGTACATGAACTCATGCTGATTTGTTTAGTTGCAAAGTTTGCCTTAACTTAAGACTTGAACATAATGACATGAGACTCAGCCTGAGACTTGCTAATTAATGACCCAAGACTCAACTGGAGAAGTGCTAAAATAAAGAGGAAATGTTTGGACTCCAGACATGCTTTGGCTGATTCATTACGAATGGTGTAGGTGAAAAAATGTGTACATTTAATTTGTCACCAAACCAGTATTTTAAATCTAATAGGATGAGGTTGCATACCATTTCTGGGTGCATTCCAATAATTTGCATTAGGGGAGAGGTTTCAAATCTCATGCCCCTGGCCTGATCCAAGTAGGCTCTGTGCTGGTAGGACCCCCTGCGTGGGGATGTAGCCCTGAGCATGCCTCTTTGCCGACCCCGTGGGGAGGGTGCTCGATGCCTAGACACATCTGTCCCAGGTGACATGGGTCTTACAGGTGAGAGCTGACGAATGGGTGAAAGATCTCCTCTGATGCTTAGATCTCTTCTTGGTGAGATGGCCCTCAAGGGGGAGGTATCCCTTCCAGGAGATAGATGACCTTGTGGTGACAGGTCTCCCCTTGGACATATGTACCTTTGATGAGGTGAATCCCAACAAGGAGAAAGGAGATGAGGTGGATAGGGATCAAAGGAACTACTTCCTTGCTCTAGAGTCAGATCATCTTCATTACTGGGAGAGGAGGCCTCAAATCTTTCCTTACGATTGTTGCCTGTGTCCAAGCTCTTGGTGAAACAACTGGAGGGACATGTCTTGTTAACTGCACAAGGCTGAGGACTTGTGCTTCTAGAGAGGGTCCGTGGTGTGGAGTCACCATCATATTCCTCCTCTTCCTCATCATCTGGTTCATCTCCATCTTCATCGCCACCATCAGTGTCATCCGCATCAGAGAACTGATGTTTAGTGGTTGTATCAACTGCCAGTCTGATGTCTGAGGCTTTCTGTACATCATCTTCATGATCTGCAAGCAGTACACAATCAAATGAACAGCCTTCTTTTTTTTTGAGATCAGTTATAATGATCATTAAGTCATGAGCTAAACAGACTTTTAAAAAGAAAGGGGAAAGAACGTACCAGCACCCTCTGTAATGTCCATTGTCATTGGTGAAACCCCAAGCTCAAGGCATTTTTTCATGTGAGCTTTTGATTTCATATGCTTGGTAAGATTCCCTTTATAAAAAAAGAAACCGTTTAACCCCAAACTAACTGTGGACCAATTATTAACATTTGATATTTAATGTAATGTAACAAACCTTTAGTTTTAAAGGCAAAGTTGCAGCACTTGCAAACATAAGGCCTTACATCTGTGTGAGTACGGATATGTTTCTTCAGCATGCTTGGTTTTTTGCAGCGTATACCACACTCTTCACAAATGTACTTCCCTCGCCCACGACCCCTAACATACACATAGTCTTCGTTTGATTTGTACCTGCGTAATAAAGACAAAATAATACATCACCTTCATTAGCAAACATTTATGCTCAGGATGCTACTTGTTCTCCTTCAAAAAGAATGAATAAATAAAAATAAATAAAAAAAATTGTCAAAGATGCTACTCACCCCCCTTCAAAAATTTTTACTCGAACGGGCTCTGTTTGCTTTACAGGGGCTTCTTTGTCTTTGCTGTCTTCACGTAAACATTTGTTTTTTTGTCTAATGTCCTTTGTTCTTGTCTCAAATCGAATGTTTTCCCCTCTACTCTCTACAGGCCCCTGTGAAATTAAGAAATAAACATATAAAACATAACTGCACATTACATAAAGCATATTTATCGATTAGGTTGATAAATAGAATACTAACCTGTTCTAGCTTGTGACTCCACAAAGTTGAGGTAACAAGTATTCCAGGTTGATACATAGCTGCAATGGTATATGTGGAATTTTGGCTCTTCTGTTTGGATCTGAGAAGAGCAAGAACCATTCCTGTGCTAATATTTGGTGGATTCGGGTTTTGGCATCTCACAAACCAAGAGGCATACACAGAGAAATGAGGGGAGGTTTGTGTGCTGTTGGGCTTAGCAGAACTGAGATAACACCAGCTCACACATGTTGTAGTGTGAAGACTTGGACACTGTGACATTATCCAGGCACTGGCAATATCTCTGGGCAATGAAGCTATAGCATATCCTTGACTGGTGGCAGTTCGCATTGGCACTGGCAAATTATTCACTGATTCTTGAGAAGCACTAGCAGACAACGGTAAGCCAGCTTTTTTATAAAGATTTATAATTGGATCATCCATGTCCATCTCTTGTACAGTTGATGATGGATCCTGGCTATTCACTGACTTCCTGTCTTTCTTGAATTTCTCTTTTCCACCATCAGGATGTCCCAATTCTACAGCACTCAGTTCTTCCACAATCTGGCCATACATTTTCTCTTCTTTGACTCGTTTTTGCTGCTTTGCTTCAATGAAAAGTTCAATGCTACTTGCAGGAGAAAGCATACGCTTGTTAGCACCACCACTGGGGGCCTCTGTGGTTGAGATGGTTCTAGAGGTCAAGGACAGAGGTATGCCTGTATTAAGCTTTGCGGGTGATAATTGTGGGTTGTGTAACAGTCCTCTGGAGTGTCCTGAAATTTGAGATAGATCAAAGCCAGCCCTTTGCTGTGTTGGGATGTTTACAAGTTGAGTTTGGGATGTGACATTACTATTTCCTAAGTTTGAGTTATTCTGAGAATCCAGAATATGTGATATACTTGTGTATGTGATATTTCCATAGCATGGCACTTGCATCTGAATTCTGACTGGAACCAACAAACCACAAGACCTCTGACTAGCTAAAGTAGGCTGAGGTTGTGAAAGAACTGCTGTTGTTGACAAAGCATTGGAGTTGATCTGCAGATGAACTTTGGCTAGATCTGTCACAGCAATCCTAGGGTCCTCAACTGGTTTGGAATCTTCAGGATCTCTCTTTATTTTCTGCTTAATGCCATGAAATTCAGGCTTTTGTAAAGTCTGAGACGGATGAACATGTTTATGACATGGAATTTGGACCGGTTTGCAAGACAAATCTGAAATTTGCTGCTGTGGCGAGAAACTTCCATGCATTATTGGGTGCCTCATTTTCTCAATGCCAACCAAGGGTCCTTCCAAGAAAAAAAGTTTATCTGGTGATGACACTTTCCTGCTAATTTCAACTGAATCTGAGCTGACTTGAGCAATATTAACATCTAAAGGTTTGTCCTGTGTTAAAACCTCTGGATCACCACTCAAAGATGCCTGCCTAACCAGATAGCCTCTTCTTCGCTCTTGATATTTGCATGCACTTTCATTTTGCATAGAACTAGAAGAAGAAGAAAGGCTGCCGTAGTCAAAGGACTTGCTTCTAAATTCTGGTAACTCCAAGGGTAAATTGCAAGGGGCCTGTTCTGATGCTGAGCGCCTCATCTCCCTGTGATGACTTAGTGAGCCCCCTGGAACCGCTAAAAGCTCCAAAGGCTTACTAAATTCATCAGATTTAGCTGGAGATGCAATATTAACACTTTCCTCTCTGTCAAGTGATTGAGAGAAACTTGAACTGTGAGATAAATTACTGTCTTGACTTGGGCTTCTGGAAAGACTAGTACAAGCAGATTCAAAACTGGATTCACCTGAAGAATATTCCATCTCAGCTAAACGCAAGCGTTTCTTTTTTGGAGGTAGCTTTTCAACTGGGAATTTTGATAAGGTTTCACTCCTCTGAGGCCACTGGAATTCCTCCCCATGTTTTTCCTTTGGTTTCACCTGCATGTCTTTTTCTGGTTTCTCAGGCTCCTCAGTAACTCTTATCTCTGGAACCTGGATACCAGACTGAGATGCAAGTTGCCTGGGTAGGTGAGACCTCTGGTATAACAAATTACTGCAAGCCAATTTCTCTGTTTTTCCTGCTTGAATGAGAGGGTCAGTTTTTTGTTTTTCCATAATTTGCTCCTTTTCTAGTAACTGGTAAAGAGTACTTTTATCAAATTGATGAGACTCAAACTCAGTGGTCTTTTCTGCAGAGCTTAGCTTGCTTAATGAATTAGTGTGTTGAATTACAGAGATAACATTGCTGCCAGCCCTTCTCTCTGTGTCAGTATACATAGCATCTCGAACATCTTGCTTTGTATCAAGGTCCCCTGAGAGTTCACGCAGGCCTGATGGCTTAATTTGCGTCAGAAGATCTTCCTCTTCCACTGCATTCTTACCTTTTCTACGCTTCCTTGTAGCATTTTCTGTCATGTTGCTTTGAAATACAAGAGATCTCTCAAATTCTGGACAATTCCCTGTTCTAGTTTTAGTGTCCTCTACTTTGTAAATTTTCAGCTCTGATTTCAGGCCACAAACCAGAGAACTGTGGTTATCTGATTCTGTGTGCCCTTCATGAGCAGAGTGCTCAAAAGCAGCTTGCCTCATAAGTTTTCTCATGCCTACTGAGCCACGATAGGAGACTTCTTCATTTGTCATCCTCTCATCAAAGGAATTACTACTCCTTAGTCCTTGTGGTGCATTTAAGTTGGAGTCAGAAGGGGCTGGAAGGGAGTTGCTTCGTAAAAGTAAACCACTTTCTGGTGGGGTTTCCAAAAGTTCTGCACTATACTGAAACTTTTCAGGGACGTCCTGATAGTCTTCTTCTTGAAAAGAGTCTGATTCAATTTTGATCGATCTGACCAGGTCTTTTTTGCGTCCGTGCAAATGAGATGTAGCCTCCCCAGGCACCATGCCTTTCTTCAATTTAATCATAAAACTTGATGAAGTCTCATTTATGTCTGTCATACAAGTTTGTACAGTGATTGATTGCCTTGGCTTGGAGCTTGGTCTGTAACACTTCCCAAACATTATTTCCTGGTACGACTTGACACTTGCACTTGGTTGATTGAACTGCTGTTCTGCACTCTCTGAGCGTGAAAAGTAACCAGAGTCAGTACTGCCTTTGCTGTAAGAACTAGGAAGGGAGAGGGACTGGTCTGATTCCTGGCTTTTCTTTTCTGAGAGCCTAAGGGCGAGTCTTTGCTTGATGGTGGAAGACTCCACTTCTTGTTCCACCTGATTGACAACTGCAGGTGGCATCATTTCTCTGAACTGCCATAAAGATATTTTTCCTGATGGTGACACAGTCTCCTGTTTTGATGAAGTGTGAGAGAAGCTTATCGAAGGCTCATTTTGTCTGAGTTGACCAGACTCTTCTTTAACAGCATCCTCTCTGTGTTTCATATGGATAGAACTCTCTTTGTCCAAGTCTTCTATCACCTCTTCTTCCGTGTCAGTGCTCTGCTCCGCATCAGAGTGCATCTCCCCTTCACCGACTCCCAACTCTTCATCCATACTAATATGTTTACTGTCTTGTTCTGAAAATGGAACCAGGCCAGCTTTGACAGCATGTGTATGAGACTTTCTGTGTTTGTACAAATTGCTTTTTGTTTTAAATGAGAAACCACAAGGAACACATGGATAGGGTCGCTCACCAGTGTGAGAACGTATGTGTTTTTTTAGCACACTAGGTTTTGCACAAGCTCTCCCACAGTAATGGCAAACATACTTTCCCGTCTTCTTTGGTTTCTGCTCTTTTTTATGCAGACCCTCTGATAGCAAGTCAACCCCTGACTGAAGCCCTCGTTTGCCAGGAGGAGGGACATTTGGTGTCTTTCTCCAGGTGTGGATCGGATACTGCTCACTGAGCTGTAAGGGGGAATCAGCATCAGAACTCACTCTCTGTATCTCCTTACTAGAACATAAGCTTATATCTTCTGTCTTGGGTCTCTCTGTCAATGTTATTTCATCTTCAGTGCCAGGATTATGGCCCCTTTGGCTCATTTTAGAATCAAAGTGTTGCTCTTCTTTTAAACTTCCTCCTTCTTGGGAACATCCTGCTCCAGTAGAGAGTTCAGAAGTATCCATGATGCATATGTCCTTTTTTATCATTAGTGATTATGCTTGCTACATTTTTGCTACTTCATGTTGTCATGTTAAGCGCCCGGTCTGAATCAAATGTCCCACTTAAATTGGTTTAACAACTGTATCTTTCTAAGTGCCATTAATGCCTAAGGTTCCTTTGGATGAATGCAGTCCTCAGGTTGATTGCATATTTTTCACAAAATGGGGGATAATATTCTTTCCATATTCATGTCTGTATTCAGCATGTTCTTTCAGAAAGTGTGCAGCAGTCTTCATTGCACTCTGCATTTAGGTCTGCTTACCAGCACCAAGTTGTCTATGGGAAAGTATAAAATATAAAAAAGTAAATTTCTTGTTCATAAGCAAATGTTAGTTTGTGTCATAAGTACTGAAAAATGCTATTTTCTTTATTCACATTTGCAATTTGTTTTTTAGCAAAAAGCCAGCTTACATGATGCAAGAAGTCGAAAACTCACCATGGTTGTTTAAGAGAGTTGTAGGATTATCTGCTGGAATCATCACTGGCAAAAGAATCACAAGATCTTCCATTCGAACTGCAAAGCCAATAAGGAGGGGAGTGTCTCAGTAAGGGACTTGATATGACAGGTATATTTTTATAATGAACAAAAAATGATTATACTATTATTTAGTATGTCAATGTCATTAAATCTATACATCGATCTTTATATTACTTTAACCTGTGATAAACTGCATTCACAGATGCCAAACATCTTACATCCTTTGCTTTAAGGCATCTTGTTTAATAATACAAGCACAAACGTAACTGTCACTATAACTTATTAACTGTAAATGTATAAACTGTTATGAACTATGAACTGTATGTGAACTCCTTTCATAAGCTGAATTTGCATGATGCTAAGGTGACGGAGTACAATCTAATTACCACATCACTTAACAAGTTTGCTGAATGAATGGCAACCACAAAGCTGACCATGTAATCTATATTTTATGGTAATACCTATGACCAGCTTGATATTCAGCTTATTGCATATGATGTAGCAGCATAATGTTCACAGCTTAGTTTGGTTGTACGGTTGTAGAGAAAGTCGAGCATAGTTACTATCTTTGCCCACATGTACTGATGTACAAAGACACTTCTAAGCCAGGGTTACAGCAGATAGCTGACAGGCCTACTGTAGGAGGTTTAAATATGTATTTGTTGTGGAGAAGTAAATACACCCTGAAAATAATGTTAATGTTTTGCTGTACAATTCTGCAATGTCCACAGCAGCTGAAGTCATTCATCTTGCTTTAAGCCTTTTTTCCTGCATTACAATTACTGCAGTTAATTAATCCTGGTTGGCATATCAGGACAGCAGTCCATGTTCACACGCATATGACGATGTGACTTTAATGAGGTTATATAAGATTATCTGGTTCAGACCTCTGAGCTCATCTTAATTAGGACATTCAAAGACTTCTCGATGTTGTATCAGAAAAGAAATGTCAAGCACATATATCAGTGTACTTTAAAACACTGTCACCATGTCTACTTCACTGGGGAGAAATACAGTACTCTTCAGAAGTCCTGCCTTTACACAAGCACAATGGGGGTGGTGTGACTAGTGATGAGGGGGTGACAGGAGTCAGCAATCAGAGTGTGGCCCTCTCAAGGTCACTCTGACCTCATTCTTGGGTTTCCCTCTGTACTGGAGGATGAATGACTGAGTGATTACATGAGGGAAGAAGATGATAGAATTGTATCAGTGTCCTCTTAAAAACAATGAGCATCTTTGAATAACGAGACAGGTCAGACCTTCTAAACGCAGGATTGTAAACTACATAAAATAATGAACACATATCAGTATATATAACTGTGTTTTTCACTACGACTGTCAATGTTGAAACACATCCAGAGAGTGTTCCAGGAGTCAATGAGTGGAAAGTACAAAAGTTTGACCAACAGTTTTGGCTTACCCTTTGGACACCATTCCCACACATACGCGTGGACACCACTAGCGACAACATGAAGAGTGAAACAACAAGCAATAGCAAGTCATGAGAAAACATTTCCAGACTCAGGGGACTGTCATTACATCATGTATCAGCCCCCCACAGTATCAGTAGCTACAAGAGGCAAAGCATGGCAACTCATAAAATAGAGCAGTCATGTAGCTGAAAACTACAGTGGCATCTCTGCCAGGAGAAGGACCGCATGATGGGTCACTACATGATGAGTAACAGCAGAGCAGTCAAGGGCAGACTTAAGCTGGCAAGCCACCCTCCAGCAAGCAAGGCAAATACATCAAACAAAACGATTGCCATCAAGCTACAAACCTGGTGCTCAAATACAGCCTTGTCCAATATCTCCAGTCATATGCAGCTCTCCTCATAATTCCTTTCTGTCATATTCCAGTATATCACCCGCAAGAACAACATTAATAAAGCCAAATAAGCCAAATGTACATCCCATTAATGATCCACGTCTTGCTTATTGAGAGTACACTATAAGACCTACTGATGTAAGCGAGTCACCACAGAAAATACCTCACTGAGACGTGTATCCAGGAACAAAAATAGCAAAGGGGCCCTGTGAAGGGTTATGCAACAGCCCACACTGAGGCCACTTTTGAAGCAGCAGAAAGCAGTGCACACAGATCCCTCACTCAGTGTCCCCCATTTAGATGCACTTACCCCCAAAACACTAAATCTGTTTTGTCTTTCTTTTTAAATAAAATGTTTACCAAAAAACTAAGTGTAAGAACAATAAATACGTACATGGTACTGGTCCATGCCAACAGCATTTTGACAGACTACAGGACATTTCCCACCTTTGTAATAACAAGTTTGGTTATAACAAGCATACATTCTAAACTATTACGTCTCTATGTGGTCATTCCACCCTATTGATTTACAATGTATTGGCAAGTTCTTTATTTGGCTATCAAAGAAAACATTTTACAACCATTTAAGAAGATCCGTAAAACAATTTAACCTAATCGACATTATAACTTGCTCTCTGCTTCCAACCTTGATTTTTGAACACAATACAATTTACACTACTAAAAATACTTGACCTGCTGCGGCTATCATCTTAGCTTTCAGAGAGAAAAAACAACTGGGTGCAGCAATGGTTAGGGGGGATTAAGATGATATGATGCAGATGCTGTGTGATGTATTCAGGTCTGTCTGTTAACATAAGGCCCCTGAGGTAGCATTAAACCCCTTAAGTAACAGTAGACTCTTCTAATATAACAGTTGTCTTCAGGGTTTTCTTCACTCCCATTTCTTCATGTAATATGATATTTTGACATGTCTGTGTCAAAGGAAAGGAGAGACTTTTTTATACATCCAAGATCTTCATAAAAAGCATGAATAAATTATACTTGATATAGTAAATTGTTTGCATTAATTTCTTTTCTGATGGGACTTTTTTTATTTTAAAGATTTTTTAGGCTGAAAGTAAAAAAAAGTGATGCTCCAAAGTTTGTACCAAAACATTAGTAACATAACAAGTGTTATTTAAAGTCTGGAATGTTGTAATGTTAGTATTCTTTAAAACAAAAAAAAAACTTGCATTAATTTTGTTTTAAAACATCTCTATTTGAAAAACCTTTAACAGATTTATTTAACTCAATAGTCAAGAGCTGATCCACAGATGTACTGCTGTTGGTTTACAAGAAGACCATACTATAGTAAATCATATCACAAAAAAGAACCCTGGAGACCCTAACGTTTGTGAAGTTCAGGAAGTCTTTATGAAATATCAGAAATGGTTTTCAGAAAAGGTTACCCTTTTTATTACACTGCAGAGTTAATTCAGGTTTCTGAAATGTTTGAAAACTTGAGTTTAAAGAAAAATGTCAGAATTGGAATCAGGTATACCATTCTTTTACAATGATTATTTACCTAAAATGTAAGCTCATGAGTATTATTGCTGGTTTTACATGTTACAAGATTCTGTGTTGGTTTCAGACATGCTAGAAAATGTCAGTCTTTGACAGCTCACAGAACTGGGTAAACCACATTTCTGAACTGCTCACACTACACAAGCTGCTTTTATGTATATGCACAAGTCTGACTGCAATTCCCCAACATGTTCACAGTGTTACTGTTGACTGCGGTTATTTTATAGATGGTTAACAGAGTATGCAAATTTTGCTGCTAGTGCAGCATCAGGTTGTTGTCTCAATATATATCACTAAAACATGCATTTACAGAGCTCCTGACCTTAAAGCTGCATTTCAAAGCATGTGGAAACTGTTGAATTGTGCTTTTTTTGCTGTGGGAAATTTTTTATCACTGATCCCGTTTTACAAATTTTTAGTGTTAACAGATGCTTTGAATGCAGCAATTAATTTAAAGCAAGAGGAGCATTAATTGAGATGGCAGGTTTTTATTAAGCTGGTTTAAGTAAATATTTTTCAAGAAAATGAATATGTAACAACCTGTAATGTAATTTGGAAATGTAATATTGTAAGATTTCAAAATTTTCGAAATTTTAAAAAATCTTTTTAAAAAAATTCATCAACACTGGGCCTCATTCACCAACTGTTCTTAAGAAGAAAGCTCTTCTTAAAACTCAGTTACCTGGCGTTCACAATGATTCTGAAATTCACCAATGTTTTCATTTGTTTTTATGCAAGAACAGAATCTATACAAACTCAAATCTATACACACTCAAAACTGTTTTGATCAGTTCAGTAAAACCGTGATAAAACTAACCCCACCATGTGGAGGCTGTACTTTGCCTGGCAAGTTCTTGCTGAGAACTGATTAAATGCAGTCAGTTCAGGTAATTCTCAAACAGTTACAAAGCAAAATCACTATGTTAATAGCTAGAAAATTGAAAAATTAAGCATATTAGTCAAAGCCAGCTCTTATAAAACATGAACTGAACTGAGCTCTCAATAGATCTGACGCTGCACTTCAGTGTGTCCCAGCTCTGTAGTATTGAGTATGTGGAGGGATTGCCCTGAAATGGCTGATCCTCAATGAGCAGTGAAGGTCAAGCCTCTCGGTTCTCTCTATAAATATGATGGTCTGTCCCACTGGGTCTGCCTCACCACCCGGCTTTTCCACTGTCTCAGGCACACCACATTGCTGCTGACCATTTACATGTGATTTGATACCACACACACACACACACTCTCTCTCTCTCTCTCTCGAACACACGCACACACACACACACACACACACACACACCCATGTACACATACACACCCACGCACACACCTACTGTAGCAGGGTGTGTATAGACAAAGCCTGATTTCCATGGTTAAATAGCCACAGCACTGGTATAACATCTGCTGTCTACATATGATGTGAGTAATGTTAATGTTCAGGTTCAGTGTAGCAGTGTTACATCTGCTGCAAACTACTCAAAACTACTCATACAAAGCATAAAAGTATTAAAAGCAGGTAATTTTAAAATACAAAATGTCATTTTGAATTGCAGATTATTTCCTGTTCATCTGCAGCACAACAGATTATAAATGAAAAGACAAACAATGTTCTAGTAACTTTTGTAAGACTGTAAAAGTTAAACTATTTTTTATGCCAACTTATCACTGTTAACCCGTGCTCAAAATAGTACAAATCCTATATATGTTCTGCTATAAAGGACAGACTTTGACAAAACAAAACTACTTGTATTGTAAGAATTGAATAGTGCATTATAGTACATTTGTAAGAAAAAACATTTTAAATAAAAGTTTCAATTTTCAATCAAGTTTTAAATTTTGGACTGTATTATTTATAATTAACACAATGAAAAGAAAAACAGTATTTTCGTATAATGCCAGAAAAAAGACAAAAATGGAGATACATAGTTTTGTTTGAACAGCAAACATAAAATGATCAGCATATCTGCATACAGTCAGGGGTGCCATAAGGGAGTAAGAAAGGACAATTCCAGGGGCCTATCTAAAAAAGAATATTATATAATATTGTGGCTCAGTAATCGTTCATAGAGCCCAAAGTTTCTAGCAGCAAACCTGTGTCTAGCTATACACAGATCAGCCAACATTAACAACACCTGCCTCATAATGAGTAGGTTCCCCTCATGCTTCTGAAACAGCTCTGACTGTGGTGCACTTTGTGCCCTTTCCATCAGTCAGCATTCACTTTTTAAGCCACAGTAGTTTGTCTGTTGGATAGGACCAGACAGGCTAGCCTTCAGTTTCCACATGCATGCCCACGTGTTGTCTGTGACCCTGTCACTGATTCACCAGTTATCCTTCCTTGGATCACTTTTGGTAGGTACTACTGCACACCTGGA
>JBBPDA010000001.1:34918905-34929198 GCA_037974385.1 Arnoldichthys spilopterus
ACAGCTCTGACTGTGGTGCACTTTGTGCCCTTTCCATCAGTCAGCATTCACTTTTTAAGCCACAGTAGTTTGTCTGTGACCCTGTCACTGATTCACCAGTTATCCTTCCTTGGATCACTTTTGGTAGGTACTACTGCACACCTGGAACAACCCACAAAACCTGCCATTTTGCAGAAGCTCTGACTCTATAACTATATCACCATAAGGCCCTTGTCAAAGTGGCTCAAAACCTTACACTTGCCAATTTTTCTTCAACTTCAAGAACTGACTGCTCACTTGCTGCCCAATATATCCCACCTGCTGGACATGTGCCACTGCAGTGCAATAACTAGATAGTCAGTTTAATTCACTTTAATTGTCAATGGCTTAAATGTGATGGTGTGTTTTTGAACAGCCCAGGCCAACTGACATTTTTTGCTAATCAATAAAAAATAACATCATTGAGAACAACTTAAATACAGATTTTTTTTTAATTGTGCACAATTTCCATTTATTTCTAAATTGTGATATATTGTAAAACATACAATTTCAAACATATGCTGTAATTTCGCAGCAATCCATAACTTTGTTAGAATGTTTTCACTAATGTGTTAAATTCATCCAATAAATAATAACTGTGCATTAAATATGGGTAGATGTGTGTTCTCGGTGGAGAATGTTCCCATTTTCGCCAAAACGTAACGTGACAAGGGGCACCCAAACTTTTGCATGCAACTGCATACTGACTTTTTTACTGAATTATGTATCATATTTGACAGATCTTTAATTGCATCTAACTGCAGATTAAACAAATAGCCTCCTTAATCTCCTTATCATACTGTAGCATCATTTGTCCTTTGTAGAGAAGAAATGAGGAATGTTCCCATGGCAACAAAATGCCTATTTCTGCTGTATTCCATATTCTTTTGTCTCATCCAGTGGGAACACACAGATCAAACCATGCTACTGAACTACTGAATGAAGCACACTTGAGAAGGCTTCAACTGTCAGGGCTTTGATAAATGCACTCCATTTCCATTTAGTAGGACACAGAAAAATCTGCCCATTTTTTATACATAGGATGTGCATGGATGGAATAATGTTTTTTAATCTCTGTAGGTATTTCATGCCATGAGGAGGTCAAGAAAATGACTATGAAAATGCCTTCAGGTGCTGGACATCATCTGGCACATTTTACTCATCGCCATGGCAACACACAATGCTCTTAACATAGAGAGTTCTATAATCTGTGGGTATTGCGAGCCACATTGTAAGGTGATTTCAACAAAGCATGCACCTCTAGCACTATAAGTTCATGGTGTGTCTGGAAATACATATAGTCCAGTTAAAAATGCACAAATAACTTACAACACATATGAAACACTAGTGCATTCAGCTCATAGTAAAGCACACATCTTAACATCCTCACACCTGTGTTCAGTTACATCCTGTTTTGGAGAAACAAGTGATTCATTGATGCAGAAGTAGCTTTAAGCACACGCTGATATACATATGTGCTGGTGGTCTGTGACTGAGGCCTTGTATATTTCAGCAAAGGCATCACCCCAAAACCCTTCTAATGTGTCTAATGGTTCATGTTTCTAGATGGTAAATATGAATATGTACCAACTCATCTGATAAGGCTCCTTCTCCCGACCATGCCTCCAAACCCAGCTCATCTTTCTCCTCACCTTGATGGATCCATTCATTTCAGTTCCCTCCTCCAAGGCTAAACATGAGTGCCACTGCCAAGGGTCCTATGTTTCACTGTGTGCTCCTCACTAGGCTCTGCTACTAATCTCTTACTCTCATACAAGAGGAGTGGGAAGGAAATGGAAAATGATCATGTTTCTTGGCATAAACACCTGGTGTGTTCATTGGCTGAGGGAGGCTGGTGGAGATGTCTATCACCGTGACAACGCTATGCTGGCTGGCAGCAGCCGGAGAATATACAGGGACAGAAATAGATTTCAGCTTGCTGTGGAGCTGCACAATCCCGTCACAGAGGAAGGGAGGGAAGGCCAGGGGGAATGCAGGATGAAAGATGAATACAGCTCAGAGAAAAGATGAATACAGCTATAGGAAAGCAAGGACATTAGCTCTGAATATCACAGCTGCATCTCTGCTGTGGAGTGGCTGTAGAACGCTCAAGTGTCTGTAACCACGGGTTACATCTGCCACATGTACAGTCCCAGTTTTTACATATTGTGCACTGGGTAGACATTGCCTAGGCACTAGCAAAGTTATGAGGTGGTTAATACATTATGCTATGGTATGCCATCTTCAAGATGGGCTAACCGTAACCCCTGCATTTTCAGCATCCTGATTATTCTGTCAAAAAGATTAACGCAGCTGTGGTTTAACAGCTAGCATCATAACTCGTTTGCAGACAGTCACCCTGAAGCTGGCAGAACTGATAATGGCCTAAATGAACCTGAACCTCATTTCTTACTCCCAAATGTGTCACACTGGAACTGCGCCAGGGTTGCACTGCTCCTAATCTAAATGAGGAGGCAAAATTTGGGGGTTTGTGTGCAGGGTTTCATAAAAATCTGTGATGTCTTCATGGACAACTGCCTTCCAGGACAATTTGAGCAGACTTGACTGCTGCTATTCACCAAGGACATTGTAAAAAGGCAGGACTCCCAGCAGCAAGTTCAGGAAGTAGTTAAGACAAATAACTTCTGAAGAATCCATCAGCATGCACTTCTATTTAAAAATGCTGTCTTCACTATGACTCTTTGTGTCAAGGTCTACAGATACGTCTGAAAAACCTTTTCCTGACCCTCACTAGATCACACTTAATGTCACGGTAGACAGGCTGTCAGACTCCAAATGAGGTAGGCACCCACTGAAGCCATTCATCCCTATGTTCAGTGACCAGTATCTACCAGCACAAAAGAGAAGCTGACAGAGAAGCATTTCTGCCTACAACGCTGAGCTAGAAATACAATATATGAAAGAACTACACCTTATTGTTCATTCAAACACTTTAACCCCTGCATAAGTTGAAGGGGCCTGTGATCTGCATAAACAGTGCAGCGCTATTCTTGGCATGGCTGTCCTGAATAACTCAGATAGGGAGTTTCTGGGGGGAGGGAGGTTAGCACGTGTGTCTCAGTGTAGCATGTGATGCTCTCGGATTCCCAGCCCTTTCGTAAGTCAACTATGGCAGGTATTTCAAACTCCTCTGTGCAGGTCTATTCAAATGAGCTTGTTTATGTTCTTCTATGATTTTACTGGAAGTGGAAGAGTGGAGATTAGTTCTGGTTCCTTATCCACAAAGCTTCTCAGAGTCAGAGTGTTGCTCTAGGATTAGATTCCCGTCAGTAAAGTCATAAAAAATAAGGGAAGAATCTAATCAGACATCGGCAGTCCTACTTCTAGAAGCTCACATTGTTTTAGATAAATAAGAATGTGTTAAAAAGCATGTTTCTCAAAAGCACCATATCAAACATGACCTGAATTCTGACACTGTAGGGTGTGACATCCCCCAAATTATAGCCCACTAATAGCAGTATTTAGAACTGTAAATGAAAGAGATCTTCAAAATGTATCAGAGTTTATTTGTGTAATTTAGTGCATTGATTAAAATTCTCAAATACATTTTTTTCTTTTTAAAGGCTAATGTGATATTTCTCCAAAATGGATATGGATTCTTCCCTTTCATCATCCTAAAACAGACATACATTACCGATAGAATCTACACATACACACAATCAATCATCCAGTAGTCATTCATACACTGTTAATCACAGCATTATAATATAGAAAATGTATGTAAGAAAAGGCACCTTAAAGATAATTAAACCCATAAAAGCTTTGTGCAAGGTAAAATCAATCAAGAGGTTTTATATTCATTGAATGGAAATATGGATTTTTTCAATGCCCTTATTACCATACAAAGTAAACAAATAACTGGTCCCTTAGGAGCCTAATTATTGTAGACAAAACTATCTCCAATTCCTGATTAAGTTGCACCAGTTAATCTCAGAGTCCAGGCCCAGGAACAAGGCATTTCTGCAGGAGACAGAGTAGGCAGGTAAACCTGCAGACCAGTAGGTTTTAATAGATCCCACTTCAGGGGTTTATAACCCAGTAACACCACCTGTTTTAGAAAAAAGCAAAACTTAAGCACAAAAGCAGCATCAGACCACAAATATTCAGCGTAAATAAAAACTTCTATATAAATGGTGTAAAATCCAACAAATACAATTACCTGTGTACTAGCTTCTGATGCAATAGGTTCATTCAGAACAACATTTCCATTAGCTGGCCATGAAAAGAAAAATGCATAGATTGCCTTTTCCTGTGGTCTCCATGTATACCTTTTGGATGGGGGGAAAAAAACATTTTTACTAATATTTAAAAATGCTGACTGGCAACCTCTCTAAAAGTCAAAACATATCTTCATCATATTTTCATTCAGCACAGACAACAGACACTGAATTATTGGTGTTTTATTACATAATGCACGAAGACTTATGTTAAAAAAAAACAAAAAAACAAAAAAAACGCAATCCATATTTAAAACTGCACTAATAAAGAAACTCACCAAACTCCAGGTGTAACACTATCATTCTGAGCTCTCCATGCAGTGGTGTTGTAAATTCCTTCCCCATTAACTTTCAGCCACTGACCCATCTGTCGAAGTCTTTCCTCAAATATAGGGACAATGCGGCCGTCGTGTGTTGGACCGATGTTCATCAGCAAATTCCCCCCACATGACACGGTCTCCACAAGGCTCTACAAAGAAAGAAGAGTGTAACATACAAATTTTAGAGATTAATTTGTCTTTAATGATTTACGCAGATATTCATTTGGCAAGGAATTATTATTGACTATTTTAATGTGCATTTGAGTCCATCTTTCAAAGCCAATTATATTCTAGAATTACAACAAATATAATGTATTTTTTAGTACATTTTAATGTACTAATCATTGAACTTACATTTATCAGCTGCTCAATTGTAAGGTAGTCACTGAGTTTAGCATCTCTTCTATAGCCCCAAGAACGCTGGTCAATGCTTATACAGCTCTCCCACTTGTGCTTCAACAGGTGTCCAGGGTTGAATCGGTCAGTGCAGGTGTAGTATCCACCATGTTTACAAATACAATCCTTTCCCCAGCGATCATTAGTTACAATAGTGTCACGAACAGGGCTATGAATACACAAACACCATTGGATAGATTTAGTTATAATCAGTTATGATTCTGATATAAATGCTACATGTGGGGGGGGGGGAAATGTTCACCTCTCATTGTAAAGCCAGGCCAAAAACCCTGTGCTGTTCCAGTACTTGTCAGGAGCATCTCCATCTCCATCAGACCACAGGAGTTCAGGTTTGTACTTGCTCACTATCTCATAGAGCTCAGGCAGGGACTTCTCATTTGGGAATAATGTGGTGTTAAAACTGCTGGCAGCATCTGCTTTGAAAAGTGGGTGGAACCATTCAAAAAGAGAGTGGTAGAGTCCAAGCCGCAGGTCAGTATTCTTGCGCAAAGCAGTGGATAACTCATCCACTAGGTCTCGCTTTGGTCCAACATCCACTGCATTCCAGTTCCAGGAGTACTTTGAGCCCCACAAGGTGAAACCTAAAACATGAGAAAAAGTTTATTTAACTTCTCTTTAAAATGTGACAATGTTTTGCCTGGTCAAACGGTGCCACCCAATTTGGATGAAAGGCATTAGGAGAGACATTAGGATGTAACTGGCAGACTAATATTTGCTTCCCATCATTCATTCTTTGTGTGATATTTCCTCTTTTTGTCAAAATCTCAACTTCACCATCTAGTTGTAGTTTCCTGGAGTCTAGTCACAACAGGCTTTAAACACAGCATTTCTAGGTACATAAACAAATTTAAATGTTAGTTTGTGGTGTTTTTATTGAATTATTGCTTTTTTATTTTATTACTCCTCTCCCTAAATAGAGAATAATAAAACATTAAACTCAAGAACAATGTCTTCTTTGCTGTTTGGTCAATGAAAATATCAGTAAGAGCTTTTACAGAGCCCATTTATGAGTTGTCAAACTTCTTATTGTTCCTACTGTGGCAAAAATCGAACACTAGGGGACGGGCTGAGCAAGCTCATAATGGCTACTGAGTGCTGACTGTTGAGCTGAGCAGCCCTTTGGCTGTTCATGCTCACTTCCGTTGAATTGAATGGAACAGCATTTCACATATAACAATTAAAATATTAAATGTTATGCTTTTTTTTTTTAAAGAAAATAAATGCATTTACTTAAAAACAATTTGTTGTCAATTACAATTCTGAATAAAAGCACCAAACAAATGCAGTCATTCTGGACTCAAAGAGAGTGCCCTCTAGTGTATAATCAACAGGATAGCAACTCTGATTACTACCAGTTCTCTGTGTGCGGGTGGGTGTGTTCAGTTCCGTATGAATATAAATTAACTCACTATAAATGTACTAAAAATCCACAAAAGCATTTCAGATAATTACAACATGTAAATAAACAAAATGTAACATGCAAAATAAATGTTTTGTCAATGGTGCATTGACTGAAGGAAGTGAAACAGGTTTCCTCCACACTATAATAAAAAAGAGCAGATGTGTTATTCCAGAAACAAATCTACTTCAGAGTAGATTACTAAAGGAGGAAAAGCAGTGTTCAACTGAAGACAAAGCAGATGTTTGCACTGCCACATGACCGAGCAGTAAAATACATACTTCGATAATAGACACCTATAAATTTTGCCATTTTACCATGCCTGGTTATGATAAAAATTAAAAGAAAAATAATTTTTTAAAAATCACTCTTTGCTCTTTGGATTTAAATATATAGGCTTTAAAAGATGATTTCAGGTTGAAAACATACTCTAAAGTAAAAACTGCCCTGAAAATTTTAGTTTACAATTTTTTCCATATCGGTTTGCCTGGAATTTGCCTCTTTAACTGCCTTTAGCAGTGCATTGAGGAAAGTTCTGACTTTCACTGCTGAAGTTTGGTCAAAACAGCACTTGAAATATCTACTTACATTCCATCACATATACAAGGACACTAACCTTCATGATGTTTAGTTGTGAGGACAATATACTTTGCTCCTGATGCTGCAAAGACATCTGTCCATTCCTTGGCATCAAATAACTCTGCAGTAAAGTGTGGTGCAAAATCTTGATACTGAAATTCAGGGGGGTAGTTTTTTGCCATGAAGTACACATAGCTCGGTATTTTCTGGCCTTTCCAATACCACCTGCAGACAATTTTATTTTTTTTAATTTTGTTGATCAGCATATGCCTTATAAAACAAACCATAGCAGTACCACAGGAAACATATACAACTGCAGAATTGCTGTATAATGCTACCTTAATTTTATATATAATACATATATTTTACCTTAGAACATATATAGAAGATATAATATTCATATCAGTACTGCCTCACAATAATCAGAAACAGTACTTTACTGACTAAACTTACTGTCCAAATTGACTTAATTGCAATATTCTTACAAGATTCATTTAGGAGCTTTATATATTATTACACTTATATTATAGATGGTTTTGTAAAAGATAGAAAAGTCAAGATGTGTATAAACCTGACACTGATTGAGGCAGAAAACTGGTAGAGACAAGCCCAAAGCCATACAGACATTCATTTTCAATACAATAGAGGGGGCCATAATGGGCACAGAGCAATCTAACTGGCCTGGTGAGTACTGCAACCGCCTTTAGCTGCTAGTCCGTGTATGAATGTAACGATACACGCATTATAGGTTTGGTTCAGTTGGCGATCTTTTTTAAAGATTAAGATCGGTTTTGTTTGTTTATTTGTTTGTTTTCTTGGTTTAATAGACATCTATTTATGCATTGTACGGACTGGTCTGACTCAGAAAAATATAATAAACAATGCAAAATGCCATTCTCAATAAAAATTGCGCTTTAAACAATACAAAAACAAACTATGACTTTTGAGCCTAGTATCTCCATTTTCACGCCCAAATACCAACGTGTTCAAATGCACAATAAAGATGTGGAAAAAGCCTACTGAACATTACACTAAGCATTAAATCCAGCTAAGTTACTGCTTACTAAACCGAGTAATAAAGCGATTGCTGACCGTGGCATCTACGAAAAACTACAAAAAAAAGAAAGAGATTCCGGGAAGAGACCAAGAGACTCGCCGTCGACAGTTTGACTTAATTATTCTCTGTGATCATGTGCTCGCTCACTTTAAAGCATACATGACAAACTCACCAGAACCATTCGCTTCCGTAACTGGGGACCGAAAACACCCCCCAGTGTATAAATATGCCGAGCTTGGCTTGATCAAACCACTCAGGCACAGGTCTCGAATCTATCGAATCCCATGTAGGTTCATACTGACAACAGCAGCTCCCCATCAACACGAGGAAGATAGAAAAACACACACTCCAGCTTCCCATGCTGCTGCACCGACCGGCTCTGCTCTGCCCAGCTCCAGAAGAAAGTGTGCCAGTGGTCGAGGCGGAAAATTTGTAACCGGTCTTAAGCTTGTGCAAGTCACATGATATATCTTCTGATTTAAGCTCATGTGATCAGGCTGTTTTACGGTAGCTGTTAAGACCTACTGGTTCTTCTGGTTACAAGTAGATAGACATTTCTGATTGGTTTAGGCGATTTCACAGGAAAGTGCTTCCTCCTCAACGTCGCCCATTTCTCATGTGTGTGTGTCTAGCCAGGAAGTCTGTTGAACAAAAACAAACCGAGGACACAGACAGGGGACGAATAAAATTGCATAAACAAACAAATAACTAAATATTAAAGGATTTTTACGCAGACTGTTGAAAGTTTTAAAAAGATTCAAATTGATTTTACAGCCTTGGCATTAAAAAAAACGTAATACTTTCTAAATAGGATTTCTAAATTTACCAAAGTTTATTTTATTTAAAAAAAAACTAAAAACTTAAAAATATATAATATATTTTGTCAAATCAAATAATAAAATACATTAAAAAATTACTTGTCATTCCCTACTTATTGTTAAAACTAGCCCTGTTGTGGAGAGTAGCTACACACATTAATATTTTGTTAGGCTGCTTAATAAAAGTGAACGCTTTGCCGCAGATGGGCGAGAATGCTGCGGCGCAGACTTCCGGCAGAGTGATCGCTATATCATACAGTGAATGTGTTGTAGACGAGTTGTAGATCAGCTGGAAATGGTGTTGTGTTATTTCCGGTTCAGCACACTTTAAGTTCCTGTTCATAAGATATGATTTATACTCGTGTAACTTAAACATAACACGTTTCCTTATCGAGAGTCCATGAAAGGATATATTGATTGTCACTGTCATATCTCTGCTGGAGATTTTGATCATGTAAGATCTAAGTTGGTGTTTATTTTTTTGGTTTTGCAGTATTCCTAAAGCTTAGCCTAGATGTGCTCTATATTGACTTCTTCTTACTTCCCCCCAATAGGACATTGATGATGTTATTGCACAGGCCAAAAAGGTAACCTTTCTACTAACACCAATTCTAATGCATGACGTCCTAATTGCTTACCTCTTCATGAAAACATTGGCTTGCTCAACAACTGCTGGAGTTTTGTAATAAGGATGCACTGATCTGATACTGATGTCGGAAATCAGTCCAATACTGGCACAAATAGCTGGATCTCAATAAGGGTATCAATAAGAATGTTGTTTTTTTTTCAAGTTGCCAAAGCATGATTATTGTTTTAATAATAAATAATTCAGTTAATAGTCAAATCCACACAGTGAGACATACAGTTTATTACTTAAACACTTATTTTGGATCAGTACTTTATCATCCCATGCCCAGAGCCCAGGTATCTGTATCTGTGTTAAACAAGTCAGATTGATTGGTGCACCCCTATTATTTGTTCCAGGTTGGAGTTTTGGCACTTCTTGCAGTGGCCGAACATGCTGGGGAGTTTGAGAAAATTATACAGCTCTCACAGAGGTAAGCTACTTTTTCTACTTACAGGCAGGGCTATTATGATGATCTTTTTTTTATGTGGAAAAAACATATGGCTTTGTTGTTTTTTTTTTTTTTTTTAGGTTTCCTGGATTTGTGATGGCTTGCCTTGGAGTTCACCCTGTTCAAGGCCATGACCCAGCACAGCCCAGAGGGGCATTACTTGAGGTCTGAACTTTGCCAAGGTGTACTTGTGAAATTCACCTCAGATCCTTCAGTTCATGCTATTTGTCTGTCCTTCACAGGATCTAGATTCTGCTTTACCTTTAATTGAAAAATATAAAGAACATATTGTGGCTATTGGTGAGGTAAGACATAGAGTATAATATATATATATATATATATATATATATATATATATATATATATGCACA
>JBBPDA010000001.1:34938976-34959335 GCA_037974385.1 Arnoldichthys spilopterus
TATATAATCTCACTAATAAAACCAGTAGTGACCACTCTGCCCTGCACATTGTTATGCAGGTCTATTTCCAGAGCACATGATTGAAGTTATGAGCAGGGAACTGGCACTAGAATGTGATTACGTGAGGGAAGCTCAATGTTGCAAAAAATTCGAGTGAGTATATTAACCTACTGTTACTGAATACACTTACTTGGTATCCATCCTCAATGGCTTGTATAGTTTTTAAACTGTTACCTAGAAAAAAATCACCCATTAACAACTTGGTGAAACATGTAGAATTTTAAAATCCTGTACATTAAATCAGTTTGTTTAACTGTGTTTTCCAGAGAGTTATTGAAGGATCACCCATACTTCTATGTGCCAAAGGTTGTGGATGAACTAAGCAGCATGCATGTCCTCACCACAGAGCTGGTGTCTGGTTTCCCTCTGGACAAGGCTGATGACCTCCCACAAGAACTCAAGAATGAAGTAAGCCCTCCACACAGTCATGGTTCATTTATTTGTCAATGCACCTCATAAAAGTAGTGACCTGGGTAATCTGAAAGATTATCATTCACCATCTGGGCTGTTTTATCTTTGCGAACTCTGAGTAGCAGATGAGCTCAACTTTCGTAGCTTTCTCACAAAAGTATTTTGAAGGTTATAGTCATTGATGTGTGCTCCCAAGAAAATGGAACCACTTTTTATAGAATTGTCTCTGGAGTTTGATACCCTAAAGCTTTGTGCAGACTGTCCTTCATCTGACTTGCCCTGTGTACGAACTTGGTTTCTGGTTGTAGCCAATGATTTAGTCACAAGTGCCGACTAAATTTATACTCTCTAAACTGAGCTCTTACAGCATGTTCATTAAAAAAAACTATTAACCTAAAAATAAACGATTTTGTAGAAGATTTTTCTACATTTTTTTTTTTTAAGTCCTTATATATGGGTCTATTGTCTGTTTTTCCTCAGATCTGTGAACAGATTTTGATTCTTTGTTTAAGAGAGCTCTTTGAGTTTAGATTCATGCAGACTGATCCCAACTGGTCCAACTTCTTTTATGACCCTCAAACACACAAGGTATATCTTGCTTTTTTCCAACATGCACAAATGAATACTGTAGGACCTACTGTAGTACCTAACATTACAGGCTATTTTTCTTTCTCTAATGTTGATCATTGGGTTTCAGATTGCACTGTTAGATTTTGGAGCTACAAGAGGTTTTGATGCAAGCTTTACAGATGTGTACATTGAGGTACAGTGAATTTAACAGTTGCTTCTGAATGCTACATTACTTAAAGGTGTTATTTGGTATGAATTGCTGCTCAAATGTAAAAATGTATTAAGTATAAATGTTTTATTTTCTTTCAGATCATAAAGGCTGCAGCAGATAGAAATAAAGAGGGAGTCTTACAACGATCTATTGACATGAAATTTCTGACCGGTTATGAGACAAAGGTACGTAGCATCATGGGGAACAGCACAGTACACTTTTGCACACTTCCTAAATTTAATCTTTTTATACCATTAAGTCTCCCTGTCACCTTAAGCTAACATGTACTGATGAGGGAATTAACCACAAACAAAGCTGTTTGCTTGGTAGCATTGTTGGCAAAATCTAAATTTAAACCAATCTATGAGTAAAGAGACTATACATTACAATTTTCCACTTGTTGTCCATTGATTGTTACGTGGCCATTTTCCAAACTCTCTTCATCCTTTAAAAGAGGATGTTTGTTACTTCAGACACCTTTTTAAATCTAATATGTAAATATGTAAACCCCCCCCCCAAAAAGGTTTTCCATAATGAGCCCTCAAAGATATAAATTACTATTGAAAATTTACTATATACACTTTTTGCTCCTGTAACTTAAACATGCATTCTGTTTGTGTAACTTTGTGCAGGCAATGGTGAATGCCCATGTGGATGCAGTCATGATCCTTGGTGAGGCTTTTGCATCAGAAAACCCCTTTGATTTTGGCTGTCAGAGTACAACCGAGCGAATCCACAACCTTATTCCTGTGATGCTGAAGCAACGGCTCACCCCTCCTCCAGAAGAGACCTACTCCCTGCATCGCAAGATGGGAGGTGCCTTCCTTATCTGCTCTCGACTCAAAGCCAAGCTGTGCTGTAAGAACATGTTTCAGGAGGCCTACACAAAATACTGGAGAGAACGACACACAAAACCTTTAGAGTGAAGAACAATTTGGAGTCAATAAGGACAGGATTGCAAAGGGACAACAAGGACCTTAACCAAGACAGGGTTTTTTTTTGTTTTGTTTTTTTTTTTTTTTGGATGGCTCTACTTGGTTCCTACTTGTACTCTTTTACCACCATAACAACAAATGAGATTTAAACGTTTGTACCTGTTTGTAAGGATATGTGATGAGATTAGGCTTGTTTGTAATTGTTGCAGCTTATACAGTCTGGAAAATACTATATATGAAACTATTGTGACTTGCGTCTTGAACAAGTACATGTATTTGAAATATCTTTATAGCTTAAAGTAAAAGGTTGTGAATTTGCAGAACTTCATTGCTAACGTAGTTTACTTCTGATGTCTAGTTCTTGCTGATCATGCCAAGACTAGAAACAAATGCTGCTCTTGTTAGTATTAGGACCATTAACAGGCATAAACAATTATCTTAATTTGTGCAGTCTGTACAGTGGTGTTCTGGCCAGCTGTCTGAATGTAAATTTTGTATTTTTTATAAGACCTCGCCATAACCATAAAAATAAGGTCAAGCTTACCTCAGCTGCTCTAGTATGGGCAAAAAGAGCACCGCTTTTAATGACCGTATATACGATCATGCAAAACATTAATAATACTTAAAGGTAAAATGAAGAATAACATTATCTTCTCATATGGCACTTATCAAGGGGTGAGATATATTAGGCAGCAAGGGAACAGTCCGTTCTCAAAGTTGATTTGGTAAATTGTGATTGCTTGATGACTGGGTCTGAGCATCTCTAAAACCAAAGGTATTGTTTGGTTTCCATTGTATGCAGTGGTTAGCACCTTCCAAAAAATTACCACCAGTAACAGGGTCATGGGTGCAAAGCAACTCTTATGGGTGTGGGAAATGTGTGGTCTGATCACACAGAAAAGCTATTGTAGCATAAATTGTTGCGATGATGGATGTCTGAGCACACAATGCTTCATAGTCCGAGCTGTTTAGGCAGAATGAGGAGGAACTTTATGGCAGGTGGTTTTAATTTCATGACTGATTGGTGTTCCTTTTGAGATATAATCAAAGTGTGCAATGCAGAGGGAATGGCTGCATTCACCTTCTACCATGAACACACCCTCTGTCTCAAGTGTGACTTACTGACAGTTTAAAATCATGCTGGAGCTTCATCATAAGACATAAGATAAGACATGGATAGTGTTCTGGCCAGGGCTTCATTTTTCTCCAATATCTCACTCCACTGGATCCTGGCACTCCTCACAGTAAGCTGCATCATTAGAGTATGTCTCTATTTGGATGGTGATGTTGTTATGGAAGCTAAATTTGGACTGGAGCAGCCTTCCCATATCAATAAGAACAGACTGTGGATTGATCTGGTCATCTGCAAAAGAACATTGTTAGAATACACTAATAACAAACATGCCTGCTTCATTATTAGTCATTTTCAGTATACATTTACCAATTAGTCTGGCAGGTTAACAAAAGGCTTGCTTTTCACATTTTCCTTAGGTAGGTTAACAAGAATGTTTGTTTTTCTTTCTGCCATGCTAATGTTAAATAATTGTTTTTGTTTTGTTTGTTTTAGTACTATAGCTGTAGTGTCTTACCTATGACAGCATGGACTGCCATCTGAGGCTGATTCATAGTCAGTGCCCAAATGTGAAGTCCGTGTGTAGCTTTGACTCCTCTGACTGATAACAGCCTCTTTCACAGAGTCAAACTCCACTCCATGTGGTGCTCCTTAAGACAAACGTGAAACAAACTTCAGCCTTGTAAAATATTAGATAATGAAGTACACTAAAATAAGTGCTTGAATTTACTGCTCACCCTCCATTAGTACTTTGAATATGTCTTTCAGAATTGTGGATGTTGTTGCAAAAACAAATACAGAAAACAAAAAGGTACAAACAGGATCTGCTATTTTCCATTCTGGCTGTATAGAGAGTACAATACATCAAATTTTTTAAAATCACATGCCTAACATCTTTATTTTGAAACCATTACACCTAAAGTAAACTTGGAAAAACTATCACTAATCCAAAAGTAGATGACTGTGGCAGCCAGCAGAACACCCAGACTTTGCAGCAAATCTCCCACCACATGAATGAAAGCAGCCCTCACGCTGGTATTACCATGGTTATGGCAATGACCATGAGACCCTGGAGACTGATGGAGAATAAGTGCCATTCTGAAAAAAAACAAGTGGTATTGAAATTATCATAAAGAGGACGACATATGTTGAGCAGGATGATGGTTGTTTTTTCTTTTTAAGATATACAACACTCACACATTTAGGAGGTATGAAGTTTTCAACAAGGGGGTGTTTGTATTTTTATCTATTTTTCTTTGTGCAAAAGCAGAGGGCATTCTTTAGTGCATTTTAATGACCAATTACTCTTCATTTAGATCTTAACATAATAGGTGCAAAAAAGTAAAATGTGGCTTGGGCAAACCATGTTCAAACTTTGGCAAATAACTATTTATACATATGTACCAATAGCTACCACAAAACAACATTCACTTCAATTTTATTATGGTATATTTTAAGGCTGAATTACAGAGAATAGGGTTTTGGAATTATTATAATTAATACACTTGATTTAACAAAATAAAATATTAACAAAACAAAACCTAATTTTAAAATTTCAACAGAACACTCAAGATATTTACTGCCACAGCACAGCCAGAGGTGATGAGCATGGCACTGCTGTGTATCTCAGTCATTTTTGATGATTGGATGGATTCATGGATGGCCATGAATACAAGCACAGCGGTCACAGCCCAAATGGACAGCACTGACAAAAGCCCACCCAGAATTTCTGCACAAAATGAACAGAAGACTGCACACTGAGAACATGTGCATAAAGGGAGCACTGAGCTGACTAAAGCAGAGCTCTGCTTGTGGATATACAGATTCAGTCATCCACAGAAATGAAAATGAACTATTGCCATTAGGTCTATAGGCAGATGGATGCATGTTCACAAATCTAAACACAATACATAACTGCATAACTGTCTTTTCAACATCATTAACAGCGGACAACAACCTGATCGATGCCACCCATATGTCAAGCTTTTGGTGGCAGGTTTTGAGGAGATCCACAGCGAGAAAAGGCTGATCAGAATGCTGCCAAAGTCAGTGAGAAGATGAGATGCATCAGTCATTACAGCAAGACTGTGAGCAATGTAGCCACCTATTAGAGCAAAGAATCAAACACTAAATGCAGTTCAGATTAACAAGTCAGAACAAGCCTAGACCGGCATTAAAGCCTAAAGAGTTTTATTGCTCAAGTTTTGTTTTCCTAACCTATGTTAACCTCTTATACATAATTATGACAAGTAAATATAGGGGTTATGTCTCATTATTAGGCACTCTTACCAATCACTTCTCTGACCACGAAGACCAAACACACAATGGATGTGACTAGCAACTTCTTCCAAGCATCTAATTTTTCATAGTTTTGAATGCCTGGCGTTCTACTGGTAGGGCAGTGAAAAGCTGTCACTCTGGTCCCTTCTTCCTCAAATCCAGTGCTTAGATAGTCATCCTTCGAGGCATCAGACACACTGAAACATTCAAAATTCCACAGTACACAGGAGCCAAAATCATGCCATTGCTTTATATTAAATACTTGACATTTCTCACGTGACTTAAATTAGCATTGAGAAAAGGCTGAGCTAAACTTACCCACGAACAAGAGAATACTGAGCATTTTCCTGCCTGGTAAGTCGAACCTTTTCCATATTCACCATAGTTTCCATATAGCGTTACCAAAATTACAATTCCATATTGCTCAAAAAGAAACTCCTTGACTCATTAGACTGAACGTTTTTTCCAATGAGCACTCAACTCATATAAACATTTAAAGAAACTTTCTCTGAATTTAGAAGAACAGACAAGCCTGCAGCATGAAACTCCAAGTTATCAAGTGCCACATGCTGCCCCTACATCATTACACAACATGTACAATTATCAGCACGTAATTTCTGAAAGATAAGTGAGACCAAAAAAGCCTCATTTCCAAGGTTGCATTTCATGATTGGTTACTTAGTGCTATCCTTCAAATCCTTACAGCTTTACATATGAAAATACAAGCAGATGAACTTACAGAGAAACAGCAAAGCAACAGCTTTATTCACCTCCATAATTTCCCATACATTGTACATGCTTGCATATATTACACCTGGAATCAAAAGCTGAATCCATTCAACCCCTCTGATCTGTTGTTACACTGAAAAATAGGAATAAATATGAAAATGTGCAATTTTTAAAATAGAATCACTAAATCAAAGCATTACTTCAGCAGCTCAGATTGTACAGCTCAGCATTTTTTTCTATTGTACTGCAATCATTTTAGATCACTTTCTTAGAGAAGGTTAATTAGGTCCCTCATTACAGTTACAGTACTGCTCATTATTTTAAGACATTGATAAAACCGAGTTTACAATTAAATCCCTGAGACACAAGAATGTCAAACTAAAGATGGACTCATATGAGCATAGAGAAACTATAAACTAATATATACATTTTTATCACATTCACATTTTAATACAATCTGATTTTTGAGCAGAGCTCTGCATTTAGAAAACTGCATTTAAACTGCATTAAAAAAACTCTAAAGTTATTATATATTTAACTAATATATATATATAATAGATAGATTTTTGTGCTCTGTCATATAAAAAAGGCAAGTTAAAGGCATGTCAGTGTCAGTCATTTATGACCATGAAATAATTATGGTTGCCATTTAGGCTTATTTCAATTATTATATTTAAAAAGCTTAGAAAACACAAATGTTTCAAATTAGTTATTTAAGACAAGTGCTGCTACTGGGGATCTATACAGAACTGTCAAATCTTAAGATTAAATGTCTTTATGTTGGGTTTGTGTCCATTTAATTTATAACATTCTACCTTACTTATTAGAAGACAATTCCTAGTTTCATTTAAAAACTCTCATTCATACATACACAACTAATATATACACTCATACACAATCAGAACATAATACATTCTGAATTAAATGAGCATTAATACTAGAGCTAGAGATCACACTAGAGATCATGAACTTTTGAAGAGATTGTTTGAAGTTTCTTCTCATCAACAGCAGGACAGATACAGAAATATGTCAGTCTTCTCTAGGTAATGACATCAGTTGTTCTTAAAACTATTCATGCTCTGCAAAGGCAGCTGGCTGTACGGTCATGGCTGTGTCTCCACCTGAAGGAAGAAATGAAATGCTGTGATGAGTTTAATCAACACAAGGGCTATTCAAGTATTACACACAGTAAAAGCACCAACTAAGCTTGCTTTCTAAAGATCAGTGTTCCCAAACCGTGTACTGGAGGCTTACTGCACTGCACTTTTCCATGTCTCCCTGCACCTACATCAACTTTGTAAATGTGCTGATGGCAAAAAAAAAACACTAAAATGTATAGAGCAATGGGGTCTCCATAACTATGGAGGCCAGGTTCTTCATCCTCTAGAAATTCACCCAGAATTAATTTAACATACAAAATAAAAACCCACAATAAGGCCTCGTTCAGACAAGAAACATTATTCTGATTTTCATGTGACAGATTTTCTGCAGTCTGAACAGCAAAAAGCCACATAAAATCCAACCTTTTCCAGATTCAAGTCACATTTGTAAGTGGTTTGTAATCTGATTCAAAGCAGGTCTTTGGATATGTGAGTCAAATTAACCAATCAGATTTTTTTGTTTGTTTTTTTTGGGTGGGGGTGGGGGTGTTGACATCAGAACATGCTGTACCACATTATTGCTAAAACATAAAGAGTTGAAGGTTTCAACAGACGCCAGGATGACATATTCCTACATTGAATGCTGAAGTTAAAATACTGCATGATTACTCTACTAGTCATAGTTGTTAAGAAAAGGTACTAAAGATCTATATTTAACAAAGTTTTGTTTGCCCCTCCCAAGTCCGCATACCGACACTTGTCCTTACTATGGCAACCAATGTGGAAATGCAAGTAAATGTGACTACAGTCAAACTACACAAATATGTCAAATTTTGAAATTGCAGTGTAAACAAAGTGTAAGCACCCTTTTTTAAAGTGGGGACAGTGTCTGGGGATGTGGAATTATGAATGTATCAATTTCATCATGGAAAAAAAAATTGGATGCAGTATGGGACTGTAGCATTGGTGCTACACACATTACAGTCTGTATTAAAGTACAGATGAAATGACAGCATATCAGTGCCATTTTACTTAATTCTGTATAATTAAAAGAACTGATGTTTCTTTATACAAGGGCTCAACCTTACAAAAGGGCCAAGAATGAAGCCAAAGTGATTCTGGAGTATCTTTTTGTAGACAGAGCTGACATTAGTAAGTAACTTGTATTCCTAACTATTTTTTAAAAGAAAGATAACTGTGCACAAGCAAAAATGTATTATATTGCATGTACATATACTGTAGCTTAAAGTCACCTGCACTTGAGTTCATGGTGTCAGGACTAGGTGCTGGCATGCCTATGATCACGGTGTTGTGTGCTGTAAAACAAGAAAAAAAAAAAAAACCAATTAAACTCACTAAATGTGTAACTATATATGAAAGTAGTTTTTCCTTAAGTCTTTATTGCTTTGTAAATTAATTTATTGATTCATTAATCACTAATAAGTGTCCATTAAAAAGCATTGCAGTGTGGTGGACCAAATGTTCACCTGAATCTCCAGGAGCGGGAGAAGGAATAGGCTGTCCTATAATAACTGTTTCATTGGCTGCAAAGCACAGAATAATTAGAGATGCTGCAGAAGGAAGGAAGTCAGTGGTGAAGCCCTGTACAGAGATGTATTTATCAGGGCTCTTCAGTAGTAAAATGCTCAAGCAAGATAATAAAACAAAGCAAGTCTAGGAAAATTCACATTTGCAATTATTTCATGCAAAATCAATCAACAATCAATGAATAATATCCCACTACTTTCATTGATGCTTTACTTTACCTTTGTTTTGCTCATCAAACACCTGAGCTTCCAGCTGCTCTGGATCCACATAGAAGTATTCTTCATCTTCCTCCTTTGCTCCACACTTTCCACAGCAGAAACAGCAACAGCAGAAGCAGCAGCAGCAGGTAAAGATCAAACCACACCCAAAAAGTACCTAAAAACACATAGAGGAGAGAAAAAAACCCAAAAATTATAAGGTTGGAATAATTATTAGGGATGTAACAATGAACAACGTGACAGATAAAAAGGTGTGTTCCATAATTAATTTCTTAATTTTACTGTGTGCAGTGTTTTGTACTGAGAAGTTGCTTTTGGTTATCACTACATTGCTGTATTTTACCTATAATAACAAAATGTTAAATTTATAGTTTGTTTGCATGTGTAGCAGATAAAATTCCAGCATATTTCTTATTAACTGCAGACCCCAGTATCAAACCAAATCACATTGCTGCAAATTTTAAGTTACTGAAAATGACTGGATCGCTTGTTAAAATAATCAGGTTGCACAGAATTTGATGAAAATTTACATCCCTAATGTTTATTCAATATACTACTGAATTTGTACTTGTACTCTTTGTGTAATGGGGTCTGTTCACATTGACAATATGTCACATTCACTTATATAATGGTAAAAAATCAAACGTAACCTGACATAGACCCCATGTCACACACCTTAAACCACCACTTTGACATGAGGAAGTAGTATTTCACACTGTCTTCTCCAAATTGGTCAGCAACATAGAGGCCCAGGGAGCCATACTGATCATAGATCTGCCGTTTGGTGTCATCATTAAGAATGGAATTGGCATTGTTGATCACTTTAAACTTCTCAGCAGCTTCTGGGTTGTCAGGATTTTTGTCTGGGTGATATCTCAGTGCTAGTCTCCTAATGGAAAGAGATTGGTCATTCCATTAACGGTCACCATCTTAATAACAAACAAATTAAAAGATCTATACAATGCCATGCACCAATACTGCTGACTAATCTCAATATCAGAACAAAGGGACTTCACTACAAGCATATATTCAGCATTAACCATGATATTTGGAATTAACAAATATGCAGAAACTAATTAAGCTTTTGGATAAAATTTGAAAAAGATGTCATATTGTGGCAGTTTATACCTGTAAGCCTTTTTAATATCATCAGATGAAGCTCCCTTCTCCAACCCTAAAGTTTTGTATAAACTGTCCCCAGCTGTGGACAGCGTGCGTTGAGGTCTGTTTGAATCCGTCATTTTGAAATTCTGTTTAAACCAAAAGGTACTGCTGAAAAAAATTACTACATAAAACACATGGCCTACACTTGCATGCCTGGATCTCTGGGAAAAGGAATAAAATCCAAAGCTTACCTGTGTACATAGGGCCTGTTTTACACACCTTTTCTAACTGCAGAGAGGCAAATGATATGAGCACTTCTGATACCCTAAATCTGTTAATATCAGTGAGGAAGGAGAAAAAAAACTCCAGTTTAGTTCAAGCAATAGCGGCAGAAGCTTTACAACTACAGAGCAGAGACAGCAGCAACACAGAAGCTATGCAAGACCTACACAGCAGAGACAGAGCAGCTTTACAGCAGTTTATGATGGTCATTGATTTGTCAGGTGAGACACATTTGACCGGTAGATGGTAGTCAATTAAATATGACAAGGGCATACATATGTAACATATTCCTAACTACCATTCAAAATATGGATAAAAAGGCTTTAAACTTAAAGACAAATCTCCATTTTATGTTTAAACACGATCAAATACGGGAAAACTACACACATTCCTTTCTGAAACTCAGTACTGACTCTCGGGGAGTGGACGGAATGGATTACTCTACTTTGACAAGCCGCGGATAAATCCATGTCAAACACTCAAGAGTAAAACCAAAAACACAAGAAGGAAAAGAGGGGAAACTTCAGAATCTCTCGATGTAACCGGTAAGACAGGACAAGCCAAGTAGCTTAGTTAAAGAGAAACTTGGTGCGAGAACATTTGACTTTCTTTACATCCACTCACCTGTTCAGCGAGGTCAGGGGTTGATAATGTTGTCCTGTATCAGAAAGCTCGTATAATGTTCATAATTTCATTTTTATTTACAAAACCGAAAGAGAGCTCAGAAAAAACGGCAAAAGCGACTTGTAAGGGTTGGACCAGGAAGTGTATGCGCCGTTCCGGAGTCCACAATCAGAAGTTAGCATGAAGCGAGGAAACGTGAACCTCGCAAAGTTGCAGTGTGCGACCCCCTGCCTGCCTAACATATAATCACATTAGCGTTTTACACAAAAGCTAAATGTCTTTCTTTTTCCTTCTCTCTTAGAAATCAATCACGTTTTGCTGTTTTAGTCATCTGCAATAATTGTGTAGTATCTTAAAAAATACAACAAGTAAAAAAGGTTTTGATTTCAAAATGTGTTAAAATGCAATTTCATCTGTTTATTTTTCACTTGTGAAATACGTTGCTGGGAATGAGATTTACACTCAAGAAAACTGAAAAGATTTTGTGTCTATTCGAGGTTTTTCTTACACAGTATGTGTGATACTTTGGAATTAAGCATTGCATATAAAAATCAAGAAACAAAGGTATTAATAATAATGTTATGTCAGTGTTTATCTATGATCTGTACTGTGTTTTCTCCTAAAATGCTTGTGACCATTATATGGTTCCATGATAAAATTTCAGAGGGCCTAGAGATAATCAGATTTCCTTATAGATGCTGAATTTCACTGGTCAAGTCTTAAATTCTGATGATGATTTTTCCAGTGTTTCTGTTGGCCTCCATGTGCCTGTGTGCTTCAGCAATTTCATCCATGTTGAATACACTGTCAATAACAGGCCTCAGTGACATGGGCTGGTCTGCTGTTTGGAAGTGTGGCAACGCCTGTTCAGTGAAGATCCTAACTAGTTCTGCTTTATACTGTAAAACAGAAAAGATATTGGGTGTTGTGTTGTGAGAGATTAAATTATCACTACAATATTACATCAGCTATTACCAAATACGTACCTGTAGACTTCGTGACCTGAGAAGGCTACTGAGAATCTGTCCTCGCTTAAACAAAAGCTTGCCCAGCAAATCTCCTTCCACTGATTTCCCCCCCATTGCACCATAGAGTACCCATCTTCCATCCATAGCCAAACTACATAAGTTCTTTTCCCAACAAGATCCACCTATGCAGTCCAGGATGATGTCAACTCCTCTCCCTGCAGGACCATAAAATATTTTAACTTGGGAATTTAATTTCAAATCAACAATTTAATTGTATTACTAATCTTGACATAATGTATCCAACAGGCAAACTGATCTGATCTGTTTCAAATATCCTTATGTACCTTCAGTGAACTGCAGAATCCTCTCAGAAAAATCATCCTCTTTGTAATTGAACACAGCAGTAGCACCTAATTTTACTGCCATATTTAATTTCTCAGTGCTTCCAGTAGTCACTATTGGAACTGCACAACTCAGACAAGAAAGCTGAATGGCAGCGGTGCCAACTCCACTGGCTCCAGCATGAATTAACACGGACTCGCCATGCTTAACTCGAGCTACGACAAAGCAAAGGACAGTTACATGACATATTGGACACATGTATTACATTGTCTTATAAACAGCAAATGTTCCAAAGGATTTCATCACACTCCTTGATTCTGTTACTTTACATGATCTCCATACACCACAGATCTTAAACATGTTCATGGCTAAAGTTGAAACACATTTCAGTCTGTATTTACATGATTTTAATCAGCCTTTAAGCACCTATTAAGTGCAGAAGCTGGTAGGCAGTCAGCCAAGCCTCTGGAATTGCTGCAGCTTCATCAAGAGTGAGATGTGAAGGGACTGGCATGAGCAGTTCCTCAGGCACAGCAACATACTGTGCATATCCTCCTCCAGAAAGCAAAGCCATGACTTGATCTCCTGGCTTAAAATCTCTCTTGACTCCAGGACCAAGGCCTGCAATTACCCCAGCAGCCTCTAGGCCAAGGATCTCACTTTCTCCAGGAGGAGCTGGATAAAGACCTTTCCTCTGTTGCAGGAAACACATCTTTCATTTAATAGTATTTACATATTGCTGTTAATTAAGTAAAGTGCGTAGATATATGTGTACCTGTAACAAGTCTGCTCGGTTTAAGGCTGTTGCATGAACTTTGATCAGGACTTCCCCATTTTTAGGTTCAGGTCTGGGGACTCGACCTATACACAGCTTCTCTGGACCGCCTGGTTCTTTTACACATACTGCCAGCATTGACACCTAAAAAATAGATGTGATTATTGAATACTATATAAAATATATTCACACCATATTTAGTTATATTATATTATTATATAATATGAAATTATTGTTTTATAATTAATCATGGTTAGACTTACAGTATCTTCATCTGGATGCTGCAGCATGATCTAACAGTTGGTGATTTACAGACAGTGCTGTACAAAAACAATGTTTCTGACAGAGCAGAGAAATTTCACATTTAAATGTGATATTTTACACATTTTCTTATAAAGCGATTTTGGGGGCTGGATTTGGTCTAAATCCAAGAGCTGCGCAATGCATGTGCACAGTTGATGCCCTGTTGAAGTTTGAAGTACAGTAGCTCAAAGTCCAACAAAATTCATATATGTATGTGTGTATATATATATATATATATATATATATATATATATATATATAAACTTAAATGAAGCGCCCATGATTAATAGCAGTTTAACAGTGGTTTTAAACTAATCAGGGGTTAAATCAAAAGCTCATGCGAAATATAAACGCTGTAAAGAATTTAGGCTACTTGGTTTAACAGACATAAGACCACACAGGAATACCCCTTTGACATACTTTCACTATTTTTTACTGCGCAAAGGTAATCGTAATGGGAAAGAACTGCTCGTAACACTTACTTGCGAAATCAACGCCCTTGTTTCAGGCGGTTTCCAGAAGTTGGGAAAGCAAACGTGCTACCGCTAGAGGTCGCAAGAGCAAAGTGTTCTTCTCAACATGAATCCTCAATCACTGTTTATCAATTAATACATTTATTTATTTATTTATTAACAGGAAGTAAACAAGATACATACACAAAGGAATAATAATACAGATCGACAGACTAAAAGAAATAAGCAGAAATATTCAGTACACAATGCAAGGAGGCAAAATTTATTACTTTTCAATTTAGCATTTGTTTTAGCATATTTGGCAGTGTAAATATATATATTTTTTAATGTACAGATGAATCACCATTATCATGGTTTCTATGCTGTATTATATCTTGTGAAGTATGCATTAAATACAAATAGCTGTGAAAAAGTTGTAAAAATTGTAATTAATTATACATACATTGCACTTCAAAAATGGTGTGAATTTCAGTAATAACTGCTCATATATTTAAAATACATTTTGCAAATTAACAAATGCGTTATTTTTAGTATGCAAAATTTTGGTTCTTGATTTTGAAGAATGACAAATATACCAAAAAAGTAATACATTTCAAATATATTAAATAAACTACTTTTTAAAGTATAATTTTAAGTACATACAAAAACTCTGTCTAGCATCTCTAAATTATATTGCAGTTGTGTTTGAAGTTTACTTATAGATATAAGAAAAACTGATAGCATGTTTGAAGTATGCACCATGTACTATATTGGAAACATTTAAATATAAATGAAAAATATATTATTTTTATTAGGGTATAATTGATGTATTATTAGATTGTGTTATCATATTTGACTTTATATGAGATGAAGTATGCTGAAGTCCATTTTGCCTTACATTCATAAAAACCTGACCATCTACACTCACAGGATTCAATTCAGTTTAAAGCTCAGGTTTAAAGGAATGGTTCATTCAGCAATGCTGTGTTGCTAAGAATGAATGACCGTGAATAATCAGCAATCAGCATTGTTCAAATGACATCAAGCACATTGGCTTTCATTCATTTTTAGCACAATTAGCATATATGACCTTTGAGGTATTTTCTATTATACAATTTCTCAACAAACTGGATCATTTAAATCTAAAGTGATGGTTGCACATGCATGGGCTTTACTGCTTTTATGAACGTGCTTGACCTTTAGCTTAAGTAATTTGAGTAACTAAGAAATGCTGCTTTGTTAAATACCCTCCCTCCTTGAAAACTGGTTAGACCAATTTTTACTGTTTACACATCCAAGTATCATAGCAGCACTGACATGTCTCTCAGTGCATCTTCTGTACAATGAAGTTATAGAAAAAAGCTCCAATTCGAGGTATGCTATTTATTTCTATTTATTTAAGATGCTGGTTTTATGGAGTTTTACACCAGAGACATATTTTAAAGTATACAAAATTTGTAAAATAAAACATGTTGAATGTTCTATAGAGTACAACGATTTCAAGCTGGCTGTCATATAAACCAGCCTGCATGTCTTTTTTGTACTTCAGGACATCAACATGATTACAAGGTCAAACTTTAAAGGACCATTGCTGTACATGGATGTGAAGCTAATGAATCACAAAGAGGATACTCATCTTCAGTGGAAACTGGAACAAATATACAGAAAATACAGATTAAGTCTCAAACTGCTTCATCAAGAACGGGAATTGTTATTGATGGAACACAAAAAGTTGCTACATTTGAAAATCTGTGAACCTTATGCAACTGTCAACAATACAATGAGAGCTATATCAGAGTCAATGAATGACATGCAGCATATTCGTCATTCAAGATCAGCTCCAGCTGTAAGGGGGATGCATTCAGCTGAAGTCCTTTCAGATGAAAGAGATCGACTCTTAGGAATGAGGTTCTCAAAGTCTGCTTCACCTGCCACAATGCAAGGTTCTGCTTTCTCTCTAGCACCAGCCTTTAGAAGAAAGTCTTCACAAACAGGCCCATTATCTATTATGCAACTAAAAGAAATCTCATTAATAGACAGCATCTCTCAAAAAGAGCTGGCAAGCCAAGAAGAACAAGAAAGACAAAGGAAAGAAAAACTGAGACAAATCCAGAGAGAACAACTTCAACAGAAAATGCAGATTTTCCTCAGGACTCTCGAAACAATTTGAGCTAATACTTCATGTATGAACTGTAATGTAACCGTTCTGTATTATTCTGTTCCCTTTTGTTGTAGGCTGATGTTAGACTGAGATGGTTATGGAAATGTAGGTTATTTAAAAAAAATGTAAACTTTTAAAACCTCAAGACTAACTCAGCATCTGCACACACTTGCCGTTCTTCCTTTGCTAGTCTTACTAGCCACGTATTGGCCTTTTTTTTTAAAACTTACCACAGAATATTAATTTGACTATTAGCTTAGCATGTATGATTGATTATGAAAACAATTTAAACACATTAATTGAACACTACTATAAAACCTGTTGCTGCTTTTTTTCACATAATGGTTCCCATTTTCCTCATGGTCAAAAGAGCACTGTGGACTGGAGACTCCATAAGTAACATCTGGTTTTTCTTCCATTCCAGTGATTCTGTGAGCATTTTATCTATTAAAAAACAGGAAAGTAATGATGGTGACTGAATATCCTGTTAAAATGTTCTATTATTTTTAATTAAATGTTATAAAATGTTATATTATTGAGCCTTATATAGGATTAAGTACATTAGCTGATGCACCTGAAGTTCTTTGATTTGCATAATTTGCTAACAGTCATGAAACTTTAGGATTTGATTTTCAGTCTAGAAGCATTGGCATCAAAACAATATAAAGAAGTCTTACCTTCACTTTTAATGGTAACATGAGTAGGTAGACACTGAGTGAGGTCACCATATTCCAGAGTGCACAGAATGGTTGCCTCACTCTCCTCTTGTGTTTTGCACATTAGAAGAAGAAAGTTGCAAAGTTGATTTCTCTCAATCACTTCTACTGTCCCGAAAAGCTCCTGTAGTACAACAAATCAAAAGAGAGCCAAAGCAATTGGCCCAAACATGAACAAAGTACATGTAAGATATATGCATCTATGCTATTTCTGGTTATTAAAATGTTTGAGACTTAATTTAGAACATTATGGGTTTTACCTTGATAAGCAACATCTGCTGCCTGCGTCCAGCTAAAGCATTTAGGTGCAGACTAAGGGTTTCAAGGAAGGCTTTTAAATCAGTCTGTAGATTTTCCTTGGCCAATCTCTCTAGTGGGATACATGGAGGGATGTTATGACGGCTGATCTGCACTGTGCGTGTAAGGTCCATTTCCACATTATATGTTTCCAAGCACACGCCCTCATAGGCAGTGTAAAATGACACGCACACACTTTTGCCTTGTTTACTCTCAATCAAATAATATCCACCTGAAAAGAGAGAACAAACACCATAGTGTAAGCATACACTACATTCAGTAGCTACTATGTATGTATATTTCACCCATAACATACATTACACTTTTTATGGTTTATGATCACTGACATTTGCATGCTTGCATGTTCTCTAGATAACTATTGTTGTATTGTGAGCTTAAGAGTTTTCATGATAGCTTATATTGTTTTACACCAAGATTAAATCTTTCATGATCCATTTAATTCAGAATATACAAAACAGTTAACTAAGTAGAGTCAAAAGTAATTGTATGTTGCAAGAACTGCTGAAAAATTAATTTCATGAACTTCACATCCATAACCAATTTTGTAAGTCTGTAACTGCACTTGTAACACAACCTGCATATTACTGCTTCTAATGTTACATTTGCTGATTCTTATTAAACATGTTAACTCATTTTGTACAGATTATTATTTGAGTGAGTTTTGTAGACAGAGATTTGTAAGCACAACAGAGCCTTTAACCAGAGCACAGTGTCCCCAATATAGCTGCCTCTGCCAAAACCCTGGCATGATTGTAACTAAGAATTCAAAAAACAACAGGGTAAAGCCGTAAAATAGGATTCCTACTTGCAGTATGATGACTGTACTTGTAAAACTCATCACAAACACAAATGCATTTATGCTTATTTATTTACAAATCTGACAATGGATTTACATTCCATGAAATTACGATCTCATTGTTGCATTCATGTGTGACATCCATTTGACAGAAAACTATTTTTTTTCTTGCTGTAATTTTTTTACCAATGATTTGATAGGCAGTTTGAAGGTCCTTTAGCTGCATTAGTCTGGACTTTAACAGAAGTGGCATGAAGTCATGGTTTCCTTCATCTCTCATTGGCAGCCCTTGGTCCAGTTTATCTTTTAGATTCTGAAATAGCAAAGTTGGGACAAGACTGAGAAACTGCAAAGTTAGCATCTGAGCACAAATAGACATGATGTCGTCTCTTGGCTGTACCTTTAATGCTGCCGTTTCAGCACAAAGTTGGTCTCTTTTTGCACGAAGCATTACTATAGCAGCGCGAAGCTCCTCCAAATGGTCTTGCTTTTGCTTTTCTTGGCATCCTGTTTCAGCCTTCTCCAACATCATCAGGTGATCAAAGACACCTGAGAGACAAGAAGCAATGTATATAAGATAATATTATTTAATATCAAGGTGTGTATAATACTATTAAGTATAATAATGACTTCTTTGTCATTGTTAACACATTTAGTCACACCACAACAAAATGTAACCTCTACACTTACTCCATCACACATGCACATGTATAACAGCGAGCAGCTATGGAAAGCACCTGGGAAGCAGTGTAGTGGGATGTACCTCAGTGGTACTTGGGTCAGGACTTCAACCCTTCTGTTCACAAGGGCAAGGCCTAACCACTACCCAATTACTGAAAATACTTACTATGGGTGGTAGAAAATGTAAATGTAGAATTGCAATGTTTTGGGTGAAGAAATATAACCAATACATAAAAGTTAATATCAATATTTAATTACTAATATTTTAGTGTGCCCCATTGGTAAACTGTAGAATTCCAACATTCATTTATTTTTTAGTCCACAGGATAGTTGTCTTTGGAACTAACACTACTGCAAATGGTGCTGTTAATACAGAGGTGGACAGCTCAGTTTGGTAATTTCCCTGTTCAAACACACCTGTTAATTGCCAAGGAGTATGTTTAAGGAGGAAATCTATCAAACTGTGCTGGACACTGGCCCACCAGGACTGGAGTTGACCACACCTGTCTTAGTAGGAGCTTTTAGGTAATGAATAACATCACCATGCACATATGTACCCATCCAGGTAGGAATCAGAATCTCCATTATTGAATCAAATGTAATCAGACAAGATTCTTAATGGTACAAAAATACATAAATATCATTTCCTAATTATGCTTTACTAAAAAAGATTTAAGGTTGTGTTTCTATAGTAGTGTATAACTACAGTGGTGTAACAACTCACTAAGCCCACAATTTGATTCAGTACAGAAAACTGGGTTCAGAATTTGAAATTCTAGCTAAATTTTAAACACATTTTGAGTAAATAAAAATGATTACTATCCACGTCGCTGCATTCAACTAGTGAGACTAGAGCTGCAAGGCAGAAGAGGGTATGGTATGGACATCACCAAGTAAGTGGGTTACTTATTGGTACTGATTGTGAACAGTGCAGTTGCCCCATTCTTAACTAACAGCATGCATGTGCCTAGATCTTCACAATGCACATTTCTGCACTGCAATGGTATGTTTTATAGCTCTGCTGTAGTCCTAGTAGTTAATAAGATGTTAGTGATCATGAGTCATTTCATTACTCAAATGAAAACTTACTTAATAATAATAAAAATAATAAATAAATATAGCCACAAGCGGCAATGAGCTGGAGCACAGTGAGGCCCCATGCAACAGTTCGGGACCTGGTCACAGACAGAACAATCACGTGGCAGACTGGGTTTATAGAAAGGCCTGATCATTTTCGGCTCAGTCAGGACTAATGCACAAGACTGGGCCTTTCTGACAGAGAGAACAGACTCACAATCCACGGATCTGTCAGAACTTTTCCACATGACTCTTCAGTAATGATATGTGCTACATTAGAACATAATGACTTTTTGACCTCCGTGCAACATGCAGCTGTGATGATTTGTAAAAAAAGCTTGGATGCAAATGCATGTAAAAATAAAAATTAATAAATTAATAGAAAGACACAAAGACATGTGCAAATCCAGGCAGAGTCAATGGGGACAAAAGGTCACAGAGAGAAAGACAAAAATCCAAGTGAAAACACAGGCTGAGGTCAAAATTCCAGCAAAATCAGCAAAAAACAGGGCAAAATCCAAAAACAGGCAAAAAGGTCAAGATACCAGTAAAGACAGATGTAAACAGAATTGCTGAGAAACAATAAGAGAAAACATGAGTCCTGTGCACCTCTACAGCTTAATTAT
>JBBPDA010000001.1:34959435-34984363 GCA_037974385.1 Arnoldichthys spilopterus
CCTTGCTCAAGGGTACCTCAGTAGTGCCCGGGCCGGGACTCAAACCTGAGACCTTCAGGTCTCAAAGGCAGTGTCCTGGGCAACCTGCAGAAATATTCAACAGAAATGCTCAAGTTTGGAGGCTTGTCTTGCCGTTTGTGGAAGAGAAATCAATCATGCAGTCTGAAAACTAAACATAGGTAATAGTAAGAATACAGTCACTTTCTTCAGATTTCAAAAACATGTGACAAATGACACTCAATTCAGTCCAAGACTTACAACAACCTAATAACCATTCGACTAACTGTTTCAGTGGGGAAAGAACCCTGGGTCACATTTAATGTGGCCAATCAAAATTTAGCCATTGAATAGCTTGCACAGTGCAGCATGTTTAGTCTACTAAACAGAACAGATTAAGTGTGTTACAAGCAAGGTTCATGAAGTACTTCACATAGCAAATTCTGATCCTGTATCTGAATTTATTAAGACATGTAGACCCAATTTGTAACAAGTGAATAATGCACATTTTCTTTTTTACACATTTTAATGTCTCCATTTACAATTCTGCACTTGCTAAGACTCAGGACCCAAAACATGATTCCACCAGCACTGGAAGGGTGTGGGCTAGCACTTCTTCCGAGTCACATGAAGCCAACCACCACACATTTTCGAACTTGGAGGACAGCACTGACATCCACTTCTGTTATATCAGCTAACAGATGCCCATGCTGGGTAGCACCATGCTGTGTAATGGAGGGAGATGGAGGGGCCATCTTAACCACCCAGAGAGCCACCAACCTACCCACCCAGAGGCCAGTTGTGCTCTCTTATACTCCTGGCCAAGGATTGCTACAGCACCACTGGGGATCAAACTAGCAACATTCTCTTGTTTTTATTTTATTACTTTAAACAGACAACCAATCCAAAAGTAACAATAAGTAATAAGATTATATTTTGGGATTGTTTGGATTAGGTAACGGGTTGCATTTTAAGAGATAATCAGTAATCTGCACTAACCTCTGTGTCCTGGCACTCACTATTCCAACGTGGGTTAAGATGACCGACACGAGCACTAAGGGTTGTGCTGACAGTGTATCGTGCCTCTCCATCACACTGAGAAATCCCATTGTCCACTGCATCCACTTCCTCCACAAAGTTCTCATACAGCTGAAAGAAAGGTCAGTCAGTAAGCATCACAATTTTGTTTTTGTGTGAAAAATTTGGGTTTTTTTAGATATAAAGCAACCTATGGAACTGACTTGTAACTAATTAGCTTCCTTGCATGCTCATAACTTTGCACTCAGGTTGTCTGTGTATGCATAATAAGGGAGTAATTGCTATAAAACATACTAGGTAAATAAGATCCCTCAAAGAAGAGAAAAGCCTTGAACTCAACTAAGGGAATTTTGCATGAAAAAGCAGTCAAATTGTCAGAAACAGTTGGACATGCAAAATGCATGCAATTTATTTGTGCTAAAGCGGGCAAAGCTAGCTTCATAGGCCAAGGGTGTACTCACTTTCTCCACAAAAGAATATTACATCTGTTGATATTTTTGTTAACTAAATAATTAAAATGACTTTGCTACAAAGCACTTTTTTGGTACAAAGCTTATTTTATCTGTAAATGACTGTATATGAATGAATGGTTAACATTGGTTAATCCAAATAAGGTTCTAAAGAAATTATAAGACAAAAAAAAAAAAAAATTTCACCACCCTTTTAACACACTTAAACAGCCACATGTTTGGTGTCTGAATTGTGCTTCTTTAGATTTGCAAATGAATTATGAACGTTAAATTTTATAAAAATATTTTAGCAACAAAACACCTGAGGCATCGCTGTTTCTTTAGAGACTATGCTTAAGCTTAATCCACGCTATCATCTGATATCAATTTGAGTGTGAATAGCTTCCCCATGCTTTTGCTTTTTTTCAGCCTGCTAAACATGAATGATTCCCTGAGGTGACTTTTATCACAGTAAATCTGTGGGTCCACTTTGTTCAAAGCTGGGATTTTTAAAATAATTCTTAAATAATTTTTTGCTGTTTTATTAAATAAAATCAGAGTTTATTTAGAAATTCACTTATTTCCTTTTCAAATAAAACTGTTTTCAAAGGTGGTTCTTGGGGTTGGGGTTTATTACAGCTGGGGATGAAGGGGAGGAGGAGTTTTGCATTTGACTCCCTATGGGGAAAAAGTGGTTGTTTTTGTTGTTGTTGTTTTTCTAATTGATTTGTATCTCTTCCCAGAAGGCAGGGGGATATTCCTTGGTGAATGGGGTCCTTTGAAATACAGCTTTCTTTTGAAGTCAGCCAGTGTAAATGTTTGAGTGTGAATGTTCGTGTTGTACCAATAGCACACTCTCACCGCCCGCTGGTGGTCTTTCCTGTTCTCTTCAGTGCAGCTGATAAACCACACTGTGCTGCACTAGGTCAGGAGGCTCTTTACTGCTGACAATAGAAGTTGGCCAGCAGGTGATCAGAGAGGCAAGCATGCCTTAACCTCCTAATAAAAGTCTCTCTTGGGCCTTCTCCCCCTAGTGCTCAGTGCACTTTAATTTCCTTTCCTTCTATTAGTGTCCTTGGCTACTTAAGTTTTTGCTTCTGTTTTATTCTTAGGCTCATAGCATTTAAATACAATCTCACTTCCGCCTCTGTTGGTGCACCTGGCTGAGCCAATTCCTGTCATTTCCACATTCTAAGTTTAAGGCTCACTTTACCACTCCCTTCTCTGTTACAATTTTAGCAAAACATCAAAACATTTATTTTAACATTTCAGTTGTTTAAATACTTACCGGTAGTACCAACAACATTTCATCAGTTTTTTTTATGTAGAAATAAGACTGAAGTTTGTAATTAAGCTTGGTAGATATTAGGCAGCAAGAAAACCAGTATAGTTGTGATATTTCTCACAATCACAATTCTCCCAGTCAAAATCACAATAAAAATTCAGCAACATTTAGAGCAACAACATTAAACCTAAACTATAAACCTACTTCTTATATGCTGAAGCCCAAAAGCTAGCCCATCATTTGTTATTTATTATATGCCTATTAGATTATTTTTTGGTGCAAAGAAAGAAACTAACCTTGTCATAGAGGATCTCCAACTGTCCGTTATCTTTGGTCAGGCCTGTAAGCTGGGAAAGCATTCGCCGACCAAAATGAACATAAACCAGACCGGCTGAGCTCAGTTTGGTTACCCATGGCTTCTGTGGGCACAAGCTGTTAAATGTCTCCACAAAAGACCTGGTTAAAAAAAAAACACACACTGCTACAATCTGGGACTGCAGAGGTAGGCAATCTCTGCCCTAAGGCTTAGTTATAAATGTGTTAGGTAGTATTAAAATTGTAAAAGTTATTAGTGAACACAGATTAAATTCTAACTTAGTTCAGCTAATCACAAATCTCACACAAAATTACATTCTAATTTTTAAAATAAATGTCAAAACCCAAGGAAAGTGTGAAGTGACCACAAATACACTTAGTGAGGCACTAAGCAGCACAAATGAAAAATCCCATCCAGGAAAGTAAGACCAGGCCCTTTAAGGAGACTGAAAACCTAAAAAGATATTACTGTAGAAATTCCTCTTATGTATTGAAAGCCAGTGTTTCACCATTTCATCCAGTTGCAGGACTTTTACATAAAACAAATAAGTACAATCCCTATTTGAAGAAAAGTGTTATTCATAATAAAATTCAATAAAGACAATGTGTAATCTTTTGAACTTTATTTAACGGATAAAAGTTCAAAGAAAAGATTAAAAATATTTTTATCAATCAATTGTATTTTGTAAACATCAACATATTTAGAATTTGATGCCGGAAACAAAACTAAAAAAACTTGAGACGGAGCAAAAAAGAATGAAAGGTGTATAGAATATTCAAGTTGTGTCATTCTGAAACATTTCAGGTGAATGGGGAACATGAGGTATATAAGGAGCATCACCCAAAAACAAAATCACCGGGGAAAATCACCATCCCTTAACACAGTCTGCAACAGCATCAAGAAATGCAACCTAAAATTATATTGCACAGAGAAAGCCAAGCTTCAATTATCTACAGAAACAGCGCTGAGTTCTCTGGACACAAGCTCATTTGAATTTCTGAAAAACAATGGTCAGATGAGTCCACCTTTCAACCTTTTTTTAAGGAAAAATCTTTTTCAGCTGAAATGTTGTATCAAGTAAGAATGGGCAAAAATTCCACTTGCAAAACTGCAACAGTAATTCTCCTCAGTTACCAAATGATTAAACAGTGTAAAAGTAAAGGAATGTAAAACACACCTTCATTCCAACTATTTTTATAAAAGTGACACAGGCATCAAATTCTACATTTGTTTATATTTACAAAATCAATTTAAGTTGATCAGTTAAAACATTGCTAATGTTTGTTATAAAGGGCTTTGCCATGGAAAAATAAATTCTCTTTACATTAACATTTTCTACCCTCTGTTAAAACATGCAACTAGGGGCATGTCCAATTACTTCATAGATTTCTGCATGAGAAGTTACACCATGTATTAAAAATAAGCACACTTTCAGAATCATTTTGACCATATATTTTCAAGAACAAGAAACAAACCTTTTTTTCCAAACTATTTTCCCAACCTCATAAAGCTTTTTGAAAGAATTCCACAAGCCTGTGAAGTTTTCATTACACATTAATTCCACTGATTTTTCAAAATTCCTACATAATTAATCATTAAGATTGTAAAAAGCATGTAAATGTAAAATGTAAAGCATTTTAAATGGGTTATGTAAAAGATGGACAGGATGAAAGAAAAAAAAGAGAAAAAATCAGTTTAATGAGAAAAAAAGAGTTTAATGACGGCCAAAAACACAGGCACCTCAGAGGTAAGTGGTTTTACCCTGGCAGCCAGATTCGTCTATTTTACTCCATCTGTGGGGAGACAAAGGTTATTGATTATGGGACATGTCAAAAAGGCCTACCTCTGATGATGGTCATAACGGTGCTTATTTGGGTCATAGACTCCGCCAACGTCAACCACAACATCGCAGAGAGCCAACTCTGCAGAGTCTCGTGTACGAATTATAAGAGCATCCTAAAAGAAACAAACACAAATCGTTAAAGGGGTGCACACTTTTACGCGTGGTAAACAGTAAAGCTTCTTTGTTATCGTTAAAACGTTAGTTCATGTGTAACCTTGTAATCCGGGAGCTGGCGTAGAAAAAAACACGCCAACACTTCATCGCAGTGAAAAGTCCCATTGTGTGTACCAATCTTAACAGAAGACATTTCCTTCAAACAAACTCTCTTGGCTGAGTGCATATACTGCCTTTGTGGAAACCAGAAGCGCGACTGTTGAGAAATTCCTCGTGAAATTTGGCAAAACTGCGAATTAACAAATCGATTCGATTTGTTTATATATCTTACAAATAAAAGTATACTTCTCATTAGACACTCAAGACGCCATGCGTCGTCCTTCTTCTTCTACAAGAACGGACGACTTGACACCCGCGCACTCATACTGACACCTAGTGGGAAATAACTCAGTTACTGCTCAAATACATTACAGCTAGAGTATTATAGCACATAATATATATATCAATGTGTACCCCATGTCACTGGAATAGCAATTGTCCTTCCTTAGACAACTTTTGGTAGGTGATTACCACTGCATAGTGGGACCTACAAGACACCCCACAAGACCTGATGTTTGAACATGCTCTGATCCAGTCTTCTAGCTGTCACAGTTAAGGCTCTTGTTTACATTGTTCAGCTCATGATGGTTTTCAAACACATCAACTTCAAAAACTGTATGCTCACTTGTTGGCTAATACATCCCACTCTTCACAAGAGCCATTGTAGCAAGATGACAAAACAATCAACCTTATTCACTTTATCTGACTGTGATTTTAATATTGTGGCTAATCAATGTATCTGGTCATACCTTATATAGTATGTATATATCAGTCATTATTCTTCTTACAGCAAGGCACTGTATAGAGTGCATATATTGTGCATATATATTCACAAAATACAATTAAATAAAACTAAAACTTAAAAGTTAAACTTAATAAGACTACTAACAATCTTTTCTTTGTACTTTTGTCAGTTAAATAAAAGATTTTTCTCTTATTACATTTTAGAAAATATCCCAACTTTTCTGGAAATGAGGTTTGTAAATATCTGTGAGCGCCAAAGCATGTGAACCTTTGATTTCTGTTCTGGTGTGATCCCCACTGCTGCAGTAAATGCAATTAAACTTTTCAGGTAACTGTTGATCAGCCCCCAACATCAGCGCATTAGCCCATTCTTCCATATCTTTAATTCTGGGATGTTGGTGGGTTTCCTCATGTGAACTGTTTGTTTCAGGCCCTTTTATAACATTTCTATTGGGTTAAGGTCAGGATTTTGATTTGGCCATTCCAGAACATTCACTTTATTCTTTAACCTCTCTTCAGCAGAATGTGCTTAGGGTTGTCTTGCTACATCTCCCACTTTCTCTTGAGATTCAATTCACAGACAGATGTCATGATATTTTCTTTTAGAATTTGTTGGTATATTCCAGAAGTCATTGTTAGTTTGGTAGTCCATCAATAATGGCAGATCGTACTGGCCCAGATGCAGCAAAATAATGTATGGAACAATGACTCTTGGAATGTAGCTTTATGTTTCTCCAAACAGCACTTTCCATTTAAATCAAACATAAATAGGTTCTTAAAAGGTATCAAATAGGTTTCAAATATCCTTCTGGCTTGTCAATGTGAACTTCATCAAACTAGAGATGTGCAGCAATGTCTATTTTATGGAGAGTGGCTTTGTCCTTGCAACACTTCAATGCACTTAATTTCTGTTCAGCCAATGTAAGAGAGGCCTTAAGTTGCTTAGAAATTTCCCTGGGTTCCATTGTGACCTTGTGAATTATTAAATGTTTTGCACTTTGGTTGACCACTCTTGAGAGGGTAACAATGGTTTTGAATTTCCTCCATTTAAACTCAGTCCGTCTAATTCTGGATCAGTAGAATCCCTTTAGAGATGGTGTTGTAACCTTTTCCAGCCAGATGAAGTCCTCAGAAATCCTCTAGACCAATGCCATGATAAACTTCCACAAATGTGTTGTGCAGATCAAACTTTGATAGACCCCTCATCTTTACATAAAATAGGGCGCTCCATTACACCAGATTGTCCTCCCACTGACTGAAATTGTAACTTCAAATTAACTGCTAATCCCAGAGTTTTAAGTGTCCACTCACAGATATGTAACATTGGATAACCAAACATAATGTTCTCATTTTTAAAATGGGCTTCCCTTAATTTATAGGAATAGTATTACAAAATATGATGTTTCAGGTCATATTTATGCAGAAATATACATACTAAGATATAGATACTGGTGCTTTCCCCAGGCACATTAATAGACAGTCCTAACTGCTTAATACACACAGATAGACAGAGAAACACACAAACACTACTATGCAAAAGTCTGAACATTTTGAGAAAATATGCAATGGATTGATGCCATTTATCTAAGCAGTAATACTAATCACTAACAATAAAATAATAAAAATAAAGACACACGCATTAGAATAAATACAGATAAACAATACACTTTAGCATCAGAGTTGTTCGTTGCCCTTGCATTAGTCTTTTCAACTATGTTTCTGACATTTTTTTGGTCTATTTAGGTTAGTTCCTATTCATTTGTAGTGTTGTTTAGCCTGTAAATAAACTATATTGAGACCGTAGAGTTTGAGACAAGTTTTAATACATTTTCATGACTCCTTAAGACTTTGGCACAGTGGAATATAGATATAAAATACAATCACCCAATTATTTCTTTATTTAACAAATATTCTCACCAGGTCTTTACAAAAAAAATAAAAAGTAAAAATAATAAAATGTATATAAATTATTAAGCAGCACATTCTCTCTGGTTCAGACTCTTAACCATTTTCCTCACACCCCTAAGTAGTTTTATACACTAGAGACCCAAAGTTTAAAACAAGTGAGATTAGATACATAAGCAGGATATGAAAAGGGAAAAGCACGATACTTGAACCACTTACTTGAGATTCACAAACTGAACGTCATACTCCTCGTTTAAACACGCCAAAATTAAGTGCAGCATCTATTAGGTTTAAATTATCCAAAGATAAGAGCGCATATACAAATCATGAAGCTGGGACATTTGTAAAATGCAATAAAAACTTTGAATTTTTTTTTCTCTCTTAAATCTTAATTTAACTGAACAAAGTATAAATAAAAGAGTTCCAATGTTTTTAGCGGTTGACAAATGAAAAAAATTTAGAGTTTGATGCCTGCCACACACAAAAGCTGTGATAGAGGCATGTTTATCACGGTTACACCACCTTTCTTTTAATTATACATTTTTATCATTTTGGGAACTCTGGATACTAAGTGTTGCAGTAGTCTTGCAAATGGAATTTTGCCCATTCTTACTTGATAAGTTGCTCAACAAAACATGGTCATTGTTATCAGACTCTCCTCTTCATGAGCCATACACGTCAGTAAAATCTGCTGTTGGCAGGCCAGGCAAGCATATACACTGTCCACAAAGCCACACTGTGGTAGCATGTGCAGATGAAGACTCATTTAACCACAGAACAGGTTTCCACTGTGCTTCAAGCCATCTCAGGTGATTTCAGCGGTGTTTCTGCATAGAACTAATGTATGGCTTTCTCTTTGCATCAGGTTGCATTTCTTAACAGGACTGTGGTAAGTGACAACAGTTTTCCAAAGTACTCCAAGGCACATTTGGTTATATTTAACACAGTAGCACAGTTGTGAGGGCAGTGGTTTCCAGCCTTGCCATACACAGGCGGACACTTCTAGATTCCCTAAATCTTTTCACAAGATTAGGTCCTGTATATGGTGAAAGATTGATAAATGTTCTTTTTGAACTGACAAGTCTCTCATGAAGTTTGGCACAAAGTGGTGAGCAATGACTCCTGATTTTCTAGCAAAGACTGAGCATTTGGTGGATGTTTCTTTTATACGCAATCATGATTCCCCTTAAATTCTCACAATTCACTGCTTATTGTGTAAAAGTTCAAAATGGTGCAACATGAAGACTCCATAAACATTTCACTCATATTTTGCCTTCCCTTTTTTCCATGTGTTGCAAGCATAAAACACAAGATTTCTTTGTATTTACAAAATGACCATATCGTTGAAAATCATTTATTTGTACTTTTGTCAGTTAAATAAAAGTTCAAGAGAACTAACCAAATGCAGATTTTTGTTTTTATTGCAATTTACACAATACCTCAACTTTTCCAGAACTGGGATTTTTACATATGCAGGTGGTTAAGCAAGCAGATACAATGCTTACATATCAGGCTCATTCAAGGAGCCTATTTTAAGCCACCACTGTAACATCAGGTTTAAGAAATCAACTAAAGTACAACATCAAACTAAAGTCATAGTAAAAACAAGTATTTAATACGGATTAGCATACCTCCCCATATTTCCTAGGAATGACACAGAAGTAACTTACATGCACTAAGTAATTTCAGCATAAACCAGTGCATAAACCAAATTTTATTCACAAATTGAAAAGACCTTTTTAGAAATAAGAATGGAGCTCAGGATTTGGATGATTTAAAAAAAAAATCTGTTTATTTTCTTTCATTTGATCTTAATAAGGAAAAGCATGTCTATATATCAAATTACAAAACTAAACCTATACCTACTCAGAAGTTCCATCCCAAGTCTTTTGTCTTGACAGATAAGGAAATTTAAATTTACAAACAAAAATGTTCACTAAAAATTGCAACTCAAACATAATTTAAAAAATAATTCATACAGGAAGTAGAAATAATTAAAAAAGCCAAGAATTACAGCTAGTGTTAAAGGGAACACTTAGAGCTCTGGATTTCTGTGTTCTGAGTTGGTGGTAAAAAGTGGGGATAGGGCAGATGCATTCATGTATCAGTTGGTCGCCAGTCCTGTAGCCTCAGACGAAAGCCTGGAGCAAGATATTAGAGAAATGGAGAGGAGGAAAAACATAAGCTTTCTTATGGAAAATTCAAAATCAAATCTTGTTACTATTATGAGTTCCACATTAGAAAAAGAGTAGATAAACAAAATAATAAACAAAATACAGGCTAGATATTTTCCATAATAGATAAGAGAGAGATTCTCAGTGCAAATAATTAACCATTAAAAAAAGTAAAACTTTTACAATTATAGCATGTAATATTGTTTACAACCTTATGTAATGCACCTTAAAACAGTGTTTTAGTTTTTCTTTTATTGGTGGGTACTATTATTTGCAAAGCAATGCCAGAATAATGGAAAATTGTAAAATTGGTGTTTTATTTGATCAGTTTAGCTGATCCTATTCCACTAGGACACCATTTATCGGTCTCTTAGCTCTGTGGAGACAATAACCTAAATTTGGCTATTTGTTTAAATGTTTAATTTTTTACCTAGCTAAAATGCTATTTTCTGAGATTTTTTTATTGTTTGTTTTACAACAGTAAAAAGAGTGTTAGTAGATTTCTGTTGGGGTCTGAAGGCTGAACAACTGAACATTTGAATTATTCAGTCCAGTCCTATAGTAGAGCAACATATTTCACTAAAAAGGTGTATACCTGCATACCTATACCAGGCACTGTAAGCCATTGTTTAAAAAATAAAAATAAAAAAAGTTATGCAATCTGTACTAACATTTATGATGTACCCATAAGGACAAAAATAGAACATTTCAAATACACAGAGCATTGCTTGTGATAAAAGTAACATTACACATGCAAGTGTGTTCTGTAGAGGCGATCAGGAAAGCATACCAAGCTATTAGTGATGCATTCATGTTTATCATATGAAACGCAAAGTATGACATAAGTATCTGTGACTGATACTTGTCTGTGACAGTCCAAAACGATTCATTTACACCTGCTCAATTACACAAAAAAAGTAATTATTTCAACACTTTTAGAAGCTGAATGTTAAAAATCATTTTCTCAAGTGCCTAAAACTTTTGCACAGTACTGTATGTGTATGTAAGTCCACAGAAATCAAGGCAACGAAATTTACTGAGTTGTGCCCAATGAGACAAGAAATACCTAATAAAGAGCATTAAGAAACAAATGTAATCCTTACAGGAAATATGCAGGTAAGTGGTGAATTTGCAAAGCAGGGCTGTTTTGTTCTGTCACAAGGTTCTAGCAATCATTTATCATCATGTGGCTGCTTCTGCCAGGACAATAAAAGAGGGGCATGATTGGATGCTTCACTGGGACAATGCTCCAAAGCAGACATCCAAACACAAAGAGAAAGAATCTACAAGCAAGAACCAAGGGCTCTAGAAGACCTGTAGATTTTGTTTGAACGAATGGTCTCTTTCATGTGTTCTTGCCTCATGTGATCTTATACAAGTGACTCAGTTTGGTCAAAAACTGAACATGAAGTACAAAATAGAGGGGTGATAACAGTATAGTAACACTTAGAAGCAACAGGCCCAAATAAACATCATATAATATTCATTAATATTCATATACACCCTGTATATGAATACAGTAGTTTAATTAATTTAATTAACCTTAATTTTTGTTACTTTGTAATGCATTGACTAAGCTTTAAAGCGTTTAGTATATTAAAATATAGTATATTTAACGGTTAATATGATGCATTGCAAAAGTATTCAACCCCCATCTTATTTGTCTGACAGATACTAGAATTCAATTCAGTGATCGATTTTATGCAAAAAAAAAAAAAAAGCATAATTTACATATTTATATGGACTACACTCTTTGCTTGGGTAATTGTTAAATTACAAATGGTGAATGCTGCACCATGTTAAAAAAAAAAAAAAAAAGTCAAATCTCTGCCCAAACAAGAACACGTGGCACGATTTGTAAATTATGGCTCACAGAAGTCATCCAGACCTATTCAACTACAGAGAATTAGTCAAAATGACAGACAGAGAATGTGAAAGCTGGTAGAAACTTACCTCAATGACTTTGCTATATTATTGCATTTATGATATATTATTGCAAAGTATTTCTACCAAGTACTGTTCTAAAGAGGTTGAATATTTATGCTAATAAGCATAAATTAAGCTAATATTTAAAGGGCCCATCTATTAAAGTGTTAGCCAAAAATGTTTTTACTGTTTTTTTCATTTGAATAACAATTTTACCTCATTCAGATTAGATTTACTCACGTCTTCAGTGTCTGATAAGGCATTTTTAATTTTTAACAGTGCAGTGTCAGTCATTTCACTTAAACATTGGGTTTCTTTAAAGTATCAACCAAAAATTAGAGGAGTGCAATTTTGGTCCACTTAATTAATAGAGCTCAGTAAATTTTCAGTGCAAACTAATGGAAGCAGTCACTAATGTTCCTATGACATTCTATACATGAATAGCAATGACAACACGCTAAATATTTGGTAATAAACACTTGAGCTACCGGTCAACAAATTATTAAAATTTGGGTCATCAAAGAGGTTTTCTTAGTAGGTAGTGTGTTTTTAGGGTTTTCTGGGGGCGCCAAAAGTATGTTTTTTCACAGGGCCCAAAAATTCTTGCAGGTCCCCTGGTTTTGGTGTTGTTTTTGAGTATTGTATTGCATTGCTCTAGTTAATGCATATATAAGTGTTTCCCAGCAGGCCCAGAGTTATGTCTATGGGATAAGTGTTCTGAAGCTGACCTAGGACTGTATTGTAGTTGGTGTTGATTTTTGTTAATTTCCTGCTGCCCTGGACAAGTGATGCACTCATTTAGTCTCAGGAAGAAATACAGATGATCGCAACGTAGCTAGCTAGCATTCTGTAGCAGCCAGAACTTGCAGTGACCTGGCTTTAAGACAGTGTTACTTCAGATAAGAAGTCTAACTTACAAATAGCGTTATTGGAATTCTTTAAACATTTAGAATCTTTTAATTGTCAAATTTTATCAAATTTTTGTTGCAGCCCTAGTTTTAAAACTTTTTAAAATCACATCACATACAACACAGCTAGACATAAAAACTCTGCAGGTTCAGGCAAATATAGAGCTAATTCAGTACAGGAGAACTTTCAACAAGTCTCCTAATATGGTGAGAGTCTGCGCTTCTTGGGCTTGGAGCCCAGCTCAGGACTCAGTTTAGGCTCATGAGGGAGGCCATTAACAACATGAAGTGACAAGAGGGGCAGGGGCTTGATGCTGAGCACACTGGAGACACAGGCTGAGGAGGAAGAGAGAGACGCAGAAGGAGAGGAGGTGGAGGAAGGGCCAGGGCTTGATACCAAAAGGGAGGACAGAGAAATGGAGACGGAAGGAGTCACCACACAGGAGGAAGAGGGGGATACAGAGGAGGAAGAGGAAGTAGCAGTAGTAGTAGTAGCAGCAGCAGCAGCAGGTAAGGTGCTAGTAGAGATGGGAGGGTACAAGCTGGAGTTGAGGGCCTGTTCAGGGTTCAGGTAGAAGGATGAGGAAGGTTTAGAGGACGGTATGCTGCGGAAAGAGAAAGAAGAGGGGATAAAAGGGGATACAGTTGGAAAGGGTCACAGGGTTGGTTGTGAAGACGGGGAAGTTGAGGAATTCAGGATGATGGGACAGCAACACAGACTGATGTAAAGACACACCAAAATAAAAGCAGACGGCAAACATCTAGAGCCAAGGTATTTATCATGACCTTGAACTAAAAACAGTGATGAAGGGTCCCTAAAGTAAAAGGACACACTCAAATATTAAATGTGTTATCAATTTGAAGAAATGGAAAGCATGTCATGTATGTAAGTGTGAATGAAAAACAAGAAGAAACCTGGCATTGATGAGGTACTCTGCTAGGCTGATGCTGGCAGCCGAGCCAGTTATAGTGACCTGGCGGTCAGAGGAGCCCTCCACAGGATTGGCAATCTTAATCTGAGCTCCGGACATCTGCCGGATTTCATTTATCTTTGCTCCTTGACGGCCAATGATGCATCCAATTAACTGTGGCACAGAAAAAAAAAAGAAAGAGAGACTGCAAATAGTGGCACGGTTGCTTTTGAACCCTTTGTGCCATAGGGATAAATACAATTTTACGCCTTTTCACGCCCAGAATGACTGGTAGTTTGCTTTTTGGTGGACATGGAGTGTATGCAAGTAGTTTTAGAGAACATTGTTTATATTAAAGAATTTGTTCTTAGAGTTATTTTTTGCCATCCTAGGGTAGACACATTTCAGTTTAGAGAGGCATATCTTATTTAAATTATTGACTGGATTACCTTCAGAAAGAAAGGATCAGATCAGACCAGTACTGGATGATAATCATTAAGTAATCAAATATTAACTGATTCAGCTATCTGCTGAATATAAAAGTATAACTGAATAGATGATATGCATTAGCCATCACAGTAGGTAGTGTTCTCTTAGGTTACACACACTGAGTGGCAGAAAGACGGCATGTCTGTGGTGAGTGTTAGGGGTCAGCTTGAATGGCAGGTAATTATTATTTTTTTAATCAAATGGTTTGCTGCAATTCAAAGAAAAAAATGCCTTGAGTAGGCTGGGGTAACTGTGAAACTGGGAATACAACAAATGTTTATCTGCTTAAATCAAAGGCAGTGAAACTCGACAGTGATCGGGATACAACTTGCCAAAGAATTAGTGTTCCATGTGGCAAGAAATCCATTAATCTGCTGTTTGTGTAACTCTAGGTAAAATGTCCATGGACCACTGATTCTTTGGAAATTTGTATGGATCACTGAAGAGTATAATATGCCTTTAATTAAAGCAATGAGCCATTCCTTTTACTCCCAGTTTTGCAGTTACTGTTTTGTCACTCAGTCTGAGAGAACATGTTTAGGTGAGAAAGTGACAATGTATACTACATATTAAAAACTTCAAACAGTACAAAAATTGGCTCACAGGCTCTCCCTGTAAAAGGAAAATCAATGGGAAAATACATACATCATTTGGAATGGTCATCTCATGAGAACCAGTCTGAGCAGAGGCATCCATTGTGGCTGCAAGATGAAATTAAACCCAATTAGAAACAATCAGAAAGCTCAGAAAAGTCTAAAATGACTGGCACTGTAGGCTGTATAATAACAGGCCCCAATAAAAAATGTTTATGATGACTTGGCCAATACAAACAGTTCTTTTGGTCTTATTTACCTACACAGAAATATCATTACAAACAAAATGTCACCTTGGAAAATGTGTTCCAAAAGAATTTAACTTGTGGAATTCAAATAACTTAATAATAATAATAATATTATTATTATTATTATTATTATTATTATTATTATTATTATTATTATTATTATTATAATAAATATAGCCGCAAGCAGCAATGAGCGGGTCCAAGCACACGGAGCACAGTGAGGCTCCATGCAACAGTTCGGGACCTGGTCACAGACAGAACAATCACGTGGCAGACTGGGTTTATAGAAAGGCCTGCATCATTTTCTGCTCAGACAGGACTAATGCACCAGACTGGGTCTTTCTGACAGAGAGAACAGACTCATAATCCACAAATCTGTCTAAACTTTTCCTCATGGCTCTTCAGTAATAATATGTGCTACCTTAGAACATCCTGACCTTTTGACTTCTGTGCAACATGCAGATGTGATGATTTGTTTAAAAAAAAGCAAATGCAAGTAAAAATAAAAATTAATAAATATATAATTAATAAATTAATACAAAGACACAGAGACATGTGCAAATCCAGTCAACAGGGGCAAAAGGTCATAGAGAGAAAGGCAAAAATCAAAGTAAAAACACAGGCTGAGGTCAAAATTCCATCTGTCAGAGGTGAACTGCTTGTCATCTGCAGATTATATCTAATCTACATGAGTGTGAAAGAGTGCGCACACACACACACACCCCAGTGACCTTTTTTTAACCCTTTCTCACCCTCTCTGGATATAAAAGTGGCTGGTAAAAGACTTGTTTTACAAGATATCAAGCTGAAAATGAAAATCTTGCTTCTCACCATTACAGGGATTCAGCATGCAAAATGTAAGCTTTGTACTATAATCACTTCCTGTTTTACAGTTTATTAGCTCTTATAGCGCCCCCTAGAGACCCACATGCACCAAAATTGGCAAGCGGAGTCCAGTCACTTATACTTGTATCAAGTTTGGTGGATATCAGATAAAGCGTTCATGAGTTTTCGCTGATTTTAGATGATGATTTGACCTGTGTGCAACATGCAGCATATTTATACCCCAGAGCTCAATATGAACCGAATGGTGCGGTTTCTGACATGAACTGCATTCAGAAAGTTGTTTATCTGTCAGAGCTGAACTGTTTGACATACACAGGTTATATCGAGTCTATATGAGTGTGAGACAGAGAGTGCATGCACACATACACGCCAGTGAAATTTGAGCCTTTTGGGCCTTTTTAACCCTTTCTCACCCTCTCTGGATATAGAGTGGCTGGTAAAAGACTTGTTTTACAAGATATCAAGCTGAAATTGAAAGTCTGGCTTATCACCATTACAAGGATTCAGCAAAATTATGCAAAAGCATTCAGAATTTTAGCTTTGTACTATAATCACTTCTTGATTCACAGTTTATTAGCTGTTATAGCACCCACTAAAGACCCACATGGACTAACATTGGTAGACAAAAGTGGAGTCCAGTCATGTATAAATGATGAGTTTGGTGGATATCAGACAAAGCGTTCATGAGTTTAAGCTGTTTGGCTCTGTTCCAAGTGGTTAATTGACACCTGGCAGCCATAATAATTACATTTTAAAAAATGTTTATCATTCTTAAACAAGACCTTCTTGTGCATAAAATGACACCACTTTCTTAAGAAATTAGCAAAAAGTACTTAGAGAGCTATAATACAATAATTACTCTAATTGCCATATTAGCACAACAGAATTGCTGATTCACACCAAATTTGGACCACTTGTTCAGAGTGCTATTCTGAAGAATACTCTCGAGATTACACCAAATCTAAAAAAGTATGCCTGACTTGTAGCAATATAGCTTGATCAGACATGTGTCAAACTCGTTAATTGGCTTATTGCAGAAAAAAACAATGAAAAAGTCAACATTTTTTTGATAATTATTTACTTTCAGGGTTTAAAGATTGTTTAACGACCAAGTTTGAGACAATTGGACCAAAATCCAGGGACAAGTTTGTTAAATGAGATTTTCAAACAAGTGACCAATGAAGGAAAACTATTTATTTTTTGACAACACATGTTATTGAAAAGTTGTTAAGGTTACTACCGTGCATCACATAGGTTAAATTGCATATGCTCAAAAATGACAACTGATTTAATTGCTTTTTTCAAAAATAGCGCCCCCTGAAGGCCAATTCTTCTGAAACTCGACTGGTCATTAGACATCACCTACATGGACATACCATTCAAGTTTCATGACGAGCAGTCAATGTTAAGCCTGTCAAATGCTTATTTTGCACTAATTAGCTAATGGCAGCCATAAATTAAGAGCGATCAATTAGACCATGAGATTCCACTTATAACTTGTCTAAAAAAAGCTGCATGCCAAATTTCAGATAAATCAGAATCAGAATCATGTTTATTTGGCCAAGTGTGTAATCGCATGTACAAATACTGAAAAAACAAAAAAAGAATTTGCATTTATAGCGCCACCTAGTGACAATATTGCGCCAAAACTGAGAGGCGTCCTCAGAATCATGTCTGGCATAACTGTGTCAAGATTAATTTTGATTGGCCAAAGCATCGAGTAGCTACAGGTGTATAACCAAAACATGCACTGTCTTGGAAGGGTTAATTAGCATATGGCAGCCAAAAACTCAGGGACTAATTTGCTAATTAGTTTCCGCATATTATGCTAAATAGCTCCATAGTCCCAGCGGTAAATTTGTTCGGCTCGACGCAAGGAATCATTTAAAAAACCGGCATATCTGCCAACCTTTTAGTTTAGGAGATACAAGGCCAAACGCGTTTGGCTTCGCTATAGCGCCACCTTGAGGCCGATCTGGCCCATATTTTGCGCCCGAGTAGTGGGATTCACGTCTCTACGTCTTACGGTTTGCTCTGGCCAACTCGTTTTAGGACAGAATCAGAATAATAAGTAAGAAAAAATCCTAACGATTTCAATAGGGTCCTATGCACATGCGTGCTTGGACCCTAAAAATAGAATTGAACTGTAATGCCCATGCACACATCACGAAATCTCCTTGATGCGCTTTTTAAGGAAATATCGAGAAATGCTACTTTCTGAACATTAAACTGTGACTTAAAGGTTTAAATGTGTCCTAATACACTACAAATAACGTTAATATGTGCTTACAGTGACCAAAATGCCCCAAAACCTATTGGCCGTTACGTTAGACTATGTTAACGCTACCTCCACCTGGCTAGCTTGATGTATTACTATGCTCGCCACCCTAAGGTACTATATACTAAACTAGCTTCGGGTGTAGGTCCCGTATACTCACCTTGTTTCCTCACGATGTCCATTTATTTATGTTCGCTGAGACAGTCCGTGTTCAAATCTGGCGCTTTCTGCAGTCCCCGCTTACCATTAACACGGACGTGACGCGCAGTCACGCCGAGCGACAACGTCACATGTCAACAAGGCCACCAAGAGCGTCAGTGCTCAACAACGTTTGCGCAGAGCAGAGCTGCGTTTAGGCGAATTTAGCGATTCATCATTAAGAGGGAAAACTGGTAGATTCTTACAGGACAGGGAGTTCCTATGCTCTAAGGAATATATTATCAAAATCAAATGTGCCCGCTGTACGCGAAACATATACAACATCTGAAAAAAAATGATCAACATGAGCTTCACCTTGAAGAAGAACAGTATCGCGGCACCAGATTAGAAAAGAGCCTTGTGAAAGCACTATACAGAATCTACAACACGTGTTATAATGGAGTGGTGGTGCGCGGGTAATCTTATCTAAACTCGTTTCTCCTGCGCATATGTTATGATTTTGGTCGGACGGCAGCGTGCAGAATGTGTAGCGTTGTGCAATCTGCGCTGGGTGCATGTGAACGAGGAAGTGCTGTGTAGATGTCAAAGTGTATAAAGTAGTTGTAGAGGTAAGTCAGCCTGCGTGTTAATTGTTAACGCCTTAAAGCGAAAATACGACATTAAAACATTTGGGACAGAGTGTGTGCTTCATTGCTAAGAGTCTTTGTCCTTTTGTCATACACGTGGAACCTCCGATTTATGAGAATTAACTCTTTGCTGGCTTTAGATTTGCCTGTGAGTTTATGCTGAATATATGACCCGCATTTCTTAAACATGTCTCTGTATATGTATACTGATAGAGATATCTGTATTTATATACAAACATATAATATAACAATAACAATATATATATATGCACATATGTATGTATGCATGTATATATATATATACACATGCATACATAAACATATAAAACATGATTTTAATTGATGTGGTAATGTAATTGTATAATGCTGCTATAATAATCATATTCTTGCTTCCTATGATTTTGTAGTACTGTCTTCTGATAGTCTATTTTACTTGTGTAGCAGTTCTACAAAATTACAGTAATACAATTATAGGAATCCTATAGAAATACTTATATTAATGTATTACTTTATTACTGGTGCCCAAAATAATTAATAATATTAATGTAACTCTTCTTAAAGTTGCAGATGCTCGTCAAGCCATATGGATGACTGCAAACCAGTCCATTGTTCTGTGAGAACCTGTTGGTCCAGCCTGTAACTGACTCTCAGATGCAATCAGTATGGATGTTGCTGGACAGAAGTATTTCACCATCATTGACTTTGTGTTGTTTGCCCTCCTTCTTGTGGCCTCTATGGCCATAGGACTGTACTATGCCCTCTCTGGAGGACGGCAGAGAACTACTCAAGAATTCCTGTTGGCTGACCGGAGCATGAAGTGCCTGCCCCTTTCTCTGTCTCTCATGGCCTCTTTCCAGTCAGCTGTTGCTATAGTTGGCACACCGGCAGAAGTCTACACCAATGGCACACAGTACTGGTTTATAGGCTGCTCCTATATTCTGGGACTCCTTATTCCTGCCCACATTTTCATTCCAGTATTTTACAGACTCCATCTCACTAGTGCTTACCAGGTACACTCCTGCTAATTGATTCCTCTTGTTACCTGATGTAACCTAATAATGTGATATATGTGTAGGCCAGAGGTGTGCAATTGAAGCATTTTAGGACCTGGTCTACCAGCATTTTAACTAATTGTTGTTGCTTCTGCCCCTCAGTATCTGGAACTACGTTTTTGTAAAACAGTCCGGATCTGTGGAACGGTTACATTTATTTTTCAGATGGTAGGTTCTAATTTAAGACAAGCATATGACACTTAAATTAATCATTTATTCATAGATTGTCTCATCATAATTAGTCTTTTATTACTTGTTTGTTTGCTTGTTGCAGGTAATTTACATGGGTGTTGGTATATATACTCCTGCCATTGCACTAAATGCAGGTGAAGTTCTTTGAATTTATTTTGATAGCAAGAAAATTCATGATGATTAGGAAAATATCCATTGTTTCTAATTATAAGTATGTTCATATTATCTCATTATGTTCATATAATTATTATTTTTTTACATGCATTTTTTTAGTTACTGGTTTTCACTTATGGGGAGCAGTTTTAGCAACGGGACTAGTATGCACATTGTACACAACTATGGTAAATACATTTATTGTGTGTGTGTGTGTGTGTGTGTTATTCAATATTCAAAATGTATATATTACTGTGACAGATATTTGCAACTGTTTTGCAGGGTGGACTGAAGGCAGTGATCTGGACAGATGTGTTTCAGACTGTGGTGATGTTCGCAGGCCAGCTGGCTGTCATCATAGTGGGGGTGCAGCAAGTTGGTGGCCTCTCTGATTTTTGGAGGAGAGTAACAGTGGGAGGCCGCATCTCCAGCATTGAGTGAGAAAACCCTCTAAAATGACAGTGAATTCGAACAAAATGCTTAGACCAGGTGTTTACAAGTCCTTAGGACTAGAGTCAATTTCCCCAGACATTTGTAGGAATGTTTTATATAAGCATGTCTTTACTTGACATAAGCAAATGGTCTTTTCACTGTTTCTTTGTCCCTTAAGCTTAAATCCAGACCCAACAGTGAGACACACCTTCTGGACACTAGCACTTGGCGGAGTGTTTCTAATGCTCTCTTTGTATGGGGTGAACCAGGCACAGGTGCAGAGATACCTCAGTTCTCGTTCAGAGAAAGAGGCTGTAATGTAAGTGACCTTTAAACCAAATGAAAATTCACATCCTGAATGGGCCATCACAGCACTACAGATTTTAACAATCTGCCTTTTATCCAATCCAATCCAATCTAATTTTATTTTTAAAAAGCAATTTAAGAACAACCACATTGCACCAAAGTGCTGTACAAAAAAATAAACAATAGTAACAATAAAAATAATTTACCAGGCGTTAAAAAAGGACCAGAATTTGTCTTCTCTCCTCTACATTATATTGAAAGTGCCTTTATCATGAACAATTTATTTTATTTTTGCAATTAGCATTTTGTAAAATGAATATTATTGATTCCAGTGATGTCTAGTCTTATCCAGAACCAGCATGGCTGTAGGTTTTCATTTATTTGAATGGGAAGCCAATTTCACATTCACCCTATCAACTAGCATATGATGGTGAATACTCTACATAGGTTTATGTGTTTTTACTTCTGTCTATTAAATAAGTTTACCCCTATATAGAACAATACTATCAAGGGGGTGGGCCATGAACAAGAAAAATATGGGATATGGGCCCTGTTTTAGCAGATAAAAAATGCAATGCTACACATGCTACAAATGCTGTTTTTATTGGTGTTAAATCTGGGTGCTTCTCTTCTACAGCGCTGATCAATGGCCCCTACTCTGTTTTGCAGGTCATGCTACATGGTGTTTCCATGTCTTCAGATTGCTTTGGGTCTAAGCTGTCTAATGGGTCTTGTTATGTTTGCATGTTATGGTGATAACAGCCTTGTGGACAAACAGTACATCACATCTAAAGACCAGGTTAGCATCACTACAATATTAACATGCAGAATACACCTTAAATGCTACAATAAATAAATGCAATCATTTTGTTCTATAAATGCATTGTTGCATTGTCCTACTTATTTATACATACATTTAATGTTATGTTACAGATGGTCCTATACTTTGTTATGGACATGTTGCAGAACTTCCCTGGACTTCCTGGATTGTTTGTTGCATGCTTATTCAGTGCATCCCTAAGGTATGGCTAAGCTACTACTGCATCCTATAGATTTAATTTGGATTATTTCCTAGAACATATGGGACCCTAATCTTTTCTAATAAGCACATGGAGAAACACTGACCAAAATGAATCCTAACATAATTTGGAATTTGTGCCTTGCTAAGTGTGGTGCAAAATTTGATCATTATGTTTAACATTGTGAAACACATTTAATACGATCAAATATGCTTTGCATAGACAATAGAACTGTTTTTCATGCCACATTTCATGTAAGAAAGTATACTGATAGGTTAAGCATATTAACAGGGTGCAACTATTTGGAAGCTACACTGCAAAATATGATTATGCTCTGATAACTGTCAAGGCCAAAAACGCATTCTGTAGAATGGGTCTTAAAAGACACTGGGTGAAAGGACAAGGCTGTTATTTGACTCACATGAACTAAGCACTGTGAAGGCTGACTTGTCACAGTTTATTTACCAGGCCAGACAGAGAACAGCATTGGAAATCATGCTTATTGGTGTGCTTTTCAGGGGAAGCTGAAGTGTAATGAATTATATCACAATGCTCCCATCTAGCATTGTACTCTTATTCAAAGATGTCAATATTTCTGCCAAAATTGCTATTACATTTGGTTCATAACTGTGACAAGAGCTTGGAGGGATTCAACCAACATTTCCCAGACACCCTATAGCTTTAATAAATCAACCAGCTGTGAATTAGTGATCATGTGGCTAACTGCCTTTGGAATATAGGTTAAGTGCCCATTTTCCAAGATAAGAGGTGGTATTCAAATGTTGTAGAAACACAAATTGATTGTATTCATGAAGTTGTTTGGTGAAACGTTCAATTTACAATATTTTCCACTACCCCCGGAGTCCAAATTTTATTTCTTTGGTTTAAAACTGGAGCTATGAGTCCTCATTACAACTGCTTTGTTAATACCAGGCACTGTGTTGTTGGAAATGGCTGCCTGTAGCAATGATGTTTTATTCATGTTTACAACAGTTAGTCATACTATTTCCTAAACCACAATGATAAATCACAAGTCACCTTAATGAAGAGTTGGTTGTGGTTTGATCAGGCTGAGAGAAGGTTTAAAATGTATTTACAGTTTGACTGACTTTGGACGTATGGTTATTTTAGGCTTAAAATAGATGTAAAATAGACATACCATTCCTTTAGCCTAGAGTGTGACAATACACTATGCAAAGACAACATATGAATAAAGAAAAACCCTAATCAAATTGTTGTATTTTAATATATACAGTAGAAGATTATATATACACCTATTAATTTGTAAATGCCATTCCCTTCTTTGAAGCACAACATCCTCAGCCTTCAATTCCTTGGCTACAGTAACAATGGAAGATCTGATTAAACCACATTATCCTTCTATGACAGAATCTAGAGCCACTCTACTGTCCAAGATACTTGGTGAGTTTACGAATGTCTGATTTGGTTATTTAATGTTTAGTTGAGTTATAGTGAATTTTATTTTATTTAAAAGGTCAGAGGGTTAAACCAAACTATTTAACAGATTAAATTTGTGATCCTTTTGGTTGTTTTCCCAATCTAGCCTTTTCATATGGACTTGTATGTCTTGTTATGGCCTATGTTGTCCATTTGATGAACAGTTCTGTTTTACAGGTAAGCATAATTTAACTGTGGTCATTAATTAAGACGTTTTTAAACAGCCCTCAGAAGGCAAAAAGCAAAGCCAAAAAAACATGAGTTTTGTACTGAAATATATTGATGTCATGTATCTTAAAAATAAAATGCATCTTTATTACTCTTTTTAAGGCAGCTCTTAGTATTTTTGGAATGGTAGGAGGACCCTTGCTGGGTCTTTTCTGTCTTGGGATATTTTTCCCTTGCGCCAATAGCTCTGTAAGTATCTTTGGCAAATTAATTAATTAATAACAAATTAATGTCATAAACATTGTGCAGTGTCACACAAGTAACCTCTAACATTTAATTGTATTTTTTGCAGGGTGCTGTGACAGGGCTAGTAGCTGGTTTGGTCATGGCCTTCTGGGTTGGCATTGGTGGATTTGTTACTGGGATGTCAAACAGTGTCACTGTGCATCCTAATAACTGCACTGATTCAGTAACAACAGAGAATATAACTATGGCTACAGTGACTACTCTCTTGAACTCGGTCACTTATAGAACAAGGTATGACAGAAAACTCATGTTGTACAATACATGAGTTTAATCTTGAAAGCTGCTGATATTTGATCACAACTTTAAATGCAGTTAAATTTTAGCCCAAATACTGACACGTGTTGACAATGTTGAGACACTTACTTGAATTAAAGTTGATGCTGCACTGAAATACAAGGATGAAAAATGATGAGTCAACACGTGCATGAAAATGAACAATACATATGATACTGGGCATGGATATAGTGCATCTGCTGCTTAAAAGTAAAGAATGGAGTTAAGTTATTTGGGTCACCGGCAGAACAAATAATGGGATTGATCTATGTTCACTGCCAGCGGAGGGTGCTGTAATCAGGAGTTACAACGTAAATTTGAACCAAACCAGGAACCATATCCGGACCATACCAGATAGGAATTACAGTAAAACAAAAGTTAGAAAAAATTTTGATTTAAGAAATGAAATGTAACATTAAATGGAGCCATTCATATCAGACATTCCAGATTCAGCGATTCACAGATCCATAAAAGAACATTTCAATATATCCTGGAAGCACATCTTTGACTTTTTTTTAAAAACAACTTTGTGGGCAGCGGTGGCCTAGTGGTTAGGACATTGCGCTAGGGACCTGAAGGTCGCAGGTTCAAGTCCCACTACTGAGGTACCCTTGAGCAAGG
>JBBPDA010000001.1:34990226-35016475 GCA_037974385.1 Arnoldichthys spilopterus
ATATATATATCCCTCCATATGTGTTTTAAGATGTAGCTTCTAAATTAAATTACACACAAAAAATGTTATTATCTTCTTAAAATATTGGAAGTGACATCTGTTCCTTCTCTCTCATAAAAAAAATCTAAAATCTGTACATGTGCAAATTAGAGTAAAAAATGTTTTTAACTGCGGGTCACAATGTGCTGGGTCACCACATGCTGAGTAACGCCACCACAATGTGGGCGTGGTCTACAGGCGTTCTGTTTCTGTGCACAACTTTAAGACTGAGCATTGTCATGTTTCTTTAAAAAACAAGCACGAAGTGTCCAAAGTGCTTAAAAAATAACGACAAAGAGATGGCTCTAGTAGGCCACTATGATAACATTTAAATTCATGTTCTCTACTGTAGTTTAAATCGATATTTGCACCTACCCCAGTTAGGTTCCTTGTTTCTGCCTCTCGCTTCTGTTTGTGGCAACGCGTCATTAGCACCGGTCTGTCTGATGGGAACAGACCTTGCTAACTTAAGTTTTTTTCCGCACCCGTATTACGACAAACCCCGCCTCCTCAAAACGACGTTCATTTTATTTCATTACAAAAAAATCCCGTCTTAAAGGCCTTCTGGGCCATTTAATGCTAACTCCAATTTTTCTTCTACAAACTCTTATCAATCACATGGGTATATGTAACTCAAAGTATGTGACAATATTTCCCCAGTCTCTTATAAACCGAACAGCCACAACATTAACACCAACTTCCTAATGTGTAGGTCCACCTCATGCTGCTGAAAAAGCTCTGTGGTGCACTGTATGTTCTGACCCTTTTCTGTCAGAGCCAGCGTTCACTTTTTGTGCAACAGGGGCTCCACAAAGCCTTCACTCCCCACATGCATCAGCGAGCCTTAGGTGTCCATGACCCATTCGCCGATTCATCCCGTTGTCCTTCCTTGGATCAATTTTCACCGTAACTCCATAGTCAATGTTACTCACTTAACCTGTCAGTGGTGTTGATGTTATGGCTGATTGGTGCGCAATAATTCATTTATCCCATTATTTTAACACTATAAAACGTACTGTTCTGTTAAATGAGCGTCAGTGATCTTATTGGCCGTTGTTACGTGTTAGTTGTTGCAGCAACATTGATGTTGATCTTAAATACCATCTTCATCTTCTGCTCTACAAGTTTATAGCAGAAAATACAACAGCGCCCCCAACTGTCAAGTAAAAGCAATAATTAAAAGCAAGTGTCATTAATAGTTTACTGTCACAGTAACCAATATACTATAAAATGGCCAAACAATAATCGTCTCATCAAAATCATGTAAAAGTAAAAAACAATAATTAAAAAGGCCTACTAAAGATATTTTAATTTGCTAGACAAACTTGTCCATCAACAGCTGAAAATGTATGATTCATACATTTAAACTCAAAAGACTCTCTTCTAAAATACAAACATATACTTATATCAGGCTGTGTTTCAATCTTGGTCAGATCCATGGATAAATGCAATTTCAGATGTTTTAATATAAAGCAAAAAATTTATATATAATACAAAGTAAAACCTTTTTTGAACACTTCTCATCAGTTGTGTGAATATAAATTAATTCATTCTTGCTTTCTTAAGCTTACTATTTACTATTTATATACTAATAAACCATCTTATATGTGAGGAATCATCTCACATGTCTAATAAAAAGCTATGTTAATGTTCATGGCATTTTTAGTATATAAATATAAATATAATAATAAAATAATAGCACCTTTCATACAACAATTTCCTCTGAGATCAATACAGTTTTCTGAATCTGAATCTAAAATGCAGCCCAGAGTAGTTTACACTGAGAATAAAATCAAAAAAGCTACTTAACAGTATAAGCAATTATAGTGTAAATAAGCATAGGATGATGGTATAAAAGAGCAAAATATACAAATTAGAATACAATAAAATATTATTTTATAATATTATTAACTGTGTTAAAAATTTAATAAATTAAAAACATAAAGAAAGGAATACAATTAAAATTATTCAAATAATTTAGGAATACAATAAAATAGGAATACAATCAATTTAAAATAAGCATTAAAAGGTAAAGTAAAAAAATACGTTTTTTAAAAAACATTTTCATGCATTTATGTTAGTGGTGTTATAACATTGAGAAATTAGTGATTTAGTAGATGTAGTATACGAAACATACAGCTTTAAACAGGCTATGAAACAGATCACAGTGGGCGTGGCTAAAGCTAACAGGGTCCCTTGTCCAGCACCACCAGCATGCCATTCAGGTAGACCATAATACATCAGCAAGTTGGATCTCATAGCATTATAACACGAGTGATGGGTTAAATGCAGAGGTCACATTTTGTTGCGGTATCTGGGTGTGTTCATAATGACAAATAGTCACTTCACTTTCACAAGTGGTTTGTATCATCAGATCATTTAACAACAATTAAAAGGTGAAGGAGAAAGGGCATAGCATCCCAAAAATGAACATAACACCAAACGAGAAGTTCTTCCGAAACCTATGTGCAGTGTCTCTGAGTGGATCTGATTAATCAACATTAAAAAGTATTTTTAAAAAACATTATAAAGTTACAAATCTCCACCCTAAAGCAATTGAATAGCACTAAAATAATAGCCCTGCCGCTTTCTCTGCACATTTAGTAAAAGATGGATTTTTTTCACAGAATAGTTTAATTCCATAAGTTCATCAGTAAATGATCAAGTACTGATAAATTCTTTCTTGGATGGCAGTTTGAATCGCGCTTGCACTTGGCAAGTCGCAGCAGATGTCCAGGTCCTGAACAGCGCCCTCTGTCGGGCTTCATCTTCTCAACGGTATTTAAATATAGCTACATATATTAAAACTTAATAGGTGGCGTGTCCAGCGTGACACTCATCTCAGGCTAGTTTTTTACCCGCGAGAGAGATCTATATCTAGGCCACTGCAGAGTGGGTCAGATTTTTTATACTGCGATCTGGGATAATGCTGTTTTTGGTGCTTGTCCTGAAGCTGGATCACTGCAGCAGCACTGACTTGCAGAGCGTTTCTGAACCCTCGAAATCGGAGAAATACACATTCAAACGAAAGCAATAGGGTTTTTTTCCTGTGCAGACGAAATGCCCCGCTGAACGGAGGTCATTGCACTAGTAGTAGGTTAGTTTTGGCCACGCCCACAGTTCACTGCACTTACTAAAGCAGGAAGTCATAAGTTGTTAGCTCTTAATAAAGACATTTACTTCCACGGGCAGGGGAATGGCGTAAGTAATTTTAAAATATTAAAATTCAGTTTTGTTCAATACCTCTGAAATGTCGAGCGGGTTAGCTGCTGTATGTTGTAAAGTTTGAGCCTCCTGATGTAGCGCAGCCTTAGCGTTGACAAGTGGACGGGCTGTTGTCTTCAGCCATGACAGCAAAGTGCTGGAGTTAGCGACAGTGCGTGTGTCACTCCCGCCTCGCCTATCACATTTACTATACTGATCATAGGCAAATAAGGAGCCTATTAATATAGTGATTATAGTTAAGCGCAAATGAGCATATTCTGGTTTAAATGTTTCACTGCTGTTTGTAGCGTTATTCTCTATTCTATCATCGTTATTTCTAACTAGTTCAGTTTTAACACCTCTTATGTTGGCTGGAAAAAGGAAGTGCATGCACATGAAGACCTCTCTCCACCTTCCTTGAGTGATCTAGCTCTTGCCTTTCTCCACTGGTTTAGTGTATTTGTACCATGAACAAGAGGAAGTCCAATGTCCAGAATGTGGAAAGACCCTGCAAAACCCGCAGGACAGAGGGCACACCACAAAAGGAGGATGTCAATGATGAGGAAGGAGCATTTCACCAGGAGCACTCTTCTTCTTCTTCGGTATGGGAACTGAATGGTTAAGGTGATGAAAGAGCAGCTCTGGGAACTAGAGTTGAACAATTTGCTGAAAATGCCAAAAAAGGCTTGAGTACTAAGTGAAATAAGCTAGAGAACCAATCCACAAGCTCTGTATTATTATTATATTTCATTAATATTATGTTCCCCCAGTTAAAAATGTGTCAATACTGAATGATATAGAATACATTAACATTGCAGGCCATTGTGATTTGAAAATGTAACTCTTTAGCATTGCAATTTTGATATAAAAGCAATGAATAGCTGCACCCTACTGTAAATGATCTTGGACTCATGCCTCTTTCTCTCTTTGTTTTTTAGAGTGCAGGAGATATTGGTGTCATTGAAAGCGTCACTTTGAAGAACTTTATGAGTCACCATTTGCTTGGCCCTTTTCAGTTTGGACCAAACGTAAACTTTATTGTTGGAAACAATGGAAGTAAGATGTATCAGAATTGCCTTCTTACCTTCACTTGCTTGCATTTTTAGCTAAGATATAGGTAAAGTCATTCTTTAGGGGGGGTGTGATGTAAATTTGTGCATTGAGAGAAACACATCAGCTCAAATTTCTACATAATTATCACGATAAGGACCAGGAGGTGCAACGTTTACAATGCAAATGTAGCTTTTCAGTTTGCTATTCAAAATAGCCAACAGACCTACACATCAGTTTAATAGCATCATTGTTTCATATCAGTTTCATAGCACTTTTACTTTTATTTTTGTTGTTTTTTTCCCACCTTCCAGACATGCCAGCTAACCTTTATATTGTGTGAACATTTCCGAATAAATAGACAAAAAATATTCCAAAATGACTTTGAATAAAGTTACATTAATTTCCATTAAAAGTTGTTTTTTCCTGTAAAGTTACCATTGTGCAAATGCAAGGTTTTGTAGTATAATAACTATACTATAAAATACTAAATACAGGTTCAGACAAAACTGTTGTTAAACAATGTCTCAAGCTCCAGGCAGCATGTTTTTAACCATTTCAGTTGGCTAACAGGTGTAGTTGGTTTGTCTGAGGAAGGAAATCACCAAACCATGCAGGACCCCAGCCTTCATTTGTAAACCTGTTGTACAGGCAGTATGCTCTAGATATTATCACAGCTATTAACAATTCTGACCCTGTGAGTTTCTCTAGAACAGTTTATTTCACATTAAACCATCCTGCATGACAACTTAATCATTTAATTATGCAGAAACGTTTAAAACTGTGGAATTTTTAGTGAAGAACCTTTAGAGCCATTAGGGGCTGGTGGATCTACAGTTTTTTATTCCAGTCCTACAGACACTTCACTTGTTTGACTATTTGTTCTCAGTCTTTCAGTAGTTGATTAACTCTTTGAAGTGTGCTCCTACTTTATTGCAGTGCAAACCTGCAGCCTCAGTGGCCCACTGAAGATAAAACTGGTGATCCATGCAGTAATTGCTTTAAACATTTAGTGTTTATTGTGATCAAGTTTTTCACAGCAAGATTCACTAGAATGGTGCATATCACACCATTCTGATTGACTAAACAATTGAATTATTAAGAATATTATAAACTAGTGGCATTCTGGTTTGATAGAGTTTTTTTTTTTTAAGTTGGTCAAACGGACAGTGCCCTTAAATGTCAGGCATAACCACTTCTCCATGGTTCGTCAGAGAATGTAGGTGAGTTCTGCCTCACAATCAATATGGGTGCCATCCAGTGAAAATGAGAAAGGTCTCCAAAAATTGTTCTTCCCTGAGTTTTACTTTAGAGGTTGGTGCCTGGACAGCTTGATAGTTCTGCCTGATGTTAATATTGTTTTGATGTTAGGTGGAAAGAGTGCTATTCTCACTGCACTTATTGTGGGCTTGGGTGGAAAAGCAACAACAACCAACCGAGGAGTGTCTCTGAAGAGTTTTGTGAAATATGGAGAGAGGTCAGTTTACTTTTTGAAGAACTAGTTATTAGTCATCACTTAAAGGAGCTCTCATGGTGTCATGTTTTTTACATTATTATTATAATTCTTGTTCAGCTCTGCAGAAGTCACAGTCAAACTGAGAAACAGAGGGAGTGATGCTTATAAAGGTGATATATATGGTGATTGCATCTCCATTGAGCAACGGATTACAAGCGATGGTTGCAGGACTTGTAAAATCAAGAATAAACCAGGTAATGTGTTGTGCTTTTGCTGATCAGCATTCTCATCTCAATAAATACTTACACAAAAGCTTAAATCTGTTTCAGGTCACATTATCTCCACAAAGAAAGAAGAGTTAACAGCTATATTGGACCATTTCAATATACAGGTTGAAATTGCTTTTCCTGTTGCGTTAGAGCTAAATTCAGGCTGTAACACACACTCTGCATGTGTTAGATTGATTTTTTAGGTTGTCATTTTTCTTCTTACAATAGGTTGACAACCCAGTCTCAGTCCTAAATCAGGAAATGAGTAAGCAGTTCCTGCATTCAAAAAGTGAAGCAGATAAGTACAAGGTGAGAGGTTTTGTCATAAAAAGAAGGAGACTAATATGATAAGCAACTTTTTGGTGGAGATCAGAGCACAACCTCACACAGGGTAAAATGTTTATGTAGTTAAACAGCTTGTCTTTTGGCCACAAAAATAAAATCAAAACTAAATTTGCACTTTATTTGCATTTACATTAATTCATTGGGCTGATGCTTTTATCCAAAGTGACTTCCAAGGAAACAGTCAAGCATTATAGCCGCATAGGGCAACACTGAAATGAGTGCTACAAAGAAGTCCAACACATTTCTCTCAGTTGTAAAATACAGGCGGTAGGTGCTAGAATAAATACAGAGTGCTACAGTAACTACAGACAGCAACTACTACAATAAATAGAGATGACAGATGACTTTATGAAGCTTTAGGTTGGTAGACTTGTCTAGTGTAAACAACATAGAATGGTATTTAACTGTGTTTACATCAACTTACAATAAAATTTATGGGGCTGCAGATGGCACCTTGGTAGATACTATAAACAGAGTTTTTAATTTTGAATTTGTTTTAAACGTGGAGTGATTGTATATACGAAAAAGTATTTTTACAATTATCGGGCAAAAACCTATTTCTGCACTCCATTTTGCACTAGTTACTGAATCTTTTTTGATCTTTACATAGTCTCTCATTTCATATTGATAGTGTTATATGTGAACTAACTACAGTGATGAAGGCTTTAGTTTTTGCTCAAATTATAATCAATCTTGAATTACAATCAAGCTCACTCTGAGGAGTCTAACTAGGCATTTAACAGAGCTTTTGTGACTTTCTTGTTTTTAAAGTTTTTCATGAAGGCAACTCTACTAGAACAGATGAAAAGGGACTATATCCACATCAAGCAGACAAAAGCTGTGACACGGGACCAGGTGGAAAGGCAGGAGGAGGTAAACTGATATTTTTTTTTTTGACAATTGTAATGTGTTACATACAAGCATATATTTTGAAACCTGTTGTCAAATTACATGTAATGTTTAATTCCTATGTGAAAAAAAACGTACTTTTTTAGTTCACTGAGCACTTTTATATTTTATGTTTTATTTGTTTTAACTAATAACATAAATAGAAATTGTGCATATTAATTAGCAAAATGCCATATTTGAGTATTGAGAATTTTACCTTAGAAAATCAATGATTCATTATTGTGTTTGTACACAGTATCACAAACTGAATAATAACTTCCCTATTTCATGTATTTTTCAGTGTCTCAAAGATCTCAGACAGTTATTTCTACAAAAGAAAGAGAAGTATGAGAGTTTGTCAGTGCTTGAAAATATGAAGCGGACTCTGGAAGATTTGAAGAAAAAGATGGCATGGTGCTTGGTATGTTTTCTTAGTACTAATTATATTGTAAACTTTGTTTGTGTTGCATTTTGGAATGACACAGTAGTAAACCATCTCATGTTGACCACCAGGCTCTAATTATTCAGCTGGTGCAATAAAGGTTTAAGGGACCCTCAGGTTCTTAAATCCTTCCCAGTATAACACTACTAAAGTGTTTCTGTTCTCTAGTCATGCTGTGCAGAGTAGACCAAGCACAAGGACTGAGGTTGAATTAGACACAGCTGATGCGCACATTAACAATTAGGACACTACACCTGAAGTTAATACAAAATGAAACACCCTTACCTTTCTAAGAAAGGTAGCGAATAGAGCCCTTACTCCTGCAACAAACCATATCTTTAAAGCTGGTTTTACTGTAACAGGTAAGAGAGAAGGACTGGCAAGTTCTGCAATTGAAGGAACAAATTGAAAAAGAACAGAGCAATACTTCCCATGATGAAAAGCTACTGCTCTGCCAGGTAACTTTCATTGCTCAATTCTTTGCTTACAAATAATTGAGCTGTCTTCTTGTTGTTTGTCAAAAAATATGATGGGTAATTGAGCTGTACATTTATTGAATGTTGAACACGTGTCAATTACTTGGTTAAACTGTAAGGACTGCGCTTCCTCTATTAGAGCAAGCTTACCCTTGCTGAAAAGAGACTGCGAGAAATCCAACAAAAACTTAGGAAGGCGAAAGAGGAGGAGGAATGTCTAGCAGAAGAGAGTCGAAAACTGAAAGAAGAGGTCAAGCTGAAGAGTAAGGCTCAGAAAAGCCAGGAAGTAAGATACTGTCCTGCTCTGATAGTATGTTTTAGATGCTTACAACATGGAAAACATTCATATTTTATGTAACATTTTGAAGCTGTTTAAATCTGTCTTCTGCCTACTTGTGTGTTGATTTATGAAGTTTTGTTTTTACAGGTGGTGTACTTCCGTGCGGATAATAAGTTGAAACAATTAGAAAAGGAACAATGTCTTCTCCAGGAGAGAATTCACAAAATAAATAATAGGTGTTGTATACTGTGGATGAGAAACATTTGCATTTGATATGGACAATACAAAAATGTCAGCAAAAAAAATTAAATAGCCTAATGAATTGGTTATCTAGTTATTTCATTGTGATTTAAGAATAATTATATTAACATAATTTTTTTATATAACAATTTTTTTATAAACAGTGTCTGTTTGGATTGATCATCTATAGAATGCAAATTGCACTTGCAAAGTTAATTATATATCTTTTCATATTCATTATGAAATTATATCTTTATCCAGCGGTAATGATAGCATAATTTTTCTTGTTATGCAATACTGTGGGGTTACCACCAATTACAGAGCATTTATCATTGTTTTTGCTAGTAATGGCAGAAGGAATCATGAGTCAGAGCACACACAGCGGATAAAGAAAATATCTGCTCTGAAGAAGCAGTTGGAAAAGCTTGAAACCGAGTCTGCATCCCTTAATCAGGAAATCAAAGATAGGCAGCAGGCCCTTTTCAAAGGAAGGGAAGAATATGATAAGCTAAGGTAAATCAACAGTTTACACTTTATGTTCAGACCAAACATACCACAGCATTGATATATGTAAATGTGCCTCCTAACATTAAAAGCAATGTATCAGGCAGTGTAATGCAGCTAGTTTAGTATGCATGTGCATGGTTCTGATCATGCCATGTATACAGAAAAGGTTTAAGTTTGGGGGAAAAAACATGACAGACGTATTGCCAAGGTTCACCATCCTTGGCCATCCATGGCCATACAACCTGCATCCTGAATGATTATTGTTACCACAAATCTTATTTAATCATTATTTTATTGTCCCAGTGCCCTTGAAGATGGATTATGCTAAGTAGAGCGGTTAGCTTGGAATATTGTTGATGCTCATAAATATAATACCATGATTTTGCTGTGTGACATTTTAGCATGGAAGAAAAGAACATCCAGGTCTCTGTGGAAACCAAACTGAAGAGGAGTAACCAGCTCACAGCCAGCAGATCCAACAGACTGAGGCGATTTGGTGATCGCATGCCAGAGCTTTTAGAGTCTATTGACAAAGCACATGCTCAGGGACGGTTCATTAAGAAACCAGTTGGACCAATAGGTGACAGCTTCGTTGGTAACAGTCCAACGATTTGTGTATAGAGTTGATGCTTTTGTCCTTTTTTGCGTTTCTTTTTGCTGTTGCTTTCTTTTTTATGACAGTGATATAACGTCATTCTAAGTTTTTTATTGCTAAGCTATTCAGTTGTCTTTGATACCATAAGAGTTGATCGTTTAAATATAATCACTTAAAAACATCTTTTTCTACTGAACATGTATTGCTGTTATTTTTTGCATTTCTGTCTGAAGTCTGAGACAGAACTTTCCCACTAAATGCCATTTATTTAACGTTGTTGGTAGGATAAAGTATGGTGTTAATTTGAAGACTTCAAGCTTCAGAAAGAATATTTAACTTTGTTTAACCTTTGTTTAGTTCTCTATATTAGTTTTGTACATTAAAACATTTTTTTTTATTTCGGGTATTCAGGCATTAGAATCTATATAACAGAAAGCCTTAATAAAAACACCATGCTTCATATTAGCTTTCCATTTGTTGATTTATTTTTTCAAAACTTAGTAACTTGAAGCATTTTCTTACTCAGGTGCATGCATCAGTCTTAAGGATCCAAGTTTTGCTGTAGCTGTGGAAAGTTGCTTAAGAGGTTTCATGAAAACCTTTTGCTGTGATAATTACAAAGATGAGAAGATCTTACAGGAACTGATGTCTCCACACTTTCCCAGAGGCAGCAGGCCACAGATATTGGTGTGCCCTTTTACAGACTGTGTTTACAACGTTCAAAGCCGGTGAGCATTTTACTTACTATCTTTACCATTATGATTGTAAATTGACAAGGATGAAGGAGTTCCTAGAAAATATGGATTTTCTTAGGAGGAGTGAGGGTGAAATATTTACATATGAAACTGGCAGTTTAAACCCATTTCCTGTTGGTGGTGTACAGAGCCTGCTGATTTTAGAGCTAAATGTTAAATCCTTATGGGGCAATGTTTGTCATACAGTGCAGTATGTTACATATGAAAATGGTTTTTCAAAATATTTTTTTTTTAATTTGGACTGCATTTTTGCAGAAAAAAATATTGACATCAGAAATTATACACAGCTTCTTGGATTGACTTACAGGTTCTTTGTTAATGTATTTTTGGCTTCCTTTTTGCATCTTTAAACCCAAAGAAATCTAATAGAAATGCTAGAAAGTTAATGTTTATAGTGATTATAAACCGAGGACTGCAGCAAAGAATGAAATTTGTTAATGATGTTGTTAGAGGTGTGCATCATCCCGAATTCCCATCTGTTTTGGAAGTTCTCGTTGTTGACAACCCTGTGATCACGAACTGCCTTATAGATATGAGGAGCATTGAGTGCATTCTTATCATCAAAGTAAGTCAACTGAACTTTTTGAGTTTCTCAGCTGGTCAGCAAAGTTGCTGTTGAACTATGATTGTGTGTGTATTGAATATTTCTAGTGGAATAATTTAAAGTAATATCTTATTAAATTTATTAGAAGACTTTTTTAAGCATTTTCATTTGAAATTAATTAAAATTGTAAAATGCAGGACAAAGCTGTTGCAAGGAGAATTATGCAGGAAGGAAGACCCCCAAGGAATTGCCGAGAGGCTTTCACTGCAGAAGGCGATCAGTTGTATACCAATCGCTATTACACCCCAGAACATGAAGTTATAGTCAAATACCTTGGCGGGGATCCAGAGGCAGAAATTCGGCAAGTAACATTCTTATTATTATAAAAGGTTATTAATTAATTTTTTACATTTAACATTGTTTACATTTTCTTTTTCTGTTGTGCAGTTTGGTGCAGTCAGAACTGGAAAATCATCGGGCTCAACTGTGTAGGTTTCAGCATCACCTAAGCTCTGTAAAGCAAGACATTCTGTCCATGGAAGAGAAGCTGCGTGGTGTATTCATAGCATGCAAACGAAATCAGGTATAATGCTCAAGCTCCATGAGTGCAACTCTCAAATCATTCTGTGCACCTGATCTTTCCTTTTTTCAGGAAGAACTTTCAGAGAACTTTTCCGTTTTCAAGTTTATGTTATGTTCATTAAAAATAACTGTTGTAGGTTTGGACAATATGATGTTATTTATTGTTATCACAATTATATCACAGTATGATTTCTTTAAATTATTATGGGTGTTGTCACTACATGTAAAACAGTGAATGACACCTTGCTTCATTAAAATAGTTTTAGAAGAGGATCCAAAGTGAAGTAGCTATTTTAGGTTTTCCACTAATGTCAGGAGATCCTAAATTTCAATCTCAAAGGTACCAAAAGCATATAAATGACTTTGAATAACGTGATATTTGGTATTTAACTAATTTGGTTCAGGATTATCATGTTGCTTCTTTTTAGAATTTCTGTCTAATCACATTGCATTCAAAGTGTCTAAGTACCCATTAAGCCATTTGTCCTCTAGAAAACTTATATGAGCTCTTTAATTGTTGCGCATTTTCATGTTTATTGCACAGGAAAGCATAAATCGGGTTAAAGCATCCATAACAGAACTTGAGAACATTGAGGAGTCTCAGACTGAGGACATCAGCTCCCTGGTGTGTAGTTTGGGATTTATGTATGTTTAAGCACACATAATTAATTGTGTTGATTTATTTAAGGAAGAGTCTCACCTCATTGACTGTTATATGAACCTGAAATTTATAGGAAGAAGATGTTCAGGAAAATGAGCAGAAAATTGAATTGGAAAGAAAAAATGTGAAAGAAGCACTGAGTGAATTGGAAAAGCATAATAAAGCTCTTAAGGATATTGATCGGAAACACCAAGATGTGAGAGATAAAAAGGACCAGTTTGCAGATGAAATGGAGCAGTTAAAGGTTATTGTTTGATAATGACAAAAGTATGGACTAAACATTACAAGTCTACCTATGACAACAAATTCTGAAGATTACTCAGATTTTTTTATTCTGAACAGGAGGAGCAAGTTAAAGCTGCTAATGAGTGCAGTAAACTTGAACAAACCCTCAAGAATTTGGAAGAAAAACTCAAAGCACACCAGGATAATATTCAAGCTATGAGAGCAGATCTTTCCCTAAAAGAAGAGGAGAAAGAGGTAATGGCTAGCAATCACTTAGCATGCCCTGTAGCAAAGTTGTTTGGATAGTATTCAGAGCCCCATGCATAATATTTAAGTAGATTCTTTACAATTAGGCAACAGAAACTTTTTGAAATTTAAAGAGGTACATAAAGATGCCATTTATATATTTTGTTCACATGATGAGGTGTTGTACACCGCATTAATGGTCTCTACCGCAAATACTCATGAGGCAAATGTAACAGTCTTGATAAATGCTTGTTTATATTAACCTAGTCTTCTATGGTGTATATTTATATACTGCTTCCTAGGAATTGAGAGAAGCTTTGATTAGTTAACAAAAGTAAGCTTTGTATATTATGAATAATAACTTTTTTCTTTTTATTAGTCAAGGATACATTGGAAATATTTTCACTGATCAGTGATTAAGGGAATATACACCAAAATATAAAATGCTGCACTATTGTGCCACTATTATAATGATGTCATGTTGTTTGCCTGTGTATTTGGTAGAACACCAAATATGACTTGGAGAAGAGTTATAAGTTTTGCTTTAGGTGTCTTTTCCCCTCTTTATTATTAGGACTTTGAAGCAAAAGCCAGAGAAATCTGTCCAGATCCTCAAATACCAGATCGGAGTGCTGAAAGCATTGATACAGAGATCACACGTCTGCGCCAAAAGATCAGCTCACAAGAGAGCAGGCATGGCAACCATGAGCAAGTGATTAGGTACACATTTTTTCCACCTGATGAATCTTGTTTTCTAGTATTTAATAAGACAAACCTAAAGAAGTTATTTTTACTTCATAGGGAATATGCAGAGGCTCATGGTAATTACAAAAGCAAGTTCAACCAGCTAAGAGATCTGAAGAAGTTCATTGATCGCCTGGACAACATCATGACTGACAGACAGGCTCGATATAAAATGCTGAGAAGGTAGCCTGGCCTGTATTTCATGAATGTGAAAAAAACATGTTGATTTGTATTTTCTGTATCATTTTAACAATGCAGTTAAAGTAGACCCCACTTAATGATAGTCACTACAACATATTAATAATTGTGATCGCTTGACTCTATTTTACATGATTTACTCAATGACAGTTAAAGAATTTACAAAGTATCTGTGGTGTGCTTTTGTGGCAGATCTCTCTCTGTGCGATGCAAGTTGTACTTTAACAATTTTCTAATCAAGCTGCGCTGCTGTGGGTCCATGATGTTTGATCACAACAATGAAACTCTCTCCATTTCGGTATGTTATTCTTTAATTTTACTGTACAACCATTTATTTCATGCATGTTATTTCAGCATTGCACAATTTTCTTGCTCATGTAATTCTGCTCATGAGTGGCCTGATAATTAATCAATGATTTTGACCAAATAAAATAGAGCAGGGAAACACTGGTGTGGTGGTCTTGCAGGACCAGATTTAAATAATAAAAATTGTATCTTAAAAAAAGTAATTAAACTTCATCTTATGTTAGTAACAGTTTAATCTTATGATGGTAATAGTCGTAACCCATTCAAGTCCAACAATTAGTATGATAAAGAAAAATGAAACTGAACTTGTTCCAGTTGGTCTAAAGTGAAGAGTTTCTTGTTGTTATTTGAAAAACAAAAAAACTGACATTTTAGCCACAGTTTGGCACAGTTTGAGCAACATGGAAAAAAAGGTCTTCAGAGTGCTCAGGTATGCTCAGAAAACATGTAGACCAAAATGTGTAATTTATAAATAAATAAATGTATAATTTCCAAGATAGACATTTATGGGTAAACACTTACCATGTTGTTTACTTTCACATCAAGTACATGGTTTGTACTATGAGAAGTATGAGTTTTTTTTCTCTCTTTACTTGATTTGATGTTTGGGGTTAAGGTAAAGCCTCCAGGCCAGGAGAAAGAAAATATCAATGACATGCGGTCTCTTTCTGGTGGGGAGCGCTCCTTCTCCACTGTTTGCTTCATTCGGTCACTATGGGAGATCACAGAATCACCTTTCAGGTGTCTGGACGAGTTTGATGTCTACATGGTACGCAAGTCAGACATTGCTGTAACCGATGTGATATCTGTTTAAGCTGCACACACATTAATGCTTTTAATATTGTATATATTTATTTCAACACTTTTCAATTTGTTCCATCTTTTTTTTAATGGAGGATATGCATAATCGTCGCATCTCACTGGACCTTCTTCTTGAGCTCTCCGAACGTCAGCATCTGCGTCAGTTCATTTTCATCACCCCTCAAACCACCAGGTAGAGTTGTGGGTACCTCAGACTTGATGCATAGCATTATAATGCATAATGCTAAAATGTCAGATGCTAAAAGATGCTACATTTTCTCACAGCAATCTGCCCAGCAGTCCCCACATTAAAATCCACCAGCTTCAAGATCCAGAGAGGGAAAATGAGGAAGCTTTGCCTTAGCACCCTGTTAAGTGACAAGTAGGACCCTATTGTATGAAGTGTTGTATGAAGTGTATAGTTTTATACATTAGTGCATTTTAATCTGATTTTTAGTTGTTCAGTGTTTTAGCTGCTTTGTTTTGGTGGTCAGTGTTCTTTACATTACATTACAACTTAAACTGTAAGCAACCAAAATTTTTCACAAAAAAAGACAGAAACACATTTTTTTGTGTGTGTGAAAAGTCAGGTGTGTCGTTGCCTTGTTGGTATGTTACATTACCTTCTTTTATATCTTCAACTAACTTTCTGTACTTTCTGCAAAGACTGTTAGGAGTTGCAGGCTGTTTGCCTTCTGTATCCTCTTTTTTTGTGGTTTGGTTCTTTTTGTCAAGCATCACACAGCCAAACACACACCGTATGTTCTGAAAACAGCCCATAGACAGTTTATTGATTTGAATCACAATGTTGTCAGTGCAACGTTACATACTGAGTTGAAGACATGCCACAAATAAAACACAAACATCATATTACACAATCAAATGACTTCTTTAAATTTGATATTTCGTTTCCATGGTAGGTACAAATATTTACATGGCAAAGATATACATCTGCAGTATTGGGATTTTACAAACACATGAATACTTTCTACAGGGAGGGCTTTGGAGAAAAAAACAGTGCAGCATTCTAAGCCTTATTAGACATGCATGGGCTTGATGCTTTTTTGTGAAAAGCAAAAAAACAGGAACACCGCATTTCCTAGTAAGGTAAAACAAAAATTGGAAGGATATATTCATGGCGCTGTACACTCTAAATTAAAAAATGGTCTATTTTGGGGTTCTTTAGCTTGTCCTGACCATCCCATAAATGTTCTGTGAAACACCATAAGGATTGATTCTACCCTAAATCCATTCATTCCTCAGGCAAGACAAAATGCTTTAACCAAGATCTACTGAAGACCCCATTTATTAAGTGTGACAATATTTTTGCTTCAAGTGGTTAAATTAAGTTGTGGCTCATATCTCTTGCAAAACCCCTCAGCGTTTTCCTTTGAAGATGCATTGACTTACTGTATAAACGGTGGTTACTTAAATGTCACAAACTAGTGTAGAAATATTTTACAAAAACTGTTCAATAAAAACTTATCACATTTAGACTGGAGTTGTATACCAAACACATTTGTAGCTCATTGCTTCTTGATTACGAGGAGGAGGGGCGTTATTAGAGCCCTCCAAGGAAAGAAAGTAAATGAGAAATTGCCTTTGCAGAATGAACCAAATCTTCAGGCATCCATACATGCACGCTGTGATATGAAATATACAAAAATAAACCAGGGAATGAGTAAATATAATGTGATTTGGCAGTTGTGTTTCATTTGTTGAAAAAAAAAACAGGAACCAGTTTTACTTATTAGCTTACAAGTGTAATAGTACTAAACAACTTATGACACAGGCGTTATAACCTTTGTCACTGCAGAGAATAAGCCAATACTAGAGTCAAATAAATACATAATTTGTCCAAGACGAGATTCATGACATACTGTTGTCCTTACAGATAGCTTCTACAAATACACACTGTAAGTTTTTCAGGAGAGAACATGCACCCAAGGGAAGATATCTAATGGGCAGGTGAATCACAAATGTAAATCTCACACATCATTAGTATTGTTACTGTTATCATTTTTAAGGCCTCCTTATATTATTTGCCAAGGTTGCCAAAAGAAGAGATAGGAGCGATTAGGCTTTACACTTAGGACATGCATGCAAATAACTTACATTTATAATCAAGTACAAGCACATTTGGGAGGTAGGCTAAATTAACCCCTCTAGCCTCCTTGCTGTTTAAGATCAAAGTTGAACATACTGCTTTAATAGAAATTGTTACATTTAGTGTGACGTTTTGCTTTTAATACCTGAACCACCGTACAAAATACAGTAGCTATTGTGGTAAATATGATTTTTAAGTATTGTAGCTATAAATGAAATAGCCTACTGTGGAGCACTTCACTGACTAACAATGAATGGAAGAATGAAAACGAGTTGACGTATTTTGCACACCTTACATTGTTGCAGGTTTGAAATTAAATGTATATTCTTAACTCTTAGCATTTGACATTCCATGCATACTAGTTTTTCAACCACAAGAAGCAAGTTCATTTGAGTAGTCCAAATATATTTTGTGTTAATCTTGTGGAACTGGCTGAACATGAATTAAACATTACAACATATTCAGTCCTGAGCATGCTGGCATGCATACCCTCACTTCTGCATGTCACATTGCAAAAGCAGTACGATAGAGGGGTCACTCTTCGCTGCTTCTTTAAACTCATCCAGTGAGATCTGGTCATCATTGTTCTTATCCATCTTGCTAAAGATCCGATCCACCCTCTGCTCTGGTGTCAGCCCATCCTCATTCATCTTCATCATGATCACAGTGCCAACCATTTTGTAAATAGCCTTTAAAGAAAGAGAATAAGCAAACCCTTTCTTAGTCTGTGAGATTGCATACATCCTGACTATCATTTTGCTTTACTTTTTTCTTAATGCAACATTCCATCAAAATTAATAGTGTAATCATTGCTACATATGTTGTAAAAATGTCTGCTGGCGTCCAATAGTGGTGCTGCAGTAGACTCTAGAGTTCACTGTCTTCTAATCATCATTACATTAGATGGAATGGAAACAGTTACAAAACAATCTGTGAAGAACTTGAACTCCACCAGTCAGACAGACTGTGTAAAAACAGGAGAAATTTAAGATCATTGTGTGTGATTGTCCAAAAGGTTACAAAGGACTTAGTTACAAGAACTTTTTAGTAATGAAAGGCCTCTCTCACATGGACTAATGTTAATGTTCAAGATTTCACCCTCAGGATATAACTAAACAACAATTAAACCAGCAAATTCCAAAGAAAAATGTCAGGATCTTCTGAAACTCAAGAGAAGGTGAGTCATGCAGCAAGACAACAACCGTAAGCACACAAGTTGTTCTACTACAGGATTTGTAAAGAAGAGTAGAGTTAATGTTTGGAATGACCAAGTCCTTACTTTAACCCAATAAAAATGTTGTGAAAATGTGAGGAAGCCCACCAACATTCCAGATTTGAAGCTCTTTCTCCATGCTGATGTGAGGACTGCTCATCAGTTACTGAAAATGTTTAGTTGCAGTTATGCTACACAAAGGAGCCACACCAGATAATGAAAGAAAAAGTTCACATACTTTTGCCAGTCAAAGATATGTAATACGTATCACTTTCTTTAATAATAAATGGCAAGCATATTATTTCTGTCTCATTTTTGTTTAAATTTGTTTTACTTTTGATTAAGTGTTGCGTGATATTTATGCAGAAATTTATAAAAACTTTCCAGCACCCCTGTAGTTTTAGGCCAGAGTGCCTCTTACATTACATATATTATGCCCATGTGATAGTTGGCACACAATGAGTTGCATTTTTTCTGTTTTGCTGTGGATGTACTGTGGTGGTTTCTCAGCAAGCACCTGAGAATATATATAGAATGGTCAGTATTATTGAACTTATTGAAATGACTGAATTTTAAAATCAAAATAGCAACAGAATACAAATAATGAAATGTATTCTATTCCTCTTTAGATTGCTTGTTCAAAAAGATGGTTTGTGATACAAACGAAAAATATAAACAGACTTTGTTCACATCATTTACATATCAAATAGAGGAATAAATGAAATTAAGACATCATATTATTAACAAAGGCATTTTTGAATTGATCTTAAAGGGTTCATTTAAACGAATCAGTAGAACCATAAAAATGCCCCCACTTTGCAGTGTAACTGCAACTGCTCATATTTGCTACCAGAAGCAGGAGTAAAAGTAAGCTAATCAGTCAAACATGTCTAAGTTATTACACAACTAGAATTCACTGCTTTACAACAACAGTGTTCCACCACAGCTTACTGATGTAACTGATGTGCAAGTGGTTTTTTCTAAATTTTGTGCTTGAGAACAATGAGTAAAGCCTGCAATACTGCAATATTAAAAACACTGAGTTTAAAAAGTTTTTTGTTCTCCTGTAAAGTTGGAAAAATAAAACAGCAATAAAATGTATAATTTAGGGTCAGTGTTGTTGATGTGTTCTTCGCTATACTTTAAATGGCCTGTTCCTTTCAGAACTTGTCCTATTGCATTGTTACTGCAGATGAGAATCAGCTTTAAAACAAGACTGTTCAAACCCTTCTAGTGTATTTCAATTGAGTGAAATGTTGTATGACCTCTAAGTGATATACATATACAGTGGAGGAAATAATCTTTCTTCTATCTTTTATTTAAAGTTATTTTTTCAATTTTCCTTTTGATGTGCTATCTGTCACTGTTAAAATAAACCTACCATTAAAATGATACTGTTCTGAGACTTTTCATTTCTTTGTCATTGGACAAACTTTCAAAATCAGTGAGGGGTCAAATAATTATTTCCTCCACTGTATGTGTATGATGACAGTCCATTTAAATTGCCTACTAATTAATTGGGAATTTAGGAGAGCCATGGTCTGACCGTTTGATTGCACACTGCACAAATGACGAAAGCAGTAAATCCTGCCATATTTCTGTGATTATCTCATTTACTAGCTTCTATGTGAAGGCTGCTCTGCTTCCCCAACTAAAACAGCTGAATCCAGAGCCATGTTCTGTCATCTACAATCAAAACTGTGCTTAAAATAAATAATACACAGTAGTAAAACATCTGCCTACCTCTATAATTTCCAGCATCTCTACTCGGGTGATTTTTCCATCTCCATCTAGGTCATACATGTTGAAAGCCCAGTTAAGCTTTTGCTCAAAGCTTCCTCGTGATGTGATGGACAGGGCACAAATGAACTCTCTAAAGTCGATAGTGCCATCTCCATTCTTATCAAAGGTTCTGAAGGCATGCTGTGCAAACTTGGATGCATCACCATAAGGGAAGAACTGCAAGAAACACAATTGTTTGAAAAACTTGAATGAATGTTTTAAGGTAAACAAAATCCAGAGTGTGATGATACTAAAAAATACATGCCAATGCCACAAAAATGCTTAAAGCTAATGCTAGCATTTTGGTATTTCCCTGATAGAAATGTGGCCAATGCCTGATTTTAACTGAATGGTTCACTGATAAATAAAATGTGCACAATTGTCCCCTTATTTCAAAGACAATTAAGCTATTGGAGCTACAAGACTAATACAATATATTATAAGATTATGGGTCACAATATCCTCATAGTTCTACAGCAAAACTAAAGGTCAAACTTAAGAACCCAAATATATTTTGTCTGTATGACTACATTTTAGGAGTGAACTGATTTGAATCATTTTTTTATTAAACAACATAGCAGAATGTACAAAATACACAGCATTTATGGCAGTGGAGTACTGTTCTATCAAATACATGCAGGGTGATGGCTCCACTGCAGCTAAGAGCTAAATGCACATCAAAGGATATGTTTATTTTGCACAAATACAATTAATACCAGACTAGCACAGACGCTAGAGAGCCAAACACCATAGAACACTTTCGATTTTGTCCCCAACACCAAAATAACAGGAGTTTTTTTTGTTATTGTTAACATTCATGTCAGCAGAGCACCAGTCAGACTCTAGGAGATCTATATTGCACCAGCAGAAAGCTAGATGCAGAGTGTTTTTGCTAGTTTCATTCTGAGGCATTCCTCTATTTTACTCCATGTGCGCATGTTTTCAAAATAGCAAATGGATTTTGCATGCATTTCCCTGGACGCATTGTTGGCGGTTTGCTATTTTAAGACAGTAAAATGATAGCAGTTTTGACCAACAAAAAACATGTCTAAAGTCAGTGACATATTATTAAATAATATTTAAGCGGTGCACTTTAGTAATGTGCGGGTGTACAACGCTCATTACAGACACATGTATGTGTTAGAAGTGCACTAATGGTACTCGAAAGGCATAGGTGGCCTGTGCTGCTCTTGTGATTGATGTACTTGTGCATTTACATTACACGCACGAGCATGTCTGCTTCCTCAGCTAAACACCAATCTGGGTTACTTTGATCACTCGGACATTCAACTTATATCATTTTTAAAAAATTAACATATTGAATTGAAATGAAGTTTAGCAGTTAGCAATTATTCTTAGATTGATGATTTACCATTTATTGAAAGACTGACTGAATATATGTGATTAAAATAAAAATGCATAACCAAACATTTGGCAGATTACCCTGATAAGCATTAAGTACAGTTAGCTACCTTACTTTACACCTACACTGCAGCAGTTATGCATTACAGAGCACAAGCTATATTAAATCACATCTGATTTACACTTTGTATTGCACCAAAAGCAAAAAGCTTAGTACTGTTATATATCAGGTCTATTTTCTACAGAAGCAGGCTAATATTTCTAAATGCCACTGAGTGGATAAAGATTTTTAGTAAACAATCCCAAAGCAACACAGCATGAATAATCTTGTCAGAAGCATGCTTTATGGACCTACAATATGGTGGGCGATGCAAAAACACCACAACTTCCTTTATAAAGATCCAACTGATTACAATAAAGAGTATAATTCAGCTATACCTATATGAAATATATATTAAGGTAAGCCAAATTATATTAAGATGCTGTTCTAATTTACAGCTGAATCTTGACTGAGCTTTCCCTACTTTTGAACTGCGCCACTATTTTATTAGGCCACATTGTAGATATGCTGCCTTTGACTACATTGAGGTATTTGATTGTTTGGCTTGAAAAATACTATTGGCTCTGATCTCAGACCTACATGATGGACTTAAACACTGAGTGTCAGAACATGTTGCATAAGATATACAAGCTCAATCAAACACTATTAAAATTCACTTACCTTGACATACAGTTGCTGGAACTCATCCAGGTTTAGCTTACCGCTGGGGCAATCTTTCAGGAAGCCCTTGTACCACTGCTTAAGCTCATGTTCATTAAACTCTGTGTTCTTCACCAGGTCCTCCATCACCTCAGGGGTTAGCTTGCTGTTCTGTTTCCCCATGATCTTTGCAGAAAAGAAAATAATTTTTTTAGACACATGACTAATACCTGTTCAAGGGTTAGCATAAACAGTCTTTTAAAAAACACTCATCATGAAATACATGCCCCGGCATTATGTGCAGTCATGCAAAGCTCTCAGAACACCTGTATTCAAGTCAGAGGGGGATAATGTGTTTCTTTTTTTGAATCATTTAACAGGGCTGGAGGTCTGTAGAACAAATAAATTGGGAAACTCATTATGAACTATGGCAGTGCCAAATTACTGGCACACAAGAGATAGAGATAATTTACCACACAGTATGCTTTTCCGTGCATAAAGTGGATACTATCAATGTATGAACACTGACCCATTACTTGGTTCATTACAAACAAAGCATAATTAGTGCTTTTATTTGGACTGAGTGAAGTACAGTGTGTGAAATACATTGTATTGTAATGTTGAAAGTATCTTCTTCCACCTCTACTAGGAAGTACAACTAGGTTTCTGATGCCCCTCTTGCTGTGTAACAGTCTGAATCACCAAAAGCACATTACACAATTAATCAATAATACATTAGCTCAGTTTTAGTGTATGCTCTACATTTCCGATACATTCATGATATACAGACTAACTGCCATACTAGGAAAACACAGTTAGTACATTTGCTTGCTACTTTTCTTAATATTCCTCCAGAGTTATCTATTAACATATTCAGAATGAGAGAAAAATGTAAAGCAGTCAAAAAGAAACTTCTTAAATTGTGGAAAACCCATTTCTCCTTCGTAATGTTCCAGTAAAAAAGCATTTATATGTATCTGCCTATTTGACATACAGCACATTAACCACACCCATCCACAATGAGACTTCAGTTTTTCAGCCCTGACTGCTTTTTGAATAAGTAATAATACAGGGGATCCAATCAGAGCAGACTTCAATTATTTATGCATTTAAAACAACAACAACCTGAGTAATACTGTCACCCTCATGCCACAAAAAAGTCCACTTGTCAAGGCATGGCCTCCACAACACCTATGAAAGTGTTAAAGATCCTTTAAAAGCCTTTAAGTTGTGAGGTGGGGTCTTCATGGATTAGACACATTTGTACAGCACATTCATCAGATGCTAAATCGCATTGAGATCTGGTGAATTTGGAGGGGGAGTCACCACTTTGACACTTCCTCAAACAAACACTTTGTTGTCATGTGCCAGTGTTCATTATCCCTTTTAAAGAGGCCACTGCCATAGCATTCAGATTTAGAAATTTGTATTGCTCCTGGAGGAAACTGTTAAAAAGTAGGTATATACCTAGGTAATACTGTCACCGTGAAGGGGTGTACTTGGTCTGCAGCAATGTTTACATAAGTTGTATGTGTCAAAATAACACTAGGCTAATGCCAGGACCCTGCCTCCTGGTGCCATTTCCTCCCCAGGTAAGCAATGCTCATGCACCCAGCAACCACCTGTCAGTGCTTTTTATGTTATGTCTTAAAGGCACAGCAACACACCAGCTGGTGTAATTCTAAAGGATAAACAGAGGATGGAAAATTATTATGCATTATTATTAATTATTAATAGTATGTTTGCTGTTTTGGAGCAGTAAAACCACATAAGCATCAACGGAACTCATGGGGGGACAGTAAGATACAGGTGCTAATGTCCAGATTACCCTTAACACACTCACTATTTTTGGTATGATACCTATGAAAATGACAACAACCAAAATAATGTTGTCATGATGATGATGATGGTGGTGATGATAATGGTGATGGTAGAGATATAAATAGTAGAAACAGCAGCAGTTTTGCTAATAACAATAAAAATGCATGCTTGAAAAATAGCTTAAAACATAACAATGGCCTCATAGTTTTCAGAGCAATGATAAAAAAAGGCACGTTTATGACGAAACGTGCCTAAAGCTGGGCTTCATCATGTCCCGGACCCGTTTCACACCGCATCGCTTCATTTCTTAAAGGACACACACATAGCACGCACACACTGTAAGTTGTAATGTTGTAATGTGTGCAGAGGGGCGTGTGTGTGTGCGTGTGTGTGTATTGGGGGTGATAGATAGGGAGGGGGGCTCTCCATCACCTCCTCACCGTTTCATTGGACTCCACTGGGCTGTTCTGCAGGATGTCTCGTGCGAACAGCACCACGGAACAGCTGCACAAGCACTGCGCACCAAAGCCGCGGCATGCAAAGCTTTCAGTGATAAGGATGGCTAATTAAAGAGACGCAGAATGGTTATTTAATTAGGCCGCACCGTTAACTAACCAGCCGGGCTGTTATGTAAGAGCGCCGAGAGCTCCTTCAAGCTCCAACCCCTCAGTGAATGACCTTGAGAGGGGAAAAGCGTTGGGAGACAGTCTTCCATTGCAGTCCTGCGTTGTTGCGTTCAGACCCATCCTGGGCTGCTCGACGCCGTGGAAAGAAATGAGACAGGGCAGTGCTCGGGCTTTGTCAAAGCACATAGTCTCTGAGACTGATTATGAATGTGATGCCATTTAACATGACACTCGATCCAAGACACGCATATCAACATGAACATGACTATTTATCAGCATGCATGTCGTCTTCCATTTTGGAAATGTTGGCTGTAAGAAAAAAACAGACGCAGTTATATTTGTCTCTGTGCTGTCATCCTAAAATCCCATCGAAAATGGCCCTTGGGGAAGATCAATAAGGTGCTGTTATTGCCAGGCACGAGAAGCAAAATCCTCCTGGAGGGGGCTGCTGCATGCGTCCTGCACCATGTCTGCGCTCATCATGAGGCTGATTTCTGTTCTTAGAATTCACCATCTGAGCCCCCCCGACCAATAAACACGCGTGCAAGCAGTGTGTGGTAAAAACAGGCCATGCACCATGGTGGTCATGCATGTGCGAAATCCTCCTCCATTCACAAGCCCATTCATCCGTTCATTCGCCCGTTTGCTGCAATGAAACGCAACTGAACCCCACGAACAAACCACACCAGCCATCATCCCATGTCACCCCAGCGTTTCCCCCCCACGCGCTAGCATTCGCCTCTTACCTTTGCAGGAGCTTGGGAGAGGCTGATGGGGAACGTGTGTGCGTTGGTGCCGAACGCAAACGGTCAGGAGTCTGGATGAAAGCACGCAAAGCTAAGCGCCCAGATTCCCCCTCACTGCACGCGCTACCAATTTGTCAGCCGAGCTCCTCGCCTCGCCTCTGTCAGTGTGTGTGTGTGCGTGTGTTTTTAGGCACTCCTCAGCTCCTGGGGGATGGCTCTCCTCTCGAGCTCCTCGGAGGTGGCTCTCTCCTCTCCTCTGCGCTCGGGCTCGTGCTGCAGCTTTGGCTCGATGGCGCGGCTGCTGGAGTTTGCGCACACGGCACGTCTCCTTCTCGCGGCTTCTCATGTGAGTAACAAGAGTTACATGGGCATGCAATGCTAAGGCATGCTGGGCAATACGCGGGAGACCGTTTGAGAGGGCGGGGGGGTGGGGGTGGGTTAGGCGTTTATGGCATGGCATCAAAAACTCAATTATTGTTTTAAAATAATAATAAGAGAAATATGTCAGAGATCTACAGATGCACTCGACCACATTGCTGTCACAGGGGCCACTGGGAATGTTGGGCCGTATGAAAGAATATGATATTGGGCCCCTAGTATTCATTTTATATAATGTGTTCTCAGAGGTCCCCCTGTCAGTGCTGGGCCCCTTTACTCGTTCTAATCCCCCCACTTATGGCACTCCTACCAATAGAATCAGGCACTCTGCCTAAACTCAGCAGGCTTGGTACCAAGCGTCGGCCAGTGGGGTATAAAGCCCCCCTCTGGAGCACTGGGCTCAGGAGTGGTGTTCTCTGGAGTGATGGAGCACCATCAGAAACATTTGGTAGGATCTGGAGTGTCATTTGTGATCCAGAGCTAATCATCTGACATTAGTACCATTAAATCCAATCTGATTCTCACAGCAATGCTTCAGCGCCTTTCAGGCTGTTCTGCAACAGCTTATCTGTAATACTCTTGATCTCAGAAGAACTGTTGAAAACCATTGTATGAGTACATGTCTCAATCTTCGAAACATACAATTTAGGCTTGCTAATAA
>JBBPDA010000001.1:35026341-35047564 GCA_037974385.1 Arnoldichthys spilopterus
ACTGAGAGATAGCGGGAGAGAGATAGATAGAGAGAGAAAGAGAGAGAGAGAGAGAGAGAGAGAGAGAGAGAGAGAATTAAAATTTAAATGTATTTTGAAAATATAAACAAATTAGAATTTGACACCTGCAACATACTCAAAAAGTTAGGACAGAGGCATGTTTACCACTGTGTTACATCAATTTTCTTTTTATTAACACTGTTTAATCATTTGGGAACTGAGGAGAATAACTGCTGCAATTCTGCAAGTGGATATTTTGTCCATTCTTGCTTAATAAAAGACTTCAGCTGCTCAGCAGTCCGTTGTGGCCATTGTCTGATTCTCCTCTTGATGAAGCTTTATACATTTTCTATAGGAGACAGATCTGGACTGCTGCACACACACTCACTTTTTATAAAGCCACACTGGGGCAGAATGAGGCCTAGCATTGTCTTGCTGAAATAGCCATGGAGTTCAAAGGAAAATATGCAATCATGATGGCATTATATGTCTCTCTAAAATCCCAAAATACACCTCTGTATAGAGGGAGCTTCAAACCCATGTCATGGGCACTGATGACCCTCACCATATCATGACAGACATTGGCTTTTGCACATTTTGCTGATAACAGTCTGTTTGGTTCATTTCATCCTTGACACAGAAAACTCAAAATAATTTTTTGGTAAAAGCAAGCTGAATGATGGCCTCATCTGCCACAGTACCCATTTCTACTGTCTTTTGGTCCCTCAGAGATGGGCTTGGGTCCAGAACCTCATATATATATTTGTCATGCAGCGCATTCTAAAGGCTTTTTTTGTTTGGGTTTTGTTTTTTTGTTGTTGTTGTTGCTTTTTGGGGTGTTGCAGGCATCAAATTCTAAATTTGTTAATGTTTACAAAATACATTTTAGTTGATCAATAAAAAACATTGGAAATCTTTTCTTAGAATTTTTATTGGTTAAATACATTCAAGAGAAGTAAGACATCACACATTCTTGTTTTTATTGCATTTTATAAAAAAAAATTCGGAGAGAGAGAGAGAGAGAGAGAGAGAGAGAGAGGGAGAGAGAGAAACCACGCCCAAAACATGATGGCACGCTGTGCACTTCAAATAAAGTTTTTCGTCCTGAACGCCAAGATGGCAGCCAGTAGAGCGTCCTTGGTGGCAGTGGGTGTTTACTGTCTTTTAAAGAATAGGCTTATAGTGAAAACAGCATTAGGTCACCCAAGTGTCAACAACACCTTCAGAAGAGGTGAGTTACTGTAACGTCGTCATTCTATTATTTCCCAGTGACAGTGATTAAAAAGAGTTGCGTGTGTGTCTTTAGTGCTCCTAGTTAGCCGGCTGCTGCTAGCTGCTGCAGATACGGAGCTTTATCAGCGAACACTAATGTTAATGTAATAAATGTCACTGTCTTCTAAAATACAGTCACAATTTGACCTCACAAAAGCTTGGAAATATCTTATTCTCTTGAGTGGCTCTCCTTGAAATGTTCTTTTTTCCTCGTAAACTGAGGCAGCACTGATTTAATATTAACTAAATTACTAATCATTGGGTTATTGATCAATTTATCTGTGTTTTTGCTGAAGAGATAAAATATGGGCAACACATGGGTGCTGTGATAAAATACACTTTCTAAGTAAGATATATTATCAGTGCTTCATACTGTATAACTCCGTTTATCATAAGGCAGGTTTAGACTAATGGAGAACATGTAAACACGTATTGTAACTGCAAAAACATACATTAATTTGTGGCAATTTTTTTTCATCCTGTGCTGATTTTTTCAGTCTTTTTTAAACATGACACTGCTTCACTAGCACTGAGAAGAAAAAGAAATAAAAACTTTGTTGTTTGCATATTGCCTAAATTCACTGTGATCCGTAATCTCTTTTCTCAACTGCAGCATTTGCCTCAGGTGTACTGTCTCAGCCCATTGAAGACAACATTGCAACAAACACTCCAAGCAGCACTTTCAGTGGACCTTTAGAACATTACAACAATCTCATCCAGAATGGACTGCTACAAGAGGACCAACAGCAAAAAGCTGTTCTACTACAGTTAAACCTTTTGCAGAAGAAACTCAAAGGATACAGCAACCATCCAGCATCATTCTTTTCAAAAGTAAGAATATTTTTGTTACGTTTGTGCTAGTCTAAAGTAAAATACAGTGAATTTTTACATTTTACTACACAAGTTACTGGTAAGGGAACAACTGAAGGTTCACTGGTCAGTGGTTCTGTTTCCTTACAAATAGTTTACTGAAATGTGGGGATTTAACCATCTTTTGAGAGACATGTACTTTTTTACTCTACTACAGCTGTTTTCCAAACAGAAGCCACCAAAAGGTTTCTACATTTACGGAGATGTAGGTATGTTGTTAAACAGTGCTGCAGCATCTGCTGTGGTACTATATTCTGTGTTTGGACACCCTGTACTGGACTCGTTTTGGATCAATTTGGTACAAAGATCATGTTACGTAGTAATAAAAATTGTTTTAATACTCATGTTACAGGTACCGGTAAAACTATGTTGATGGACATGTTTTACAGTCATGCAGAGATAACAAACAAAAAGAGGGTCCACTTTCATGGTTTTATGCTGGATGTACACAAAAGTAAGTCTGCTTAGTAAATTAAGTCAGTTTGCTCACTGTCTCTGCAGTCATAGTTTAAAAGACCCATTTTTCCTGCAACAAAAGAATTGTGATAACTTTTTTGTAATTTCAAGCTGTATACCTGGGGATGATGTTTATATAATATTGTATAATAAAAATTTATTTTGTAGGGATCCATCGTCTAAAACAGAGTTTGCCACAAAGAAAGCCTGGAAAAATGACAAAGGCCTACGATCCTATTGCACCAGTTGCAGAGGAAATCAGCGAGGAGGCATCTATGCTATGCTTTGATGAGTTTCAAGTAATAAAATGTGACCTTATTTTAAAATAAAATAAGGTTTCACGTACCTATTCATAAGCACTGGGATCAGCAAGTCTTGCTACAGGATTGTTGTTTCACATCAGTTCAACTTGATTGACTTTCTTTATCAAATAGGTCACAGATATTGCAGATGCCATGATTCTCAAGCAGCTCTTTGAAAACCTCTTTCTCAACGGTGTTGTAGTTGTTGCCACATCCAACAGACCTCCAGACGGTAAGAAATAAAGTGTGAATCAAAGAATAAAACTTTGTGAAATATTCCTTTGCAAAGACATAAAAATTTAACCTCATGGTGGGGTTTGTTAATCAGTACTTTACCTACTTTAACAGTAGCCACTGTTTGCTTGTCAGAAAGAGACAAGATTTTGCTGAGTACAAAGGCCTGTTTTACAGATCTGTACAAGAATGGATTACAGAGGGTGAACTTTGTGCCATTTATAGCTGTGCTTAAGGTAGGTGTTCAGCCAGTATCATTTTATAATTGTTTAATTGACCTAAAACTGATTATATGAACTTTGCAATGGAGATCTTGCAAATTTGAATTTACGGAGTAATTTTTAAAAAATTGTTAGGCCTGAGTGGCTATAACTATTACATGAAAAAACAAATTGTTTTTAGTGCACACAAACATGTTATTAGTAGGTGTTTATGGCTTATTGGGCTTATAAATATATAAACACATTTTAGATCATGTGAGATGATGAATGATTATTTCATATCTGCATATATATATATATACATATATATATATATAATTTATTCATTATTTTTTAATAGGAGTATTGCCAAACACTTCGTTTAGACTCTGGAATAGATTACCGCAAAAGGAATCGACCAGCAGCAGGAAAACTCTTCTACCTGTAAGAAATCAAAACTGTGTCTCTTTCTACATAATTTGTTAAGAAGATTTGTAACATTGTTGTATAACAATCTACTTTTTAAATTTTTACCTTTATTTTCATATATGTATTAATCAGTATGATTGTACATTATATAATTTCTGAAATAATGAATAATGACAATTTTGTCATGTTAGCTCCAGTGAAGATAATGTGCAGGATACTCTGGACAAGCTCTTTGATGAAATGGCATTTAAACAGAATGACAGTAAGTTTCTAACAGGGATTTGAGTGGCAGATTGCAGAGTTTTATTCAGGCATGTCAGTAATTTGGGTTGTAGCTGGAATTTTAGTTTTTTTTTTTGCAACATTGTAGTTGTTTTACGTAATGCATGTTTTACTACCTTATACTTCCCTGTACCTGAAGTATATACTGTAAATTATATTTTTATTCAGTAACCCGCCCCAGGTCTCTGAAGGTACACGGTAGGACGCTGACACTGACCAAAGCATGTGGGACCATTGTAGACTGTACTTTTGAGGAGCTTTGTGATAGGGTGAGTTTGCTGTCTACATTAAGGACCACTTGGTTGCTTTCCTCTCAGACCCAATAAGCTAATTTTTTGTAACTTTATTTTTAGCCTTTAGGAGCCAGTGACTACTTAGAAATCTCGACAGCATTTGACACAGTGTTTATTCGGAACATTCCTTTACTCACCTTGAATAAGAAGACCCAGGCAAGGCGCTTCATAACACTTATTGATGCATTCTATGATCATAAGGTAAATATTATACAGACCTGCTGTTCATACCATTGTCTTTTTGGTCCCTGAACAAACCTCATTCAGTCCAGTTGAACAATTTTACAGGTACGAGTGGTGTTACAAGCTGAGGTGCCATTAGAGGAGCTGTTTGTAAATGAAGGACACCACGACGATGAGAGCCATGTTTTAATCGATGATCTGGGCTTAAAAAGGGTAATTAAACTTTTTTGATAAATAACCAGCAGAGATTTTAATATTTGTTTCAGTAAAGGGATCACTTTCCCTGTTTCTTGCTATGTTGTTCTAATTTTTAGGATGCTGCCAGTTCGCTGTCTATCTTCACTGGAGAGGAAGAGGTTTTTGCCTTCCAGCGGACAGTGTCCCGCCTCACAGAGATGCAGACAGAGGAGTACTGGGTGGAAGGGGATCGTAGCGCTTCATAATACACATTATTGCCAACTCTATATACATTGGATGCATCTTGCCTATCAGAACTGGAAATTTAAATATTTTAATCAAAACTCTACACTATTCTGCTGCACTTTATATTTCAGACATATTTCTCTTGGCATTTTAGGGCCTGTAAGTTATTAACATAATACATTTTATTAATGGAATGAAAGAAGTGTCTTAAGCCAATGAAGTGTCTGAAAAGGAGCTGAATTTAGAGTGTTATGTCAGCCAATAAGAATCTATTTAAGCGAATGGTGTATATTAAATTATTTTTTTAAAAACGTCTTGAACTTTTTTTAACCAGAGTTTACGTCTAGTATTATCAAAGAAACAAATATTTAAAAATAGAAAGTTTATATAGAGGCCATTCTATTTAACTTTGTGTAGCAATTTAGTAGACATGGACATTCTCTGCATATGAAGCATGAGAGCGAAATAGGCATTTAGGGGGCCAGTGTCATTTGTTATTTTTTGCCAAAACCTGCCGTAATTCAATTTCTCTGTATTCCTTAGACCAAAACTAGCTGTTTTCTCACTGTGCCTTAAAAATATGTGTAAATAAGCAATGTTGTGATTGGCTGCCCTGTATTGTATGTTTTTTAAAGCAGTCCAGCTGTGAAGTGTGGAACTGTTTGATCTGAAATTCATCCTCAGGGCCATTGGGAGGGGATTGTTCCCCATGGATCCTTTCTGGATCCCCATGCAATTCACATTTGCTTCCAGAGGGGAAAACAATACAAATCATTTTACCTGCATCTTCCTCCTGTATCTCTGCTATACACTGTACAGTGACAACATCACTTAAACCCATTGATGATGAAGTAAGAAATGCTGGATATTATAATGGGAACAGCAGTCAGGTTGTTATATTAAGGTGGTACATCCCAAAACCATGACACCATGTTTTGACTGCAGCATGTATTATATAAATATATGTGGGGAGAACTGTGAATATATTTAGACTGCAGTCAAAGACTGAAGATTGTAATGATCATGTGAGAAACAAAATATTTTTCAAATCAGATGCGGTGCTATAGTTAACCGAGCCTTTCTTCTTTTGGGTTAATTTATACTGTTCCTCAGCATGGACGTAGACCTCCATAGACGGTCTTTACCTTGACCCAATGGCCATGAATGGCCCCTTTAAGAAGCACTTCCACACATGGGCTCCAGGGGGCAGCGCATTGCTTTCCATGGTCCCCTGTTCTTGTCGCTGCAGAGGACTCGGCAGGCAGCGCATTAACGAGAGTGGCTTTTTTTCATCGGATCACCCAGGATGTGGGGCGCGGAGTTGTGCTGCGTTCGGTTCCGCGCTTATGGAAGCGCGTTCTGCGAAAGGCGATCTGAGGAGACGCCGCATAGCGCTGCTCCCCGCGGGCGGAAAGTGGAGGTAATGATGGCTTGATTCCCTGCTCTGAAAACGCTGCAGCCAGCATGAATTCGCCCCCGCTTTCTGTGTGCTCGAAAGCTGCTTCGTCTTCATTCCGCTCGGGCAGCGAGTAACGAGGAGGTTTGGAGACATGGTGAAGATGGCAGCTGCGATCGAAGATAATGTTCCCTGCGTGCTGGGTGTCTGCAACGTATGCGTGCTTTTGCAATGCCCCTGCTGCAGCTAGAGGAGGTGACCATTGACTAGATCAGCTAGCTTTGTCCGTTCACGATCACTCGTCGACTCTCGACGCTCCTCCTGGGTGTTTTGCATTCAGCTGCTTTGCCCCAGAATGAAGCCCGAGCGCTGCTAGCGATCACAATCTCAGCAGCACACGTAGAGAGAGAGAGAGAGAGAGAGAACATTCAGTAAATCGGGGAGGAGTGCAATATGTGGAGTTATCGTGCGCGTGTTAATTTGCCCCAGGGGTCGAGTGAACAGTGAGAAAAGTTAAGCCAGTGTGGGTCAGACCCGAGAAACCCAAGAATCCCTCCATTAATGGAATGCGAGGTGACCCTGCAGCTGCTGCTTGAACCGTTTCGCATTGAGGAGAAACTGGAGGAAACATGGCAGAGGTGTGTGGTGGTGGAGGTGGTGAAGAGATCCCCGGAGCCGTGGACATAGATCCTGAGTTCGAGCCCCAGAAGAGGCCGCGCTCGTGCACTTGGCCGCTTCCTCGACCGGAGTCCAGCGCAGGCAAAGCAGAGCCGAGCGAGGTGGACATCATCCCCGAGGAAGAGGATGATGAAGACACTCCGGAACGCCATGTGGTCAGCAGTAGCACGCACGCAGCGGGCATACCGAGCTACCCGCACGGTGAGCAGAACGCCAGCAGCGTGGCTGCTCCTGGGGCAGGACCTAGTACTTGCGCCACAGCAGCTGCTACTGCAGCTGCAAATGACCAAAGCGCTAACGGCTCTCCCGTTAGTGTCCAGGCGCTGGCCCCTGCAGGCAGCGACTCCAGCCTGAACAGTCTTGGGCCTCAACAGCCCAGAAAATCCTCTGCCCGCAGAAATGCATGGGGCAACTACTCTTATGCAGATCTCATCACTCAAGCCATCGAGAGCTCGCCCGAGAAAAGACTGACGTTGGCTCAGATATATGACTGGATGGTCAGATCTGTGCCATACTTCAAGGACAAAGGTGACAGCAACAGCTCTGCGGGGTGGAAGGTAGGTCCACTGCACAATTAACCTCCTAGAGCATCTATTTTATTTCTTGACAATAATATTGTTGTTGTTGTTATTATTATTATTATTATGGTTGTTGTTACCACTACTACCTCTGTGTTACTACTTTGTCCATTCAGATAATGAAATACACTGTTATTATTCATCTTATGTGGGACATATCAGTTGTAAAATGCCAGCAAAATGAATTACTAAAAGGGTTGTGGGGCTTGCTGATTAACTGGGTGATGTCAGGGATACGCCACAGGGTGTTTTAGTACCACCAGATAAATAGAGCAAGGTTGCAAATGATAACCCCCTCATTTCAGGGCAGCATACTTGTATCTCACACTGACATATGAGTGATGTCAGCTTATAGGCAGAAACAGCAGCTTTGCTATAGAAAACAGTATTCACATCAATGTTTGTTGATCTGCATACTAAAAGAAGCATGTCTTAACAGCAGGGCTCATCTCCATTCTACTCATTTAGTTGATTTCCAGCAGCAGAAAAAAGAAAAATCCCTCTATCATAGATATTTAGCAGCAAGATATTCAAGGCAATAACAGATACAGTTGCAACAGCATTATATCTTTAGGGCACAAGTCACAGAAGGTCATCCCACTTTATTCCAGTCTTTGGATTGAATCCAGGTATCTGCACCAGGTATTGCACATCTGCTTCTTTGGCAGGTGCCTTTTTTTCCAGTTGTGCACATGAATGTTTCACAAACTTTTACTGCATTTGGTGCGCTCTTGTTTGATTTCAGGGATTTGCTTGCAGCCATGAATTTCTCTACTGTGTTATCTCTATATAATGTTCAGATGTGTTGTATCTATATTGTGTCAGGAAGAGGGATAAATGTGGTATACATTAAATCAGCATTGCAATGAAGGCAATAGGTTGTTTTTAATAAATGTTTATATATATATGTCTTTTTCCTAGTATTGTAAAACAAAAAACTGAAATTCTTTGTAAAGAAGTGTGCCCTAGTGTTGAGGCAGTTTTTATGGGCTGCATGTGCCACATAGCTTTTGCATCTGATTGAGGGGGTAGGGAAAGAAAAGAAAAGCCATGAGGATTTTATTGGTGCAAGCACTGTGATTGGCTGTTTCGACCCCACCTCTGTTTCCTATTGGCCGGTGGCTTCAGCATAGGAATCAATCAGCTGACTGGAAACTATGTAGGTCAGTGTGTAGCAAAATGTGAGGAGCTTGGTGTTTGACTCTGAGATCTAGCTTTGTGTAAACTGGCGGCGCTCCAGTCCTCTTCTGAGTGGTGCTCTGCTGAAAAGGGACAGCAGCATCAGGCTTCAGGAGAATGGGGGAGGGAAGCACTAGAGGTTTCAGACCATTATTAGTACCATTTTATTTAGAGCTAGTAGTGTTTCATGAATAGACTGAAAAGGAAGACAATGGCGCACAATTTCCAGCAGGAATTTCAACAAATCCTTTCATGTTTGTAGTGTTTATGAACAGATACATTTTTTTGGATTTCTTTCTGACACTAAATTATCAGACTATTGAAAGCTGGAGTATTAGATTTTAGGACAAAATATATGTATTTGTTTGTTATACAATACAATTGTATATCATATTAAAATATGAGAGTTTACACTGTATTTATCCAGACACATCTTTTTCTGGATTGATTCCTCTGAAGACTCAAAAAATATATGCACAGACTGGTTCTCCATTATGTTTGGAATTAATGCTTTTTTAGAGGCATATTCAAACCCAAAAAAATCTTTTGCACACTTTTCCACTTTCACCAGATGTAGACTATAAGCCAGATTTTGTGTCAGGTTTAGAACTGTTGCTGCAAGGCTAATATTACAAATTAGAAGTCAGCAATCATCTAATACCTGTGTTTTTAAAATGCAATTTTAAAAATCTGCAATTGATACATTGTCTTGGGCCTTTATTTAACTGACAAAAGTACAAAGAAATGACTATAAAAAGTCTCGATTTCAAACGTAATTGTATTTTGTAAACATAAATATATTTGGAATTTGATACCTTCAGCACTCAAAATCTGGGATCAGGGCAAAATAACAGTAAGAAAGTAATAGAATAGAATAATCAAGTTACACTGTTTTGAAACATTCCAAAGTAAGCATGTGAACTGGTAAATCGTGAAAGTATCATGACTGGGTATAAAAGGAGCATTTACCAATGCAAGATTATAAATAGTTTAGGTGTTTCATCATCTACAGTGCATAATATTGTCAAAAGATTCACAACTTGGCTGTTTGAATTGGGGGCAAACCTTTGGAAATCTATTAATAATTAATTAATAATAATTAATAATTTTTCCTGCAGTTTTAAGGGGAGGAAATAGAGGGAAATAATGTGTTACAGTTACATTTACATTTATTCATTTGGCTGATGCTTTTATCCAAAGTGACTTCCAGGACAGAGGAAACAATCAAGCATTAGCGCTGCATATGGCAACACTGAAGGTGGTGCTAGAAGGAAGACCAACGCATTTCTCGTAATTGTAAAATAAATAACAGACCGCAAATACTATAATACATACATATGCCAAGTGCTTACAATAACTACAGAGAACAACTACTACAATAAATACATACGCCAAGTGCTTACAGTAACTACCGACAGCAACTACTACAATAAATACATATACCAGGTGCTTTTAATAACTACAGAGAGCAACTACTACAATAAATACATAAGCCAAGTGCTTACAGTAACTACCGACAGCAACTACTACAATAAATACATATACCAGGTGCTTACAAAAACTACAATATAACCAGTTACCAACAAGTGCTACAGTAAAACTAAGTGGAACATTATTATCTAGGTGACATCCGTTTGGTTATCAGGTAGCAATAGTTCATATGTGACCTATAGGCTTATGTGCTGAGGTGGGTGCGGAACAGTTGAGTCTGGAGATACTTCTTGAACGTTGAGAGAGACTTAGCTGATCTGAGTGATCTGGTGGGTGTGTAGGTCTGGATGAGTGTTTTCATGTAGCCAGGAGCTGATCCATTGATGATCTTGTAGGTGAGCATCAAGGACTTGAACTTGATTTGGACCGAGATGGGAAGCCAGTGCAGGGAGCGAAGTAGTGGTGTCATGTGAGCACATTTCGGCTGGTTGAAGATCAGCCGAGCTGCTGCATTCTGAATCCTCTGCAGAGACTTAATTGAGGTCGCACGTAGACTGGCCAGCAGCGAGTTGCAGTAGTCAAGACGACACATGACCAGTGCCTGGACTAGTAGTTGCGTGGCATAATTCAGGAAGGTTAATGAACTTGACTCATATGGTATTTGTCTTAAGTCATAGCTGACTTGCAGCCATGCATGCTCTATTTTTATATGTTTGTGAGGAGAAGTCATCATTGTGGAATACATTTAATCAGTCTGGAAACCATTGTTGAATGAACGTGACCTTAGAGACACTAGAAGGTTGGCAATCTGTCATGCTATTGTGATAAAGCCACATGGGCTCAGGAGTACTTCCGAAAACCTCTGTTGAAAAACCATACATAAATTCTTAACAGAAACGCCTATGCGTGAAGGTACCATTGACATGGATATTTATATTGGGATTTCAGAGAGACACATACTTCCATCAAGTCAACATCTTTTCCCAGCATATCCCTGGTTATGTCAGTAAGACAATGCCAAGCCTCCTTCTGCAGATGATACAACAGCATTGGTTTGTAGATACTGAGTGCTGGACTTGCTTGCCAGCAGCCCAGAGCTGTCTTCTATTGAAAATTAATAGCAAAACATGAACAGGACAGTCGGACAACAATGATAACAGACTGTTGAAGCAGCTTCGATCAAGAAAGAATGGGCAAAATTTTACTGCAACATGTTAGTATTATTAGTTACCAAATGATTAAAAGGAAAGGTGATGTAACAAAGTGGTAAACTTGACCCCACCTTTTTAAATTTGTTACAGGTGTCAAATTCTAAATGTGTTTGTTTTTGTTAATCAATATGTTAATCAGTGAAAGCATTGGTAGTCTTTTCTTTGTACTTTTGTCAGTTTAATGCAGAAAAATTAACAAATCACAAGTTTTTTTTGGTGCATTTTACAAAATGTCCAGACTTTTACAGAAATGCGGTTTGTATTTATTTGTCTACATATTAGTGGCCAGGCACGCAGTGTGGATTTAGCAAGGCTACCAGTCTGGATTTGTTGTGTGTGTTTATACAGCTAGTTATTTAATAGTGTAATGGAACCATTTTTTTAATGTATCTGCTAAATACTTCTAATTAACAAAAATGATATGACTGAGGAGTTCCGGTGACAAACTTCAGCAACATAATATGGTGAGCCTTAGTGTTTTTATAAGGCTAACATTAGCTCATTCCGAGCAAATTACTTACTGTGTAATGTGTCTTCAATGAGTTGTTGTAGTTTAATTTGCCTGAACCTCAGCATAGAGGGAAAGCTGCTGTTTACTGGCCTTTCTGCCTCATCAACTTTAGATTTAACAATTAGGTCTTTTTTTTCAGCTGGCTCAATGTTGGGTTTGCAAGGAATGCTAAGTCAGACTTGCATATGCTATCCAAAAAAAAACATAAAAAAATCTTAAATGGTCATTTGTAGAATAAGGCAAAATATAATTTACTTGTATGTTAAGGTAAGGAATTTTTATACTTAGTACAAGCCCGATCCCAAAAATGTTGGGATGCTTTGTAAAATGTAAATTAAATACATAATGCAGTGATTTGCAGATCTTATAAGCCCATATTTTGTTCACAAAACAACATAGAAAACAGATCAAATGTTAAAACTGAAAAACAAAATGTACAATTTTAAGAAATAAATGAGGATACCTTTCAAAGAGGTAGGGACAAGGCCATGTTTGCCACTGTGTATCACCTTTTTTTAATAACAGTTCATAAATGTCTGGGGACTGAGCAGACCGATTTCAGTATGTAGTTTAGCATAGTCTTGCTGAAATGGCCTTGCCTGAAAAAAGATGCTGCCTGGATGGGAGCATATGTTGCTCTAAAACCTATATATATATCTTTCAGCATTGATTGTGCCTTTCCAGAAGAGCAAGCAGCCAATTCCATAGGTACTAATGCACTCCCATACCATCAGAGATGGAAGCTTTCAAACTGAGCGCTGAGCTCCTCAGTTCATTTTAAATGAACATTTGGTCCAGAGAAAATGGAGGCTGCTTTTTGGATAAAGTTCACATTTGGCTTCTTCTTGAATGAGCCTCAACCTGCATTTGTGAAAGGCATGGTGAACTGTGTTCACAGACAATGATTTCTGGAAGTGATCCTGAGCCCATGCAGTGATTTCCATGACAGAACTATGTCTGTTTTTAATGCAGTGCCACCTGAGGGCCCAAAGATCATGGGCATCCAGGATTGATTTTAGTACAGAGAATTCTTCAGATTCTCTGAATCTTTTGATAATATTATGTACTGTAGATGATAAGAGGTTCAAAATCTTCACAATTTCACACTGTAGATGTTTTTTTGCAGATTGGTGAACCTCAGCCCTATTTTGCATTAAATGTCTCACAGTTTGATGTTTTCCATGTTCTATTGTGAATAAAAAATTTGGTTTATGAGATTTGCAGATCATTGTATTCTGTTTTCATTTACCTTTTTTGTTTACAGTGTTAACTTTTTGAATTGTGGCTATAATTTGGAAATTTCTTATGTTATTTTAGCGTAAAAATTTTATACAATGTAAAGGGCAGGTACAAAAAATAAAAATGTGCAGATGCACAATAAGAAAATGTTAGAAATCCTTATTTTCACGAAAATGCTTGTCTGTGCCCAAGCCGTGCTGGCTGCCCAAATCATTCTGTACATTGTCAAAAAATATTAACGTTTACCTGTTTCTCAACTCTCTGAAAAAAAAAAAAATACAGCATAAGTTAGAGTGTATCAAATGTTCTCAAAACCTTACAGGTTAGGCTGGAGCATCCGTTTTTCCCTCCTAAAAAGTGACATAGTAATAGTAAATAATAATAATAAGAAATAAGAAATACAATAGGGCTCCAGCTTTGCTTGGACCCCTAATAAGACAGCCAGCGTGGAACAAGCATTGACCATTTTTCCAGACTTCTTCTTTTTTGGAGTTTTTGGTGATATTAACTTTAATGCTGATTGACTGTTTAACAGATAGCATCATAGCACTTTGTGTTGCATACTCACAGTTAAGGTTACCCTCCTAGGACCTCCGAGTCCTACACGTAGATACAACAGTGCTGGCTCTGTGGGCCATCACTTTTTCTTTGCCAGCCAAATTTTGTATGCAAGTCTTTTGGCAGTTATTTGGGGATTTTGCTTTGCATACCTGTCCAGTTTACAAGTAGTTTTGTCAGAGATTTAAGTTGTCTTAACTTCAACATTTCTCCTTAAATTCCATTACTTAACATTTGAAACAGTGAAATTTACAAGCTGTAAGTGTTTATCTTTTACAGTCTCCTCTTCCCCATGTAAACACAACATCCTAAGACCCTGTCAGATAATTTATTAGAATTTGGAATTGTCTACACTTAGATTAAATAACACTTAGTCAAATAAGCTCTGAGACCTTACCAGAAATTACACAAGTGGACTCACTCAAAAGGTGGCCAAACTTTGTGTAAATTCCACATACATTTTTGCATCTGTAAGTTGGTTTTAGTGAATTATATTGGTCTTGAACAATATAAGATTAGATTAGTTTCTTCTTGATCTGCTTAGCTAAGTAAAAAAGGAAAACTGCTTACGCATGTTAAGACCGAGATAAGCGGTGTGCTCTCCTGAGAGCAGAAAGTTCCCTGTGGATTAAATTCAGTATTTGGCTTGAAGTGAAGACTTTAGTTGAAGTTAAGTGTCACCAGCTCAGCCCATTCAGACTTTAAGAAGCATAGGCCAGACAGCATCACAACATTGAACCTGACTCAAAAATTCAGTTTAATCACTACAGTAGAGAAATTGACTCTAACAAATTAAGTAAGCAAACTCTAAAGAAAATTGGTAAGGCATGCAAAATTTAATTAAGGAAGATAGTCTCTGTATTTTAGAGGGTCTCATTTGACTATCTTCATTTTGCAGTAAATCTATAAAATAATGTTGCAGTATGCTAAATGATATATGTATTTAGAATTTTGTCTGATATTAACTGACTGTCTTTCCACCAAAATAAAATTATATTTCCTATACTCATACACTTGTATGAGGTCCTTGAATACTACAGCTTAAGTATTCCTACTCAATTTGTGGCTTTTAGATCTTGTTGTACCTACTGCCATGCAGGTTTGGCATACATCCCATAATCTTATGCCTACTTTACTCAGACACTTGGTTTCATATGCCAGTTTCATATGGCAAATGTTTTTTTTATTAACTTGTAAACACGTTTGGCATATTTTCAAGATTATTTTTCTGGTACCAACAACTGTACTCTCCTGTTTTCACAGAACTCCATCCGACATAACTTGTCACTCCACAGTCGCTTTGTCAGAATCCAAAATGAAGGGACAGGAAAAAGCTCCTGGTGGATGGTCAACCCAGATGGCGGGAAGGGTGGCAAAGTCCCACGCCGACGTGCTGTTTCCATGGACAATAGCAACAAGCTTATCAAGAGTGCCCGTGGCCGTGCAGCAAAAAAGAAGGCTGCTTTTCAGGCTGTTCAGGATGGGAGTTCAGAGAGTTCCTCTAGCCAATCCAAATGGACTGGGAGTCCCACCTCGCGCAGCAGTGATGAGCTTGACACCTGGACAGACTTCCGCTCCCGCACAAACTCTAATGCCAGCACTATAAGTGGCCGACTCTCTCCTATTTTGGCCAACCTGGAGGTAGATGAGGCTCCTGATGATGACTCTCCCCTCTCTCCCATGTTATACTCCAGTCCAAGCAGTATGTCTCCTTCCACTGGTCTGACGGAGCTTCCCCGATTAGCTGATCTTGCAGGTACCATGAATCTTAATGATGGACTATCAGACAACCTAATGGATGACTTGCTTGACAACATCAGTCTAACGGCATCCCAGTCTCCAGGCCAAGATGACAATGGTGCCAGCCTACAAGGAAGCCCTGTGTTTACCTTTGGCTGCTCTGGCAGCAGTCTTGGGGTTCCCTCCGGCAGCTATGGTCCCAACTCCATGTTCAGCGCAACGTCCGTCACTGGTCTTCGCCAGTCACCCATGCAAACAATCCAGGAGAACAAACAGGCCACTTTTCACTTCAGTAAGCAAAGCCTCCAGGATCTGCTCAGCACTGAGCCACACAGCCACAGCGATGTCCTACTCACCCAGTCTGACCCTTTGATGTCACAAGCCAGTGCCTCCATCTCCTCTCAGAGCTCCCGCCGCAGTGCCCTACAAACTGGGTCTGGAGGGCAAGCTGGACTCAAGAAGTCCACACTGTCTGGATGGCGAGTGAATGGAATCTTGGAGTCAACAAGTGAGTCAGACTACCAAAGCTTGATCAAACAGCATCTCCAACAGTCTCCTTCCAGGAGCACATCTATGCAGCTCAGCTCCTCTGATTCCTTGTTGTCAGGTCTCAACGGTATTGTTCCCTGTGTCCAGTCTGCATCTCAGGACCGATTCTCCACTGAGCTGGATCTCGAAGCTTTCAGTGGAAGCCTTGATTGTGACATGGACACCATCATCCGGAATGACCTGATGGATGCAGAAGGCTTGGAGTTTAGCTTTGATTCTCATCTCATTTCCAGTCAGAATGCGAACCTGAATTCAGGGAGTCTCTCAAGCACCAAACAAACATCTTCCCAAAGCTGGGTACCAGGCTGACCCTCTGAGCACCTGAAATGTAATTACATGGCAGAACAAAGTTTTAGATGCTGTCCTCTCCTTTCAGATGTTGTCCAGTGCAAAGGAAGTGTATAGAATGCTGTAGAGTTGCTATTTAAAAACTACTGGAATAAGTTTAATTCATTTTACTTACTTACACAGTTGATGTTGTGATGGTTTTTGTGGCCACATGTTCTGAATCATCATGATCTAGGTCTGAATACAATGGACAACCTGATGACTTTGGTAAATTTTAGAAGTCTAGAAGAGCTCACAGTTTGACATCATCATAAATGACAAGGTCTAAAGGGACCCAGCAAAAGAGCGACTATACTGCAGCTGAGATGTTTTCTGAAGGTTTCTGTTTAATTGTTTAATAAAGACAAAACCTTTTTTTCCTTAACCTACTTAAGAAAAGAACTAGGTCTAGAGAAGAATTTTACTGTTAGGTTTAGATTATTTGTAACCATAGTTTAGGAGATATTCACATTTCTGATCATCACATTGATAGAAACACTTGTCTTCTGCCAAACCGGTCATCATTTGTAGATTGATGGCCTGTTTACAACCTAAATTCCAGAGAATGTTACTGTTGTTGTCTTTTGTTCAGCCTGCACAGTCATTTGTAAACTAGAAAAAGGGAAGAAAGGAATTTTGTGTGTGTGCACTGTATCCCTGACCCCTTGCACAGAACAGTGAAATAAGAGCAGTTGATGAGCTATTTAATGTGATATATAAACATTCTGTTCTTTCTCTGGTGCACTGCATTAATGTTCTTTTAAACAATCCAAAAAAGTGCATTTTATTCAGCTCTAAGTACTTGATCCTGTCCATTTTTACAATCACCTCCATTCTGACCTCACCTGAAAGCCTGATCATTTTAAAGTAGCTTTTGTGATATGTATATCGAAATGCTTAGCATATTTATTTCAGAGGTTAGAAACTGAAACTGTACGAATACAGGTAAGGTTTCAGAACACTGATTAAAGGCCACTACACGATTGTGTATAGTTGGAAAACCACCATTATAAGCTCATAAAGCTGCAAAGGCACATTTTAGCCTCTTATTTGTACATATCTGCACACTGGGTGGTGCTTAAAAAGAGCATTGTTTCTGCTCTAATGGCAATATGCAGCAAGGATCTTCACTCCACACATGAAAGGCAGACCCATTTTAGTATTATAGTCAAGATGCTTATGTGGACTGTATTTTACCTAGCTTACTGAACAGAGTAACCCAATTTGTTCACCAACAGTGAAGCTACTGTGTGTATGTTCAGAAGTAGTGCCATTCAGGGACCCCTGCCACTTGTTATCATGGAATATTTGCAGTTGTTACTTTATTGTGGTTGAATGTATCTTTGTTGAAATCTGTTTGACCCCAAAACTCCAAACAGCATCTCATGCACTGATGTACAGTCTTTTCATGACTTGTGTTAAGTTAGAGTGGCTAGTCATTGTTTACACAATTCCACTGTGCTATTACAACCATACAAAGTATTGTCATTTGCTCACCAGAACTTGGAATAATTCCTTTTTTTCCATTTGCACCCCTTTTGAAAATGGTGTCCTGGATCCACTTTATGTTCTTAATGCATCAAGAGAAATTTCAGATGAATGCTAATTAGAGAACATTTTTATGTATCACATGCCCTATATGCCATGACTCGCTGTACTGAACCTATTTACTAATAGATACACTTAGTGTCTGCTGAAGTATCCCTTTGCATTTCCATTTTGAATACGTTAGGTAGTACAATGGTATGGTGCATGTAAATAAAGCTTTGTACAGCACTATGATTATCTTGGGTCCTTGTTGTCTTTCAATAATGCAGTGTTAAAAACACTGGGGCTCTCCTGAAGGTCCCGAGCTCTGCACAGGCAGGCGGTGACCATTCTGATATACCTGATCACCCTAAAAATAACTTAATATTACTCAATAATCATGGAAAGTAGTGACCATGCAGTTTCAGAGCTCTGGTAAAAGTACAAAAAAATAGTTGTCACAATTGTACTTGCATATTTTTAGACAAGGGTATGCAAAAATGTGTATTTACGACATTGATTCCATTTACTACTCTCATGTAGGTACATCTAAAAAGTTGGCAGCAGTATTTGAGGTGTTGCTGTTTTCATTGTTATTCCTTAGAAATGTGAAAGTTTGTATTACAACAATCTGCAAATAGAGGGTGCTTAATCAGCTTGTTAAAGGCTTTTGAACTCTGATAAAGGCTTTGGTTGGCAAACATTCACATAATTGTATCTGTTTGATCTTGCTGGCTAAGCCTGTCTGTATATAATGAACAATCACACTGGCATGCTTAATTAAAAACATGCCTGTGCTTTCTAGACTAATACAAAACAAAATGTTTATGGGGCTTATCATTGGCATATGAGTTAAATTTAGCTTTTTAAAACCCAGCCATTAAGTCAAAGAAAACAAAAAGGAAAATTGTGTGGCTGAATTCTGGGAACAGTACACAGATTTACAACTTCGTTATAATTTGTGCTTTGATTCTTGATCATCATGATGTTCATTTGACCAGTGTTTACAAACCCTGAGCACGCAGAGTGGAGAGAACACTGCCTTGTAATTTGGTACACTGAGGTGATGGTGCTTTTCAGCCTTTCTCTACCTAATCCTGCGCATGGTCCTGTGTTGTCCTGTTGCTCTGGCCATCAGCCTGTATGTTGACTCCTTTACAACACTTTATTTTCTTCTCTACTTGAGGTTTTTCAAGATGCAGTGAACATCATTATTTACTGTTAGCAGCATCCATTGAGTACGGCTGAGATCAGTGGCAGCTTTAGAGGCTCTCCGGATGTCAGGTATGCCTGCAGAGACTGCAGAGGGACACGTCATTGCAAAGGCTGTGCCATTCGACGCCACATTCATTCCTCTATTTGTTTTGTAATGCACGTTGAGAATCAATAATGTGCATGTGTTGCATTCATTCATTAACAGCACAGAAAGCTAATTGCTGTAACTGAATGGAATTTAATTCACTGCATCCTACGTCCTGCGTGTGTGCCTTTGAAATGTCCTGTAAGAAAGAAAATGATGAGTGACCCCACCCCCAGTGATAATAGATGTAAAGTGTGCCATATGTCCTTGTGTAGTCATTGGTGGGCACCTTGGTGGTGATTTCTCATTGGTTGTAGCCTACCTTTGCAGCAAACCAATCAGTTGTGCTGTTTCCAAGTGAATTTGGGATGTTGAGCTATTTAAAACCATACTGGGGGAAAGTAAAAAGAATGTGACAAATTTAATTTAAAGCACCAAAAAGTGTTAGTGCCATGTAAATCACAATTTGTGTGTTTTTTGTATTTGTAATTGTTTTAGGGCACTGTGCATATTGATTTGATTAGTGAAACTAACCCCCGGGAATTGTATTTTCACTAATGAGGGGAAAAAGATGGCAATTATCAGCTGTCCTTCAAGATTTCCTTAACGCCATTTTGATTAATAGTTTTATTATATATATATAATAAACAAACATATGTGGGTGTGTGCGTGTATTTTTCTTGTCCTATATAAAAATAATTAACATACACATTTTTGTATAAAACTGTACCACAACATAAAAATGATTTACCATACTGACCTAGATTGCAGTCTTTATTCCTTTGTACATCCTTGAATATTATGATTTACTTAATCGGTTTGATTAACTAAGGGACTTTGTAGTGATTGCCGTCTATAAAGGAAAATACTCTGAGCTGCAGTAGACGGAAACATTGTCCCCACTTAGTTCTAGATAATGGCGAGTCCGTACTGCATTTTTATGTTGGCATCCGGAGCTAGTCTACACACGGGTGCTAGCCTACAGACCTACATATGACCTCTAAAGAGTCTTTCAAAGCTCTGTCCTAAAGAATGGCATGGAACGACCTTACATCTACAGATTACTCTTAAATCTCTTCTTTAATCTGTTATGAAGACAGAATTGAGTGGGCCTCCATCGCCCTCTGCAGTTACAAACATGTACGGCAAACAAAACAAACAGCCCCGACTTCTCCTGGGGCTGAAATTACCTTGTTTAAAATATTTCCATTTATAAAGGATTATTATAAAGATTTAATACATACAAATTATGATGTAAAATGCGATTTTGCTCTTTAATGTCATATAGGCTTATATGTGTTATAGCTGCATTAGTTTCAGCCTTTGTTTTGTTCTGGACTGCCTGCGGCCTGCTTCTTCAGGCACGTTCACGTCTCCATGGCCACCAAAGGGCAACACTGCTCCTTCTCGGTGACTAAGCAAGCTGCAGTGAAGCAGGAAGACGCAAGACGAGATTTGACGATGTGGCAGATATATTAACGTTAAAGGTTTGAAGAAAAAGACAGACAAACTCTGCTGAGATAGAAAAGGAAAAACACTACAGGTTTATAAAAATCCCTGGGGTAGATAAAAAAGGTCCCGTCATTTAGGGCAGCTATGGTCAGAGCTAGAGCATACAAGGTGTCTTCCTCAGTGAAGATGGAGCAGCTTGAGGCAGAACTGTCTTCACAGCTCCAGGCATTGAGGACTGAGATTGAGAAGAATGAAACGCATGGAACATCCATCAAGTTTTACAGGTGAGAAGGGGTGGGTAATGGGGCTAAATATAATTTCACAGTCATATTTGTTTTCTGTCATCTAAGAAGTTATAGTGTAAACAGTATAGTGCCACATGCTAAAAATGCTGTCAAAACTATGAGTGCATTTTAAACATTTTAAATACTTCACTATACTAAAGTTAACCAGGTTAAACCCTCTGTATGGTAAGACATGCAGTTGATCAGTGTTCTAGAACTACTGATGATATCAACAGTTCAAGTTTCAAGTTCAAGTTCAAGTTCAAGTTCGGTTTATTGGTCATATGTATGTTAACGTTGGGTCAACAGTACAATGAAA
>JBBPDA010000001.1:35047750-35060173 GCA_037974385.1 Arnoldichthys spilopterus
AGAATCCCCACAAAAGCATTTTGTATCATAATTTATCTCTATAGGGATAAGTATCATCATATTGCCCACCCCTGCAGGTGAGGAAGCTTGTCCCACCACAGTGAAATAGTGAACTTTAACCTGGTGTTTACACTGTCGCTTCCAGCTCTGTTCATGTTCCAAAAGATGTGTCTTATTTTCGCATGGAGAGGCAGCGAGTCCTCCAGAAAGGGCTGCAGGTGAGGTTTAATAATTTAGTTAGAATTAAGAAATAATACACTTATAAGAATTTTTGTTCCTATTTTTTTTACCTAATAGTTGTGATATATTTATTTGGTGTATAATATTTTATGGAAGTGATATCATGTGTGACCTGAATGTTATTTATAGGTTGCAGGAGTGAAACCTGTAGTTTCACAAGCAGAGGTCATTCAGAGAGAGCTAGAGAGCTGTCTGGGTCAAGAGTACACCCCTGAAAACTTACCACTCTTACTGCACCAGGTAGAATTATTTGAGATGTTTGTGACATTGAGATAATCGTAGCTCTGAAGGCCACAATACAGCACTGTTTTCTGATTTTCCCCCTCAGACACACCTACACTGTTAAAATAAAGATGTTGAAAATGATTCTTTAGTGTTATACCATAGAACATGTCCCCTCCGGAGATCTGAGGAGTGAATCAAATACTGGGGAGTATTTATATTGTGACACACTTGATTCAAGTCATAGAGGAATTTATGGGCATCTAAATATTACAGCCAGGTGTGCTGGATCTGGACATCACAGGACCAGATTTAATCATAGCTGCCACAGAAGAACCACTATTCAACCTCTCAGTATACAATGCATTAAGCAACCAGCTTTGTAAATAAAAAGTGTGGGAACCTCTGCATAAGGATTTTCCCCCTAATTAAATAACTATAACCAAACCAAGAAACGTTTAAAAACCTTAATTTTTAATATTTGGAGTGTACTATACCTGGATTCTGACTGCTGAGATTCAGGTGTGTTTGATCAAGAAAATCATCAGGTTGTGCAGGAGTTTTGCCTTCCAGGACGCAACTGGTTGTCCCTAATGAAAAATATTGTAATTTTATACAACATTTGTTTTAAGGGTTGGTGCCATTTATGGTCATCTTTGAATGGCAGAAGGTTCTACAGATTAGTCATCCTCACATTTTTGTCAGTTCTTCACAGACCGGGCACATCAGCTGGCACAGTTTAAATACCAGCTTATGCTGAGGTGGAGGAGATTCTGTAGGCATTCCATCATCCTGGAGCAGTTATATCCTCAGTACAAAGTAATCCCCATGAAATGATACTGTATAAAAGTTCTGATTATTCTGATAATTGTTTGCAAACGCTGCATTATATTTTATTCATTTTGGCTTTTTCTAGGAACACATGACTCATTTGACAAATGAATTTGAAGATGCTATGCAAAGAGTTCACAGACTTGCTGTGTCCAGAGAAAAGGTTCTGTCAGACACTGGCTTCCCTATCAGTGTGGCCACACAAGATGTGGTCATCTACTTACAGTGGCTTATATGTCACCTACACTCACTTAAAACCATTCACAGCTTCTTGCATGTAAGTGCACACATGGACCCTGTTACACACAAACATTGCTGCCAGTTTGTGATGTTGAAAAAGGTGTTCATGATGTTTGGTTTGACACAGGTGCTTCATTATCTTCCTTTTTGTGAGAGGAGAGAGGCAGATTGGAACAGTCTACCAGACTTCACCTCTCCTGGGGAGTTGTCAGGTGAAGTCTACTTCATAGCATTTAACTACAATAAAAATATTTGCCCTTAAATCACCCACAAACATATATATGAAACATCGATATGGATCTATGTAAAATAATGGAAAAATCATGAAAATGGAAAAATCTAATGGAAAAATCAAATAGAAAAATCAAACTTACAGTTCCTTCCTTTACGTCAAATATAAAAATACGTCGATAAAACTGCATCAAGCTATATTTGACATGGGGAAAAATTTAAATAAATATTTTTTTGCTAAACTACACCTTTAAGCCCAGTGTGTGATTTGAAATGTCATTGCTCTTTCGAAATGCTTGTGCATCATTGTCTTATCAGGTATGTTTGGATCAGCATCAAAAGTCCCCTTACACTCTGTACAATTAGAGGAATTCCAGACTCAACTCCAGCACCTATTGTCACATTACAACATCCAGTACAACACACAGTCCATCAAGACTCCTGCTGATCAGATGGAACTCTTCATTATGGTATTACCAAACGTACTGTTACATTTTCGTGGTGTAAGCTGGTATAGGTTGGAGACAGGGGCACTGACGCAAAGACAGGCAGCGCTGGAGGTGGCGAAGTGATGCGTTGGTAGTGATGAGGATGGTCATGATTAGGAATGAGTATATTAGAGGGATCAGCTCAGGTTGGGTAGTTTAGAGATGTAGTCAGAGAAACAAGAATGCGATGGTTTGAACATGTGCAGAGGAGAGAGGCTGAATATATTGGCAAAAGGATGTTGAGGATGAAGATGCCAGGCAAGAGAAAAAGAGGAAGGCCGAAGAGGAGGTTTTATAGATGTGGTGAGGGAGGATATGCAGACGACTGGCTGGAAAGAGGGAGATGCAAAGGACAGGAAGGAATGAAAACAGAGGATCCACTGTGGCTCCTAACGAGCAGCTGAAAGAAACAGAAGAAGAACACTATCACATTATAGTGTTATACTATAGCTGCTGTTTACACTGTGTCAACATTTCATGAATGGACATTAGAAATTATCTAATAATTTTGTGGAATAACATCTCATCTTAACTTATGTTGAAGTTAATTTTATTTTTTTATTTTTTCTGTTATGTGATGCAAGGTTTTGTTATGACAGGGACTATATATAGATCTGTTTAGCTTTATGTCTTTTGCTTTAGGTCACTCAAGAATTCAGAACCATCTTCAAAAGTCAAGATTTGTTGAATACCTTTTTGCAGTATGGTAGCACTGAGGCCATAGACAGGAAGTGGGGAAGAAAGAGACCAAACATGGCACTCAAAAAGGAATCTAACTGGATTTCCCATATTAAGGTGTGTAAAACATTGCAAAATGTTTCTTAATGGTTCTGTACTTTGAAAAATTAAGTCATGTGTATGTTTGCAGCTCTTGGCTAAATGTTAGGATATGACAATTTGTTTCAAAAAGGTGAAGCCAAAGAGAGATCCCTGGCAACAGAAACAGATGTCCAAACTGAAAGAGATGAAACATTTGGATGAATTCCTTCAGATGCACTGCAAGTCAACTGAGGTGAATAACTGACTGGGTTTAAGATGACACAGATATTCAAACTTATGCAAATTGAAAGCAGTTGTACTTTTTCAGTACTAAAATTACTACTGTGTGGGTACCCGTTTTGTTTCGGTTTAAGGAGTCAGATGCCCAGAGAGTCACTGAAATCCTGAAGCACCATGCAACTTTTGTCTTTGAGCCAGAGTCCATGGTGACCTCAAAGTTGACATCAACTTCTGCTGCCTCAGAATTATGGAGAAGCATTTATAACATCTCATATCTTACTCAGGCAAGACATCAGTTGAATTCTGGATGAAAGTAATTCTTAAGGTTGATTGATTAATTCCACTTTTCAATTCAAATGATTTGAACATTTCAGGAGTCCTGTGCCAAAGTGTCTGATTTATCTGAGCAAAAAAGACAGAAAAAAGCTGAAAAGAAAAACCGGTGGTAATGTTTTCATTTTTCACATTTAATCTCATACATCAAATAGAAATTCTATATAAACTTTTAAATAATGAATTGGTTAATTTGTTCAGAGTAGTTTGATGAGAAATACACTGTTCTAGGGATGCATACTAAGTAAGAAATGTTCACAGTGGTGGTGATAGAAACCAGAGATGTTAAAAGTTACTGTAAATACCGCAAAAGAAAGATTTTACATCCAATACTTATGAAATGTTGCCTAATGCGACGATAGGGTAAAACATCATTCTTTTCCAATTTACCACTGTTTTACAGTCATCAACTTTACAAGAACAGCTTAGCTGTAGTTTCATTGGTGATTTTGGATTTTAAATACAACTGCTATATTCAACCATTTATATTGTGACTTCTGGTTCCTACAACTGCAGAGAAATTAGAGTCAGAAAGCTTTTTTTTTTTTTACAATGAGCCCATTCCCATTTCACATCAAGCTGTTTTGAATAAGTTTGTATATTCTATATAATAAGATATGCAGAAATGATAAAAAAAATGTGTGACGTGATCTTAAATATTCAGTTACAGCTACAGCAGTAGTGGTCAGCTGCCTGGTTTAAATGAAAACCTTGAAGATGGTTCTAATGACCCTGTTGCATCCAGAGGAGCATATATATCCCTTTTGTATCTGCGTCACCTCAGGATCAGGGAGCTAAAAGTTGAGTAATTATTGTATTTTTTTTTCTTCCTCTGCTCAGTATTCAGTAGTGCTCTTAACCCATTAAAGTCCCTAGATTGTAAATTTGGGCACTGAGTAAATGCCAAGTCAAGTTTACATTGCAGGACAGTGCAAAGATAGATGATTACAAATGAAGACCAGTGCACAGTTATGGTTCTACCAAGTGCAGGTTGTGCAAAGATTGTGTATCACTGCAGAGGTGAATGCACTTCTGAAATCCCAAAACCTCACTATCCGCTGCAGGGCCTTGTGTTCCATTACAGTCAAATTCCCAAACCAGACAGTGATGCAGCTACTCAGGTTGCTCTCAATGGTCCCTCTTGTTGCTGTAGCGTACCTGTCTCAGCATGCTGAACTACTTGCGATCTGTGGAAAGGAGGCTGGCTATGGACACTGCAGGGCATCAGGTGGTGGAGGGTGTACAGGTGAACGATGCTGAAGAGACCGGGTGGATGAGTGCAGCTCAGGGATGCAGCGGATCTACAGGAGTACCTAGCTCCAGCCACTACATCTTCAACACCCCCAGCGACTACAAGGTATCCAACCAACATGTTTCCTTGTTGACAGAACAGACAAGCACTGGTTTCATCTTGAAGTAAAGATAAACTTTGAAGTTTTACTGTTATTTACCATCAGAATATCAGCGCTCGAACTACATAGAGAATTGTTTATAAAAAATATACCAGCATAATATCTGTCTGCTGCATCAGTAGTATACCACAGATTACCACAGATAATCAGATAACCACTGACACATATAATTGTATTTTCTTTTAGTGGGCAGTGGTGGCCTAGTGGTTGGGACCTGAAAATCACAGGTTCGAGTCCCAGCCCGGGCACTACTGAGCAAGCTAACATCCCGCTACACTGCTCCACGGGCGCTGTTGATAGCTGCCCACTGCTTCACGTGTGCACGTGTGATGGGTTAAATTCAGAGGTCATATTTCGTTGTAGCGCTTGAGTGTGTTCACAATGACAAATAGTCATTTTCACCTTAAATAATGTTACATTAAAGACATTTTGAGAATGCTCTTAAAAGTGCTTTGTTGTCCAACCAGAAAATTTATCCCTAGAAGCGCAAAAAGAGTCAAAAGATTCCCAATTCACTTTTCTGAGTTTTATAAAATATCTGCATTTTAATTTCAGTGAATACTTTTTTATAGGAATATTTTTGTTTTCGTAAATGAACAAATACTCTTCACTGTGTCCAATGAATGCCATTAAACAGTGTAAGGTTGTTGTTTTTTTTTGTGGTTATTTTTTTCAGGTCCATTGCACAGAATTCATGGAGTTTCCTGAGGTGGAGAATCTCTGTGACTACTACAGCGCTGAGGGGCAATATATCCATGTCCAAGATCACCAAGGTCTTTACATTGTGTATTGTGCCGCTCTGATGGACTTGAAGGAGCTTGAAAATACAATGCTGCTTATAGCGTCCCATTACATCTACAGAAATACAGGTCAGAACAGGAAATCTGTGTTATCTTAAAATTTTGAACATACATTTTCTTACCTTCAGGGAAAGGAGCCATGACTACATAAGAATTTTGTTGAGACCTAATGTAACTCAAATAATGTTTTTTATATAATGCTATCTTCTCATGAATCAGTGTTTTAATACTGACAGAGACTTCCAGTGGTTCACTGAAATCTGGAGAGACTCTTAAAACCTGGACTGGAATGGATGTAGATCGAGTGGCTGTATTGTTGGACATCTGGACATGTGAGACTGCTTTCCTGGAGAACAAAATAGAGGTACTGTTGGAAAAAAGTAGCCTTCAGGATAAAATTGTATATATGATGAAGTTTTTAAGCTGTTATTTGTGTTCACAGCTCTTGAATTGCTACTTTGAGGCTTATCAACATGTTATAGACCTAGAAGAAAGGTTTAGCTTGGCTCAAGTGATTACAGACGTAATGCACAGAAGGCCTTGTTTGGATTTGGAAACAGAGTATTTTGTACAAGCTTACAGGCAGGAGGTGGTCTGCCTGCAAAGCCACCAGCAACTAATCAAACTAGTTTTAAATTCTCAGGTAATTGGGTTTTTCTGTTTTTATTTTGTTAATGTTTTACGTAGACACAAGGCACAGGAAAGTAAATTTGCAACCATATTTCCTTTCGGTTAGATTGAAAAGCAGCGTCAGTACCTTGAGCGGATATGGAGAGGGGAGCAGAGAAGGAGTCCTCAAGAATATGGCTTTACTTTTAACTATGTTCCTAAACAGCTGGTGTCAGTGGGTGGAAGTAGGTAAGCACTATAATAAATAAATAAATTATTAACACTGATGTGATACAATATGTAAACATGCATCAGTGCACAGTGATGCCCTGATCTGAAGGTTGTCATTAAATTGCATCACCTTTTAGTTTTTTTATTGTCATTTTACAAACCTAATTTGCGGAAAGGTTGGGACATTTAATAAGATGCAATAAAAACAAAAATCTGCAATTTGTAAATTCTCTTGAACCTTTATTACAATACAGTAAATTATATAAAAGTCTTTGGCTGACCAACTTAATAGTGTTTTGTAAATATAATTGTTTTTTTAATTTAATGCTTGCGGCACACTCAAAAAACTTGAGTGGGGCACAATCAGAGTAAAAAAGTTTATTGAATATTCAAGTCATGCCATTTTTACACATCTGATTTCAGCTAATGTAGATCTGAGTCCAAACCAGCAATTTGATGGAAGCTACAAGTAATACTGGGCGTCTACTACTAGAGCTCTGGGAATGGTCAAGCCAACAAATTGACTCACAAACCACTGTTTACTGTATTACTGCTATTTATATCTGTTCTAATATTAGTCATTTTTAAGAAACACTCACTGCCCAGATAAACAGATTTTATTAATGTTTTGTAGATACCCAAGGCTTTTGCTTGATTTTGTTGCATATTAAGAGGCTATGATGATATTCAGTAACATATGCACCCATTGTTTAGTCTAAAACCAAATTCTTGTCAAAGATTTACACTTCTAAATCTTTAGCGTAGTTAATATAAGTTCTTTCTTCGCATTTCTTTACAGCAGTGCCCTTTCGTTAAATAATGCTTTATTTGTTATGTCCTTCATGGTTATTGTTTCAGCCCAGCTCTGAAGAGTGTGTATCTGTTAGAGTTACACCCGTCCCTTTGCCTGGCTTCTTGGGTGTTCACAGCCCTAGAGCAGGCCCACGCTGAACTGTGTGAGCTGCATGGGTTTAGGACTGCTTCTCAGAGAGCCAGGCTGGAGCACAGAGTCCTGAAGCAAGCTCTTTTTCACTGGCACATCATGGCCATTCCTGGATCTTCGTATAGTCTACAGATCCAGAGAGATGTATGTGTCTCATTTCTCAGAATAATATAGTAAACTACCAGTCAAATGTTTGGACACACCTACTTGTTAAAGGGCTTTCCATATATTTTATGTTTTCCATATTGCTGTAAAACCAGCAAAGACACCAAACACATGTATATGACACATGGCATTATGCAATAATTCTCCATTTAACTTAAAAGGTTTGGCATACATAATTTTCTTATTATTTTCATTTTAAAAATAAATGTATTTATAGGCGTCAGCATGACAATTTATACTTACATAAGTCTTCAGATCAAATATGTTTAAGATAAGGATAAAAATACTTTTAAACAAGTGTCCAGAATTTTGACTGTTAATGTATATACATTATTCATACCACAAATATTAAATGTGGAAGTTGTTTTATAAACATTTGACATCTGTACACTGCCTGTGGTCCCTGTAGTTGTTTTCAGGTGTATTTATTGAAGACCCAGTCCTGGTGAGAGAGGCTGGCCTCTCTGTTTTAAGGTCTGCAGAAAAGTTGGAGAGGATGCAGGGCAGAGAGAGACAGATACTTGCAGTGGAGACTTTCTGCAAACTTCTAGAGCTCATCACCATTCGCTACCGCATTGTTGAATCTGCTTCAGAGACTGAGCACCTGTCACAGTTGAGTCAATTTTGTGTAACACATTCATGAAGTAACTAATGTTTGGCAAGAGGACCATGTCTGCCTGTGTAACTTCATATAAATATCTCTTAACAATAGTTAAGAGTAGTAAAGTGGAGAGACATTTTGGGATGTTATGCTCAATAAGGCTTTATTGAAATATCATTTGATTAAAAATTGAACTTGCACAACATATATTTTTGCAGTTTGGTTACCGAGGTATAAGATTTTTGAATGTTAGTAGCATTGCATATTTCTCTGAAAAATTGGTGAAAGGTAATACTGATTCATCTTATTCCTTCTCTCTAGATATATCTGTTCAGTTTGCTTTTGTTTGTTTCAGATTTTACAACTCACTTACTCAGGAGATGGGTTTTGATGAATTCCATCTGTATATGCGCCCAGTGCAGTTTGAATTTGCTGCCAAGAAAGAGATCCCCAAACAGCTTCCTCTGTTCATCACAACTCTTCTTCAGGACAGCAATTGTGCTGACAGGTGACTAGGCAAGCTTGGAGATGCTGTCAGTCCTTGTAACCTTACAGACTTTTACAACAGTAAAACAGATACATTTTTTATGAAGCATTTTTTTCATTTGCTCTGAATACCTTTGACTTCTCTTCTGTTACCCATGGTGCCTGTATTTTCCCAATCCATCTGCTTCACAGATACTGCCCACCCAGTCTTCCTCTAGCCATCCAGGAACTTGATGAAAGCCAAATAGGAAAATTCAGCTTCCAGTCTGAAAAAGCAGTGCTAAATGTAATGACATATAAAACACCTTGTAAGATCCATGTTTTCATATATTGTGTACTCTGTATTTTGTGTAAATATGTGTATTCTGTTTGGTTGTCCTTAGCTCATAAACCCACCTAATTTAGAGCATCTGCAAGTAGTCTTAGCCTGCCAGGTCACACAGAAGAATGCTCTAATTGGAACACTGAAGCAGGCCTCAGTTTGTTACTGGGCAGACAATTCAGTCAAATCCCCACAAGCACAAGAGTGTTTAACTACGAGGGCAGCAGGAATCAGCTCATGTACTAGAAGCAGGTGAGTTTGAGACTGATTACACATCCATAATGCTTAAGATTAGGTTGATTTTCTCTATTTAGTGATTGTACAGTCGCTGTCAAAACAAAACATAGCAGAAGGCCAGTCAACCTGACATCAAACTGATCTTTTTTTTAAAACTTTTTATTCATGCCCCTGGCCATAATAAGCAATATTTGTCATGTATCATTTAAGATACAATTCTTGTTTTCCAATAATCTTTAATTAAAGTGAAACTGAAAAAATCTTCTCAATCTTGATGATGCCACTGTGCATCAGTGGGCAGGGAAAAATATCCAACCACCCAACCTTATTAAGCATCATGCAGAAATGTCAATGCAGGGACCTGCTCTGATACCATATTTTCCACAAATATGCCAGTAAGGATTGAAAACAAATTATTATTTCCATTCATGTTAATCCTTATATACATTCTCATATTTTCTCATACTGATTTCCCAAACAGTTCACATTTACTTTATCCTAGTTCTCAGCACATACAGGCAGAGTGAAAAATTGTCATTCTGGGAACACTTAAAGGTTGATCTAAGAACCCCTGCATTAGTGTAATTGTGCAAGACATTTTATTCTATGTAGTGGACCATTTCTTTATCATGAAATGTTCACACAATAGCAAAAGTCTAACTAGCACCTTTAGTGATTAAAAAAAGAAAAATATATATTTTTGTGGTGACTACTATGATGATTTATCTGTGAACATGCTCCCTATGGTAACAGCACAAAGTGTCTTTTTAATCAGGCTTGCAGATGCCTTTGTGTCCATTCAGCTAGAAAAGACTGGCCCTCGGGATGAAATGCTGAACTCTTTTGTAAAGAAGAAGGAGCTGATGAACACTTTGATGTCAAATCCAGTATGTACAACCGGATCTTTTGCAAGATTTGTGATTCAGAGATGGACATTTGCAAGAGTTTACTAGTCTGTCCTTTTCTTAACAGGATGAGGTAGCCAAAACCAAGAGGAAACTTATTTTGGACTTCTGTCACAAGTACGTTTGCTTGGATTTTGATGTGAACATTGTAACTATTTCAGTGACCATCCTCATGTTAGCCCTTTCACTGGCAATTGCATGTTTGATTAGAGTTCTCCTCCAAACACAGTGAGCTGTCCAACGAGATTGCACTATCAGCAGTATTGAAAGATATGTTGGCTGGATTCACATGTGTCAGGGGAAGCATGTGCTAGCCTTCACCCTCCCAGCTTGACAGCATTGCCTAATGGAAAGACCTAGCTGGTGTGTGGAACTGGCTATAACTAAAATGAGGGGGAAAAGTGGGTTAAAAAGAATGTAAAAAATAAATAATAACTGGTTTAGGTTTAGCTATGAAATAACACCCTAAAATTGTTACATATACAGTAGCTATGTACCTGACCACAGCGATAAGAAATGTCTGTCTTTTTTAGATTCAGCCTGGTGATGTCTCAGTGTTGTGTAAGAGGTCAGATAATTGCCCTTTGCTACAGTCTAACCTCATTGCTGGACCAGTTTCCCAATATTGGCCAGACTCACTTTGTTCTTGGACAAGCCAATGAGGTCAGGAGCGACATAGAATGTGAGAAGGCTTTTCAGCCTGATCCCAGGTAATACCCAGCAGAGTATGCCTTTTTTTGTTTAATTGATGTTTATAACCACAGTTGGTGTGGATATTTTTTCGACATTTTGAAAAAATATTTACTTTGTAAGTTAGTGTTTTTTTTTGTTTTTTTTTACTTTTTTATTTAATTTTGACAATAGAGGACTAGCAAAGTATCAATTTCATTGGAGAGTGTAACTGCTTGTTCTACTGACACATGACAATAAAACTCCTGAATCTTGATTCTTGAAAAAATAAATCATATAATAACTGTCTGGAATTAAAGCACTTGTAGAATCTTATCTAAAACATTGAGGGTCCCTTTTAAGCCAGATTTGAAAGCAATTATACTAGGCACCTCTGAGACACTAAATGTTACCCAGAGACAATTTATTGCTTATGGGCTGATAACAGAAAAAATTACTTAAATTCTGAAAAAAGCTGAGATCCCCACACTGAACATGTGGACGGCAGAAATAACCACCACACTACATCTAGAACGCATCAGGTATATCTCATAGATAAATACCAACAATTTCTGAATGTATGGTCTCCATTCTTTCAATCCTTAAACACATAGATTAAAGTAAAGGGCTAGTAGCGCCGAGTGTGTGGGTGGGTAGGTTTATGTTAAATCTTTTTTATACTACAATTTTTCTAGCATTTGGTTATTATTTACAAGTTTGCAAACTGATGTTAATGCATCTTTCAAAATTTAATAACACTATAATGTTTCATAAAAAATATTTGAAACATAAAGCACTTAGATATGAATTTGTTGGATTTAAATTGTATCTGGATATTTAGATCATTTCAGCCTCGTCCCAGGCAGCTGTTATCAGCAGATGGAAAGACCTTGCTGAACCCGTGGTTCATTCCCCACTACACAGAGGTGCTCATCATGTTCAAAACACTGGATGATAAGGTGAGAAATGCCTCTATTTCATTGTTAAAACAGAAATTTAAACACATACAAAAGTATAAATATACTTTGCAATTCTACATTCTCATTAATATATTGTTTTTACCAAATATAGGTGGACACGTTTCTAGAAATATCACATAAATTCATGCTAATTACACTTACACTAATACTGAGTTTATTAAAATGTCATTAGTATGTTATGTATCTATGTACATCTATAGTAATATATCAGTGTGAATGTGAGTGTGATCTAAAACCATGATACTGTGATGTGTTATTAATAATTTAAAATGTAGTATCATAATATTGTGTGAAATTTTATCAATATCACTTAGCAGTACATAAGGGTCTGCTCTAAGTTTAGTCTTTATTAGAACTTTATTAATCCTGAGGGATTATATATGATATTACATATTCATAACTATATATACACACATGGACAAAATTGTTGGTACCCTTCAGTCAATGAAAGAAAAACTCAAAATAGTCACAAAAATAAC
>JBBPDA010000001.1:35061593-35072741 GCA_037974385.1 Arnoldichthys spilopterus
GTTATTTCTGTGACCATTGTGAGTTTTTCTTTCATTGACTGAAGGGTACCAACAATTTTGTCCACGTGTGTATATATTACATATAGTACCACATACTCAGATAGTATAGAAACAGACAGAAACAGTGTGTGTGTGTGTGTGTGTGTGTTGCAGGCATGTAGCCGAGCTCTTCAGGACACCCTGATGATTGTATCAGCTATCCATGACATAGTGTTTTACCTGGTAAGCCTCGCTTCGCTAGGAAACCCAAAAAGTTCGCTCAGCTCCAATAGTGAACTTAAGCTCACTGCAGACTGGGGAGGATCAGAAAGCATCAGTAAGTAGCTGCTACACGTACTGACACTTTGCAAAAAGCGAGAACATGAATTGCCAAAATGTCTTTTGACCCCTGTTGTCTGTGGTCTTGTACAGGGGCTGAGTTATGGGACATTCAGCAGCAGGTAGACTCTCTAAGTGAACCTGATAGTCCAGAGGTAGTAGGAAGACTACTCCAGCTACACAGGGAGGTGTTATTTCTGCGCTTTGATGTAGCAGTACGCTCCATGACCCTGTAAGTGTTATTACAGTTGCTTTTCTGAGGCTCTGACCTAGTGCTGGGTGATATGGCAAAAAATAATTTATCACAATAATTTTCACAATACACAATATGTTATGATATGTGCAATATGTTTTTTTTTACATCTGACAAGTTGGAATGGACTAAAAGGTTTTACAGTACAAACAATTTTATTCAATGTTTCACACTGTGCATGTTAAACTAATTATGCCCTGTTTGTAATGAACCATGCAGTGTTTTTTAAGTACTAGTAATAGTGCAGTATACTAAAAAAACGTGTGTTGTGCAAAGTAAATAAAGTAATTTATCATCGTGATAAATTATTTATTTTATTTACTATTTACTACTATCCTCATGCTGAATTTCATGTGTGTAAATTCATTTTACAACCATATAACAAATTTATCAGCATGTGCTGCTGTAGTAAAAGTGTAAAATTGCCAGCTCAACAGTTCCCACAAATTAGTGATGATCCTCGTATCAGAGAAGTATGTTACTTTTTGAATAAGGCAAGCAATTTATTATTGTTGTTCATTGATCAGGGTGAGTTTTGACATATTGACTAATTCATGTAACCTTGATATCAGCTAATTTTATTAGCAAAGTAATGTATGCTTCTGGCCTGATTCCTACGGGAAAGTGTTTTTCCCTGTTACAATTTAAATTAAATTACATATAATTAGCTGTTTGCTGTTATTAAACTACATTTACCTTTTCATGCATTAAGAGAGGCTTTCCTTTCCTCCGGAAACACTGATGCCTATCAGAGTGTGAGTAACAACATGAGCCATGCCTTTTCTGTCTTGAGTAAAAGTCTAAAACAAGGTGTCTCTCAGCTTTCTCTTCCTCAGCCACTGGAGCCATTCTGCGCAGAGGTAGGTTGACTGCTCATTTAAATTTTTTTCTGTTTTACAAATACCACACCAATATCTTAGACATTTGTGGTTTATGATTTGGAGGGCAAAGCATTTTGAAGGTTTCAGTTGTCCTGCAGCACATTTTAACAGCCCACTTATGTTTTTAGAGTCAAAGAATCCATCCATGGAGATCATTTCTTACCTCTCAGGGTTTACATCCCTTGGTCATGTGGGACATTCTACCTATAGACTTCTGTATGCAGGTGATTACATGTATGTTTGCTTATAGTTTGGTGATTACATAGGAGATGGTGAAAAATAAAATGTACACAATTTTCCTCTTGTGTAGTTGATCAGCCAAGTTTTTGTTGGGTTTATACTGAAGGTACAAGGCTAATGCAACTGAAGTAATTAAAGCTTTTGCCACCGGTAATCTTCATGCAAAGCATCATGCAAACTGCATTATCACACATTACTTCAACAGTGTGATGTTAAGTATTCTGAAATAGACTTTAACAAGTACATGTTCTATGACATCCTTACAGTGGTGCCTAAAAGTTTGTGAACCCTGCCTGAGTAAAACCTAAAACAACATCAGATTTTTGGCCATAAAAGAACAGTCAAAGTCAGATCTTTACAACACATGTTTGCAGAAGTGTATCATGGCACGAATTGAGTAGATTTCAAAGTACATTACACTGGATAAGAACGCCTGCCAAATGCAAGACGATGATCCTATGCCTATGAGTTGTTCTACTAAAGGATAATTAAAGAAGAATAAAGTGATTACTTAACCCAGTAGAAATGTTGTGGAAGGACCTGAAGCGAGCAAATCAGAAAGTCAATGAGAGGAAACTTACCTTTATGCCAGAGTTGAATCTGTTCTGTATGGCAGAATGGGCAAAAATTCCTCTAAATTAATGTGCAGAACTGATCAACAGTTACTGGAAATGTTTCATTGCAGTTCTTGCAACAGAAGTTGCGCCAGATACTTTTGACATTCACAGATTGGCAAAATTGGGCAATTTTCCTCAATAAGTAAATTGCTAAGTATAATATAATGTCCCATTTGTGTAACTGGGTTCACTTTATCTATTTTTAGCAACTTAGTGAATAATTGATGATGATGTTTAATGTCATATGTATATGGTAATATAGAAAATTCTAAAGTGTGATAGCAGTATATCACACACAGACATAAACCATACAAACAATTTCTGAGATTCCTAGGCATGAAATTTGCACAGTGCTATTGGTGACTGCTAGTTACAATTCAATGGCTTATTGGTCAGTCAGGAAGTCTGTGCTAACTGACTATATTTAGAAATGGGCAGAACTGTTGAAAGGTTGATTTATGGCCAAACTGTCATTGTCCAAACTGTCCTCCATCTTCTGTGGTCAATGAGTAGAAAATGAGATCTGATGTTATAGTGGTCCTCTACAGCTTTGCCTGTCTGACCTGAATGACTGCAGCAGGATGGAGGCTAATGGAGCGATGCTGGGTGTTTCTCTGATACTTGATGACATGCTGAGGAGTACCAGAAATGCAGCTCCTCTGCAGCTTCAGGGTCAAGCGTACTCTGAGACTATCACTGTGGAGACTGACAGAGAAGTACTGTGATTACTGCAGTTCTTAATGATTGTAATTTATAAAGCCGTTTTAAAACGAGTGTGTAATATTGTTAAATCATTTTTCAGGTATATCGTAAATAAATCTCTAGATTTTCCAGAGCTGAATATTAGATTATTATATTAGACTAGATTTTACAATAGTGTTGAATATTTCTTGTCATTGTTCACAAGTTCCAAGACTCCATAGACGACATGGACCCAGAGGAGATAAAGCTGAAAGCCAACGATCCCATTCAATCCCTCACTCAGCAGAAAGGCTTCTTACTGCTCTGGAAACAACTGGAAGTCTTCAAAGAGAGCTGGGCACGCCAGCAACTGGGAGAAGAGCAAATGAATTCCCCTGAACTCTTCAAACAGTTTTCCCGTCTCTACAGGTTTTAATAAACATTTCACACATAACTTTCTTTTATAGCTATGAAGATAAAAACTGTGGGTTTATGTACCAAAACAGTCATTAGTTAATATTACTAGATAGTTGTCCTAGAATTAAACAGCTGCATTTGTTTCTGTTCTTTTAATATATATCAATGACAAATTTGTTGAACAATATCAATTGAACAGATTGTTAAGATTTAAGTGAAATCCTCAAAGAAAAGTCAGCTGTCACCACTTTTTAGGATATTGAATCATTTGGAAGAATGCAGTGATACATTTGCTTTGTGATAGTCAGGAACAAAAGCACAACATTTAATTGTTCTCCATATTTTCAAATATGACCCACATCCCAGTTCCATATTTTCAAATCCAATAATTCTACAGAAGGCATGTAGTAAGCTAATAATATTACTCTATAATATTATATACTATAATATTTTAATGGTTTTAACATCAAACACAACCAAATGAGAGTGGAAACAAGCAAGAACGTTTATCATTTTCAATGATATTGGCCTTTAAATGCTTAGGTACACAAGTTTATATTATAAATTACCTAACAAATTAAACACACACGCTTGTTTAATTTATCAAAGAGACTGATAAAAAAGTTTTTATCAAACCAAAACACACCTAATATTAGATGCAATATTTCAGAATGGAGATTTATTACCCCAGTATGCGAGCTCTGGCACAGCATATGGAGAAAGAGCAGGAGTATGAAGCTTTGCTGTCACACAACCAGCCTTTCCAAGCCCCTCCAGGAGCTATGGAAGTTGACGTCAAGACATGGCAGGTAAACAGACAGTTTTGTTGAACATTTAGTGGCATTATTAATTAGTTCACTCAGTCTTTGTTCCGCTCATTATCTTGTTTTATGACAGACATTTTCTTCAGGTAATGTGAATATTTATCTTTGCTTTAAAAGTGTTTATAACATGTTTTTTGTCTTTTCCTGTTTGTGTATGGAGCAGCTGCTGAGGCTGTTGGAGAGCACAGAATGCGACATGATCAGAGCAGTTCAGAGGAGGATTAACAGGGAGATGACTCTGGTGATGTCAGAGCAAGCTCGGCATGACACAGCCCTCCCCACAGGTAACACACTCTTCTGCTGTGCACGCTTAGCAGAGAGCAGCCCCCACTGCAGGAGGCCAGGAACTAAGCCACAATTAGCTTTCAGTCAGAAGCTTAGGAACTGTAATGATGTGCATCTAGGAGTATGGAATCCAATCCACATACATCCTAGGGATGACCGTTTATGCATTTTTTTAAACCTTCTTTGGCCATGTTTATTAGCCAGTTTTTTTTAAAGCAGCAGGTAAGAATGAGAGTAGCAGGTGTGTAGGATGAATTTGCACATTTTTTGGCCCAGCTGGTGTTATTCACATCATAAATGTCTTACACAGATTGGACATTATGTGAACATTTGCCAATTCTACCTGCACTGATAGTCCATCCATACTATTGTAGGAAACCTCATGTCTCTGAAAAGGTCGTTTTACTGCATCTTTTGGTTTTTTTTTTTAATGTCACATGTTTTTTTATTTTATTTCTCACAGTGTAAAAGGCATCTGGTATTTTTAAATGGTGTAAAAAATGAAAAAGTTTGCTTATAACAATGATGATATTGTTTGTGCACATTTTCGTTTTCATAATCTGCACACAAGATAAAACATGACAGCTTATTATTTACACTGATTAACACACATTAACAGTGAGATCTGTGTCATTTTATTTAATGATGGTTCTTTTTTTTAAATGTTGTCATTTTTGAAAGACCTGTGGAAAAGAGCTTCCATGAAACACTGTCTGTCTCTAGAGAGGCCACAGATAGTAGAGAACTTTATCCAGCGGTTGATGGGTGGAGGAAAAGAGACAGAAGGACAGGTACAAGAATATTAACTCCTGTATCTTTTTTTCTCGCTGATATAACACCTTAAGTTGTTAAAGAAAATAATTGTAAAAGGCTAAACCAGTTATAAATAGTACAATTACAAACCATTAGATAATATATATAATATATATATATATATATTTCTAATGGCTCAGTGTTTAGGGGCTTCATGCTTAGGTGTATTAAAGCCTTATTTCAAGGTACTATGTGGTATGTTGATGTTCCTGCCAGGTGTTGTTCTCCACAGCCCACCTGCAGGAGTGTGTGACTGAGCTGGGTTGTGCTGTGATGGCCCGTGAGCGCAGTAGCTTCCAACTTTACTCCCAGTTCTATGAGCAGATCCTACAGCAGCAGGGTCAACTGCTCTATCAGAGAGAGCAGGTAACACTCTTTTCACCTGCCCTTTTATTCAACATTGCATCAGAGTTCTTACCTCTCATGGTAGTCTGTTCCTTTAGGATGTGAAGGAACTTGAATCTGCAGATCTACGAGCAAGCAATCCCTATAGTGAGGTATGCTTATCAGAGTATTTCAGAATACATTTAGACATTTATAGATGGATGGATGGATGGATAGAAAAATAGACAGATAGATAGGACTTAGCAAAAAAAAAGTACATTTTATGGCTCACATACGGTAAATGGATATACTATGTATTTAAATTCTGTATTGAGCCATGAAGAATTTTGAATGTTACAGCAACAAAAACACATTGCTTTGAAAAATGACTGATTGGCCATCATTGCAGGTAGCAGAGCTGTGCCATGGGATGATGACTGAGGTCACAGCACTTCGTGCCAGAGTTACTCAGCTGGAAGAAGAGCAGAAATGTGTCCAGCAGCAGATGAGCTTAAAACACAGGCAAAGCTATGACTCACTGATTCGCCAGCTTTTCTCAACCTGCATTCAGCTAAAGGTGTGGACATACACTTATCTGAATTTAGCAGAAATGTTTTGGTTTAACTGACAATGTGTTCCAGGTTCCCCAGATTTTTAAGTCTCTCTACTGTACAGGCAAGGCTTGACCAGTATCATATCAGAATGGACCAAGACGTGAAGCAACTGGTCAGCATGGTTAGACATGAAGGAGTGAACAAGATTATTAAGCTGAGAAGTAAGATGTCCTCCACTAAAGACATTGAGGATGTAACCAGAAAACTTTCTGAGGTTAGTCTCATATTAGTCCCATAAATCACAAATACAAACCCATTATGGTTTTACATTGTGTTGCTACGATATTTTGTCTCCAGAAAGTGATATTAGAAGATCTCTATTCAGAAAATAGTCATCTGGCTGGACTTCTCTGTAAATTAAGAGCCTTTCACCACTGGAGGCAGGTGGTTGGACGGGCCAAGCCACAACAGGAGCTACTACAGTGCCAACAGGTGTGCTGACTGAAATACAGATAATAATACATTGAGTTGAAATTAGTACTTAGACACTTTTGTTTTTATTGAATAAGCTTCAGAATACTTTAATGTAGTGTTTGTACAAAAGTTTTTATTTTGAAATATTTTACCAATTTTTCACATCATCTCCTCAGAGAGAGATATCTTGTAAGCTGGAGGCTTTGAGAATGAAGATGACCTTGCAGGAAGGGAAAATTATGCTACAGCAGGAGCTTGAAGCAGTGAAGGCAGCCATGGTGCAATGTAAAACTGAATATGAAAAACTTAAACAACAAGTTATTAAAAAGGTACAACTTAATTTCAATTGTATTTTATGTACCCTGTATAAACAGATAACTGACAGAGCCAGGCACTATTGTCTTCTAATCACAGACTCAGCAGCTACAGGATGTGCAGCACCGATCAGCACTTGAGACAAGGAGCCAGCAAGAGCTGGAGAGCTTCCGCATGCAGAGTGTGGAGCAATTGCAGGAGGACATGGAGGAGAGAGAAAGTCAGCTCAGAGCTCTCAGTGTGCAGATGGAAAAGACCAGCCGAGAGCGTGAGCTCCAGCAACAGCGCACTAACAAACACATTAAAAAGGTAGTGCAGATTTTATTCTGAAATGTTCTTAAAGATGCATCCATTATCGGAAATGATCATACACATACAGTATCAATTATTTATGAGTATATGGTTTAAGAAATCTTTACACACATGTACATGATTTCTCTCGTACACTAGGTTATACAATGTCAAAAATCACATAAGCAAGTCTATCTGAGATTACTTGAAAGAGCAAGGCATTGAGTGATGATTTAGAAATGCAGTTTGCGCTCAGCCTAATTGGTGGGATACAAATTTCTATTACCTTTTAGCTACATTACTTTTATGGCTCCACTGAAAAAATTGAAGCAGAATTCAAAGAACATGTCTTGACTGAACAACTTGGATTTGGAGTAAGTGGAGGGCTATAGTAAAAGGTGACTTGAAGAGATCTAAACAAGCATGTTGTTTGTTTTTCTATATCGTATGCATGTCATAGCATTTTAATACTCTGCTTTGTAAACACTTCCAGGTGCAAAACCAGCTCAGTCATGAACGCTGCCTAAAACTGGAGGCATTCCAGACAGTGGACAAACTACAGAACCAGATTCACAGCATTGAGACAGCACTGTCTAAACGGTTTTCTCCTATAGGTGCTCACCCATCCTAACCAATCTGTATTAATTTGCAAACATTGTCATGTTTTAGACTAAACTGACATTTTGCCCTTTATCTCTACAGGGAGTAAGAGTGTTTCCTCTAGCAGAGCAGGTGAGATACATTTCTCTGGCTCCATATGTGAATTCAAATTCTAATTTCTAATTTTCAGTCACATGAATTGTTTTCCTTTTGCTTTTTTCCCCTAATACAAAAGTTAGTGGCTTTACAGAGAACACATCTGAAGACTCTGATATTGATACTGTACTGAGACCGATTACACTACTTGAGAGACCAAAAGCAGTGAGTTTATTTTTACTGAGATTTACAAACATGTTCAGTTACATAAACATACACTTTGATACTCCCAAAGTCTAGAGGCAGGCTCAACTTGCTACTGGAGGGCCAGTGTCCAGCACATTTTGCTAGTTTCCCTCCCTAAACACACTCAGGCAAGTAGGGCTATCACCAAACTGTGCTAGACACTGGCTGCCTAGAACTGCAGTTGGGAACCCCTGGTCTAGAGACTGGTTGTGCTAAATAGATTGGTAAGATGTAGAATTTCCCAGCTGAGCTGAGACTTTAAAGGCTGATTTTAAATATTCCTGTCCATAATTCACAGGCCCCTCTGCGCCTGCGCATGGAGATAGCAGATATGCTGTTACCCAATCTACCTAAGGGATCCTTCTCACCTTTTCCTCATAAAAGACATCAAAGTTCCAGACTGGGGCACAAATAAATACATGCTTTCATTCTACTTCAGATTCACCAAACCTAGCTGCAAACATAAATTGAACTGAATTCAGCTAATGTGTGTTTGACCATTTTCCTTGCACATGTACTGTAATATGCTAGGTTGCAAACTTTCCAGCACCCTTGTATCATCTATTTGAATGTGTACATCTGTTTTACCTGTGGCAAGTAATGAAAGGGAACATTCATTTAGATGTTATTCCTGTAGAATCATTTTAAGTGTAATCAACATTTTAAGCATACTATGATGTCCTCAAATTAAAATTTGCTCCATAGCAATATAGCACTTTGACATCATTACTTCCAAAAGTTGGTAAACTGAAGGGCAGTGACTGTTTTGTGAAATCACTGAAGAGGAATCAGTTTACACATTTGAGTCAAATGTACAATGTATAAAATTGAAAATCACAGCAATTTACTATATCTGCAATTTCAACCCAAACAATAAATCAGTGTTTTTAGTTATTAGTTCTGCGGGGCCAGGCTGGTGGTGTAGAGGTATGAGACTGTTCCTGCCTGGATCTGAAATGTCTGTCCTTGGATCTGACCACTGGGGATCTGCTCACTGGTCTGGCTAATGGAGATTGGCTGGCTGGATTGGCTGCTGATGTGAATTGCTCCAGTGTGGCTCTGACTGTGTTGCTCTCTAGTAAGCTCCACCTCGACAGCAGGGGGCTCCTGTGTGACAGAAAGCTGTGGGATGGCCTGCTGGATCACCTGCAACTGTTGAAGGGGCCGTGGGCTAATTTGCAGCTGTTGCTGAGCTCCATGGTGTACCTGTAGCTGCTCCATAGCCTCTTTAGTCAGAGTTATGACATGCATTTGCTCTGATTGGCCACTGCTTACTTGACCCTCTACCACACTGATGGTCTGGATCTGACCACTGGGGTCCAGTTCATCCTGAGTTACTAATGCCAAGTTCTGGACATGCCCCGATGGCTGGGTGAGGAGAGTGAGGCTGGAGTGGGCCTGCCCAGCTGCAGCCAGCTCCTCAGGGGTACCCTCAGTGGTGATGATACTAATGGATGGCTTCTGGCCCTGGACCAGGTTAAGGTCATCCACTTCACTGGTGACTACCAGCTGGATCTCCTGTTCTGGGTGGTACTCCTGCAGCTGGAGGATGCTATGCATCTCCTCAGTTTCTGCTGTGGCCTCCACCATGGTTGTTTCAGTGGGCTCTGTGACAGGTCGCTCCTTGTTGTGCGTTTTAACATGGGCTTTCAAGTTGTCCAGACGGGCAAATGACACACTACACACAGAGCAGATGAAGGGCTTTTTCCCAGTGTGAGAGGCTACATGACGCCTTCTGGCACTGGGATCAGAGAAGGACTTGTTGCAGATGTTGCAGGCATAAGGCTTTTCTCCTCTGAACAAAATATGACCAAAGACATCAAGTTAACACCACCATATATACCAATGCTGAAAGTGAAAAAGATCTAATGAAGATAGGGGAAAGTCTACCTGTGGATTCTGATGTGTGTCTGCAGTGTGCTTTTAGCTGTGAAACACTTCCCACAAATCTCACATGTGAAAGGCTTCTCACCTGAAACAACAATAAACCTGCTATGAATTATTCCTGCAGAAACAGCATCAAATCCAGAATTATTGGCACACCTCAGGAAACTTGGCCAAAACAATCATATTAACTAAACAATACATATAATGACACAATTTAACTGAATTTAAAATAATTCCTGCAAGATTGTTTGAATTTATGAATATTGTATTCTTTCAAAAACATACAAGGGAACATTATATTTTAACATAATATTTTAAATAGAACCAAAGAAATTTGCATCTTTTGGGAAAGATATTTTTATAGCTGCTAGGCTCCATTTACATCACTGTTGTATATGACCATTTCCTTTTTGGGGCATAAATGCATGGTTTAGCTGTTTAATTTAATTTAATGCCAAAATCACACATAGCATGTGGTTTGTTTAATATGTTCATTTTAAGGTGCCAACAGTGCTAGAGTTGACTGCCCTTAAACTGACATGATATGATTAAAAGAATAGTTTGCTAAAAACAAATTGCTAAGTTGGATGTCTTAAGTTGGATTCTTCAGTTTTTCACTTAAAATGACAACACTATAAGCTTCAACTGTAAAAACACCAAGCTTGAATGAGAAAACATTTATAACAAGCCATTATGAGTAGTTCAGTCCTCTCAAATAGAATATCTTAAGTGGTTTTGGACTATGTGTGACAGTATTATACTTTAATACAGACAAAACTGTGTTGTAAAGCTAAAGCATTAATAGCAGCTATCAAAAAGTCTGAATTTAGTCCTTTCTATTGGTTGCTTAAGAACTTTGCCTGTTCTGTGTAATTGACTTGGGCATGAACTTTTGCATTAATTAGGGACCATTCAAAAACTGTAAATTTGATTTTCACCAAACCATTCCTTTAAGCTGGAGTTTCATTAAATACAATATTTGAATCCCTCTTATTCCCATCACCTGTGTGTGTTCTCAAATGTTTCTTCAGT
>JBBPDA010000001.1:35081443-35091627 GCA_037974385.1 Arnoldichthys spilopterus
CGCGCGCAGCTAGACGGTTACACGTCCAGCACATGAACGCGAATAAGCTTTTTTTATGAATAGCTAATATTGCAATATTAACCGAACAACATAGAATTTCTGTTTTGGCTTTATGCATTTGTCTCAGCCTCCCTTCTGTATCTGTATATGCGTCTAAGGGCCTTCTGAGAGGACACTGCGACAACCTTAAATCTACTTCACGACAGTCGCGCACCGAGTACACATACTGCGACACTTGTAGTCCTGGCTTTTACAGCTGAGTATTGGCGCCCTCTGGTGGTGAGCGTTGAAACATATTTTGGTTGTACAATCCAGTTGTTCCAAACCCGAATCAGTCCCTTGTCATTTTTGACATTACTTTGCAATGTCTTTTAAATTGCTTTGGTTTGTACTGTGACTGTAGGGCACGAATAAGGTTGTATTTGCAAAAACAAAACATTTCACACGTGTCACTGCAAAAAAATATGTTCAATTTAAAAAAGACCTAGGTGAACTGGATATACAGTTGTGGAGAAATTACTGATAATATTTGACATCACATTTTATGAGATCTCTAGAGATATCTGAGATTTTAAGCACTATTATACTATATATATAGCCCTGGTCAGAAAGGGAAGTGTGATCTTTGAGCCTTCGTCATAAAATCATTTTATGTGCTCATTTAAAAATTAACTTTTCTTGTAAATGCCCAAGACACTGTTTAAAATCAGAAGAGCTTCAATTAGTTTTAGTTGGAGTTCCAGTGTCTGTATGTTGTTTATGTGGTACCTTAACTGTTTTGTCCATTGTCTCAGTGAACTTTTAGGATGAACACTGTGAAAGTGGCAGTTGTTGGAGCAGGTGTGATTGGGCTGTCTACAGCACTGCATCTAGCTAAGACTCTTCCATACTGTTCTGTGACCATATTGGCTGAGAAGTTTTCTCCAGACACTACTAGTGATGGTGCAGCTGGGATACTTCTACCTGAGGTGTTTCCAGGTAAGGAAAACCATTACTAATTGGCATGTACTCTGTGTTGCAGTGTAACTATTGGTCTCTTTGACTGATTAACAGATATCCCGCTGGAGCGTCAGCGTCGTTGGTTTAAGGAGACATTTGATCATCTACAGGCCATTGTAGAATCCCCTGAGGCTCCAGATGCAGGGGTGTTCCTAAGCTCAGGGTATGGAATGAACTTGTGAAGAGTGCAAATGGAAAATATTGTTACATAAAAATGGTAGAACATCTGCAGTTTTTTGAAGCACTTAACATCATTTAAAATTCATGCAATGGTAATTTTTGGTAATTGCTGTTTTTGTCTTAAGATACCAAATATTCAAAGAAGTGCCTGCTGACCCAAAACCTTACTGGTCCAATTATGTTTTCGGTTTCCGCTTCATGACAGACCATGAGATGAAAAGATTCCCCAGTCATAAATTTGGACAAGCTTTCACAACAATAAAATGTGAATGCCCCAGATACTTGCCATGGCTGAATACAAGGTAAACAAGCCTCTTTCTATAATTGTGTAGTGTTCTTCAAACCTTTGGTTTAAATCCTGCAGACTAACCATTAACTCCATCAGCCTGATTAAGACTTTTCTTTTTAATAGGTTTAGAGGAGCTGGTGGTCAGATTAAATGTGAAAAGGTGACAGACCTGAAGCAGCTCGCCCAGCACTATGATGTTATTGTAAACTGCTCAGGTGTTTGGTCCCGTCACTTAGTGGGGGATGAGGCTATCTACCCAGTGCGGGGGCAGATTCTCAAGCTTCATGCTACATGGCTAAAGAATTTCATTAGGGATGGAGATGGAAAGACCTACATGTACCCTGGCATTAACTATGTCACCGTAGGGGGCACTCGGCAGAAGGAAGACTGGAGGCTTGAAGTGGATAAAGAAGACAGTCAGAGCATCATGGAGCGCTGCAATCAGCTGGAGCCATCCTTGCAGAAGGCTCAGGTGTTGGAAGAATGGGTGGGCCTAAGGCCTGGCAGGAAAAACCCACGTGTGGAGAGAGAATGGCTGCAGGCTCCAAACCGCCAGGTGCTACTGGTGCATAACTATGGCCATGGTGGCTGTGGCATTACTCTGAGCTGGGGCTCTGCACTGGACGCAGTGGAATTGGTTAGGAAGGGTCTGCAAGAGCAACCATCGAAGGCAAAACTTTAAAAAAAAAAAACTTTAGGAGAAGTCGGCAAACAAGTGATTAACGTTTTGTAACAATCTCTAGAATCACTATGAAATGACAGCTCATTACACTTCCCATATGCTTTCATAATGACAGCTGAATCTATTTAGATGCATGTTGTATTTTTAGTTACTATGACACTGTCATACCAGTTTGCTAAAAACAAATCACCATGCTTGTTATTTACTATAATGTTATTTGTCTTTTTCACATTTGAACTAATCATAGAGTGCCCAAAAAATCCGAGTCAGCACAAACGATGATCAAAGTAAAAAATATTTGTATTTTTCTTAGTTCAGTTTCAGCTCAAATCTCAAATCCATTTTCACTGCTGAAAACTGTTGTATAAATCCAGCAAACAGAAACTGTATTAAACTAAGTTCCATTTTCTGGCATTATTTACTAAATCATAAACAGCACTTAAAAAATGAATAAATAATGTTAAAAACACAGCAGCATTTTGAGGCAGTCCATTTTGTGAGCAAGGGCAACTTATTCTTGAATAAACTTCTTCCTTTAATGCACTAGTTTCCAACTCCATTCATGAATGAGATGCAAGAGTTTTCCTAGTACTTTTCCTCATCCTCAAGACATCATTCTTCAGTATAGTCAGGTCTGTTGTCTCTGGAGCAGTTGCAATGTTCGTAACAAATTCTACATGGCTGGAATTGTAATAAGAACAACCCTTTTATCCTCATGGATGTTCTTCCCAGTTCTCCAACGCAGTTTGACTCTGCTCCTCATGCTCTTCCCGGTGAAGGAGACTAGTATGATGGTGCCATGGTAGCCGGGGCCCTGTATTAAGACCAAACTTCCTCTTTGTGAGATGGAACTGTGCTTTAATGAAGTTGTAGAAGTCATACTCATACTCCATGCGCTGGTACAGCATCTGCAGAGCCTCCAGGCTTGGTTTCTGTTTGTGCACAGTTCCAGTCATATTCCCTAACTTCCGGTATTCTAAAAAAGTAGAAATAAATAAAGTTTACATCATACAAAGGTTTGTACAGAGTTTAAGGTCTCTTCATTTATTGTTTTCTTTGTCTTTTGCAGCAATCATATTTAATGCCAGCCAGGTTTTTTTTTTAAAGACAACAATGTGCCATTAACGAAGACAACTTTGAAATCTCTAAACTAGAAGAAGACAGAGGCTTTACCTGGACTTTTGTAGATATTGAGGACATCAGAAAAGAAGTGAGGAAGAAGTCTTTCCAGCAAGAGCAGCACATCCTGTAGTTCCTCCAGCACACCCACCAACAAGTACTGTTCCACAACATTCTCCTTAGCCTTCTGTAGTGACCACAGACCTGGCTCTCTATACAAAAGCCATAAAAATTATGGACTTCTATAGTCTTTATCAGTACCTGGGCTGCTTTGTTATGTTTAATGTTCCTGATCCTTTGTCAAGTTACCTTATGACAATTAGATATCTTTATTAACCAGAAATGTGGCATGACATATGCATATTCCTAAAGCTGTCTGACCTGCACTGAGGATGCTGGCCACAGAAATAAGGGATGATATAGAAGAGCCGGGGGTTGGAGCACTCAGGGTAGCTTTCCAAGATACAAGTGTTAATGTCCTAAAACCAACACAAACACAATACTGAACACTGTAAAATGAGGCTCAATAAATCTGCTGTCAAGACATAGATTTTCTTCAGTGTGACATAAATGGGTTTTAGCAAACAGTCCAGTGAACAGATGTGTTTATGTTCATCCACAAGGGGGCTAAGTACACAAATCTTTTAACTGTGGGGGCATTCATATCAGTCTGCCTCAGGCAGGGGACCCACGCCTGTATATTTCCTGCCACAAAGCAAACAAAACCTGAGCATTCCACATAAAAGATATTGACTGTTGCTTTCACAGAAGAGAACTGTACATATACAAAAAATAAAGTGCTTCTTCGAACCTGCGCATTGCAAATTATACACTGGAAAAAAAGTTCTGTCCTGATAAACCCCAAGGTACATAGGACATAAATGTAGGTGCTGTATGGTCCTTAAAGCTCAACTGTGTACATTAAATGAGTTTAAAAGATAAAGTACATTCACCTTCTCAAATGGGCTAATTTGTTCCTTTTCTAAAACTATTGTAAACAGAAAAATAAAAAAAAGTCTGGAGTCAGGGCAGGATGCATGGATTCAATGCAACTTTAAAATATATAACTCCAATGGAATCTATCACAATTATGTTTCTAAGCAAAAAGTACTGAACCATACCAACCCTAGTTCAGTGACAGTATTTGGGCCAAATGAGTACAGTCTTTTCTGACAGTGTACCATCATTTACTAATGTAATGTATTATTTAAGAATTTTACCATGACAAATGAAAAAATCAATTAAACTTCCCCTTTTCTCTTTGAATCTGTACTGTCACTAAATGAATATTCATTGCTCAAAAAGTAAAGACCCGTCATGAGCTCTGTCAACAGGGTAAAATAACTAGCTATAAAACCGTGTGATAGAGAAGCATCACCAGAGCACCTAACAGAAAAAACCAGCAACAAAGACAGCACAGTTGTTTCTCATTCTAAAAATAACATGAGTGCACTACTTAATAAACCTAGCCTGCTGAGTGGTGAAAGAGCCATTCACGTGAAACTGTAAAACACACAAGTGGGGAAATTCTGCCACATTCAGTTTATGATGCAGCAAAGCTCTACAGTAACAGAACTCCTGCTAAAAGCCACTGAGTGGTGGTAATTACACTGTAGTGCAGCCAGTGCACTAGCAAAAACAACTTCTGCCAGGAACCTGAATCTAAGTTTACACTTTGGCATTAGTAACAAGAATCATTTCATGCATACTGTTTTCCAAACAAAAACAGTTATCCTTTCACTAAATCCAAAAATATACCTGCTGACTGAGGGTCAAAAAAAGACATTAACTTCACCATAAAGCTTCTTTATTAATTAATTAATGAAAGTTTTGTACATTCATGCCAAGTCAATTTAATAATTTAGTCATTTTAATTAAAATCTTAATTTGTTTAAAATGTGTATGGCTCTCAAGAAAGAAAAATATTTACAGCTGGAAAATGATGTTAAAATTACAGTCCAGTGCTAATCAATGCCCAGTTTTATAAGACAGAAATGCCTCAAAGCACTTACAGATTTTTAGATGTCGAGGCCTAAAACAGCCTGTACTACCAGCAGTTTCTAGGAGAAATGTAGCCTGTTCTTACACATTGCATATTCATGAAATAAGCACAATATTATCAAAGATATTTTAAAGGACACCTAAGAGAAAAGAAAACACTTACTAGATATCTCTCATCATCCTTCATTCCAGGAGTGCGGACAACATGATTCTCTTCCCCTCTCCAGTCTCCAAAACGTCGGAAAAAATAATTGGACAGAAAACGGTTGATTGGATCTCTAACGATGTTGATGTATACAGGCTCCTCTATTCGGAACCTGTTTGAGGAGAGGCAGGATTCTTAACCTCTTAAAGTCATTTTTAGCTGTGTAAAGTCCAGAGTACACTGACCCAACGTTCTCCAACAAACACCCACCAAATCAAACATTGGTTTAGTTTAATGCATCTTTGATTGACTGTCTCTAGAAAGTTCTCCCCCATTCACGCTGTTACTAGTTGTTCTAGTAATACTGAGTCAGTGTTCCGTGTCCGTAAAGGGAAATTTTCAAAATCAGATTTTTCAAAAGATTCTGCATAACCATTAAAAGAACAAAGAGTGTTTTGTTATAAATTGCACAGATCTAGGAAATTTGAAAAGACTTATTCATACTAATTACATTACAGACAGCTTTTGGATTAAACTACTAAAAATTGAATTATCTAATTGCTTAGACATTACTGTATGAGATCTGAAATCTGGGAGTTGAAATCAAAATAGTAGCCAATGAAAACATATTTTTCAGATATATCATTATTTTACCATTACCAACCTTAAATACAAAACAAACATGTAGGCCCACTGGTCATTTTGTACAGAAACAATGGCTGAATTTTGCCATCATGGAATTTTTAAAAATCAGTGAAATTACAGCTATGAAAATAAAATCTATAGTGCAATGTTACCTTGTGAAATTTAGGAAATGAACATGCCGGGTGTATAGAAAAGGTTGAGGAACAGTGCTTATGTTAATCATCAGATCCATCTGCATGCCAAAAAAAGAGAAGAAATGACATGAGTAAATGTTTTGTAAAAGAGTCACTCACATAGCCAGCAATGGCATAAATATGGGACATGACCTGTTCATGTTTGCTAAGTCTGGTCTTGTTGTGGATGTCTGAAGAGATGAGGGTGAATTGGTTTCTTTCTGCCAAAATACGAAGGAGTAGGACAATGGTACGACTTCCACACTTCCCAACTCGATTATATATAACTTGACTTGGGAAAGGTAGTGTCTACAGAAACAAAAGGTCCACAACATTAATGAATTTGGTGATAATTCAGTCCACACAGGTTTAATAAATTTGGAGGGTTTACTCATAAAAATGTATTTCACTGTAAGCTATCTACATGTTATTTAAAACACAACCCTAATACAGTTCTGTAGTATCATTTCTTGGGATAACAGTTGTATCACACTTACTTTGGGTGCTAAGGACCCATGGTCATCAAGAAATGTTGATTTTCCTAAAGAAAGAGCAAAGAATATGTTTATGCTTATGTCATGTCATAAATCAGAAAATAAATTTGATGCTTGCAACATACTACAAAAAAGGGTAAAGAGGCATGTTTATGTGTTGTATTACATTACATTAACATTTTTTGCTTCATATCTTTATTCATTTTACAAGGATAACAAGTTTCAACTTACATTGTGAAAGGGATTTTTTTTCTTCTTTCTCCTTTACCCCCCACCCCCCAACCATCTGATCACCCACACTTTACATTAACTTTTAATTACACTTTTTTAATTGTTTAGAAACTGAGGATACTAACTGCTGCAGTTTTGCAATAGGAATTTTTAATTATTATTAAGTAATTATTATTAAGAAATTTCCTCTGGGATCAATAAAGTTTTCTGATTCTGATTGATACAAGACTTACAGCTGCTCAATAGTCCGCAGACACTGTTCTTTCTTTCTCCGCTTTGTGACTACATTTTCAATATGAGACAGATCTCGACTGCTGGCAGGTCAGTCAATCACATACACTCTGTTTCTATGAAACCACACTGTTGTAGCCCATGCAGACCTGGCATTGTGTTGTTAGAATAACCATGAATCCAAAAAAAGACATCACCTTGATGTCAGAACTTTAAAGAAATCCCAATATAAGCCTCTGTGTCAATGGTATTTTCACACATATGCAAGTTACCCATGTTATGGTCACTGATGCACCCCCATAAGATTTTGCATGTTTTTCCAGAATATACTAAAACTAAAACATAGACTCATCTGACTACAACACAGTTACTGTCTTTCGGTCCAGTGGTGGTTAGTGGTGGCCTAGTGGTTAGGACACTGCCTTTGGGACCTGAAGGTCGCAGGTACGAGTCCCGGCCCGGCTACTGAGGTTCCCTTGAGCAAGGTACTGTCCCACTACACTGCTCCCCGGGCGCTGTTGGTAGCCCGCTGCTCCACGTGTGATGGGTTAAATGCAGAGGTCACATTTCGTTGTGGTGCTTGAGTGTGTTCACAATGACAAAGAGACACTTCACTCCATATTAGATGGCCTCAAACCCAGAGAACATTAATGCATATATATATATCGTAACAATTTGTCATGCAAAGTCATCTGATGCCTCAAAGGTTCCACAATCGTTTTTCACCCTTGACCTAAACATACTAAAATTTCTTCAGATCAATCAAGTTGGTCAAGCAAAACATTAAATGTTACTTCTTTGTACTTTGTCAGTTAAATAAACTTTAATGAAAATGTACAAATTGTAGATTTTTGTTTTTGCTAATTCTGTTAGTTTGTATAAACTCTGTGTAATGTGGAGATTGCCATTGTTGAGTCTGAATGTTAATAAACCTCCCCAGTCCATGCACATTAATTAGAGGAAAGAAATGTTGATTAGAAGACTTCCTGGCTGTTCTCTGCATTGTCAAAGTGTCAGGACCATAAGGAACTCTTTCATGCAGCTGATACACAGACACAAAGGGCTACTTGATAACTGCTTACTGCTCTGCCTTCTCCAGCACCTCTCCAAACACTTACTGTTTGCTTATGCTAATGGAAGGAGCCATTAGACTGCTACAAGTAAAATACAATCCCATACAACAATAAAATGCATTCCGGCTAAGAGTAGAGGTGTGTAGACTGCACTAAAACAATACTCAGTTACAAGTATTGCTACTTCAATTAAACAAGGGTTCAAGTGAGTAACAGCAGTGAGTAAAAAGAGTCAAGGAAGAAAAGAGTCATTCTTTTTATGAAATATATGGTTAAAAGTAAAACTAGAACTAGAGCATGAGAGTGACCAACAGCTAAACAGTCTAGGTGCTACCGCTAACAACAGAATTCTATTATATACAATTAAGGAATTGTGCCTAAACCGGAAACGAGTACATAAAAAAAATCTGTGTATAAATAAAGGAATAAATACTATAAATAGCTTTATTCCAAGGAGCTAGTTTTATCAGTATCAAAATTATACTTACACACACATATATATATATATATATATGTGTGTGTGTGTGTGTGTGTGTGTGTGTGTGTGTGTGTGTGTGTGTGTGTGTCCTCATTTCAGAGAGAACCAATATAAACATAACTAGTTAGACAATGTTGAGTCAATGGACTAAGGCTTTTCATTTTCACAATAGAATGAAAAGCCTTAGTCCATTGACTATAGAACTGTACTGATTTTTCCCATTTTGTCATCAAAATGTAAACCAAGTAATTCATAAAAAAAATACATACATACATGCATACAAACAATGATGAATACATTATTGTGCGACTGAATTCTCCAAAAATCAGTTCCAGGAGAACAGCAGACAGCTGGTACTGCAGGGGAAAACCCTGTGTAAATGTAATATAATGTACTGCTCATACATGTCTTAACGGCTACTTGAATTAATTAGTGTAATTAAAGCTCTGTTTGTTAACGTTGACTTAAACCCTATAAAACCCAGTTTTAGGTCCCAGACGTAACCCTTTATCCTTTCCTCTTCCATCTGGCTTCTGATTGAGTCATTAACTCGTTTATTAATCGCACTAGTTATTAATCAGTTACAGTTGGTCTTCCACAATTTTTTTGTAAAAGATGGTTTTGACACGTATAAAAATAATTAAGATTATTTTACAGAATAAGTAGAGCGCGCAGTGGTCAAGTGAGAGCAGTTTCTTACCGAAGTAGTAACGGACATGAAGAAGAAGTTGAGGTGGTCCTCCATTTAACTGCCATAAAACGGATCCCAAACAAAACAGGAGCAGCGTGGCCAGGCACAGTCCAAAATCCCGGCGAGATACTCTTAGCAAAATAACGGCCAACCAGTTACCCCTTCGATTCTTCCCTCGGATGTAATTCTTATGATATATATTATTTCCAGTGTGATTCGCCATATTCTCCACACACGGTGGGAATGGCGGTGACCCATTCGGCGTTATGAAACTTCACTGTGTAAAAATGGGCTACTCCATGAGGGAAATACCAATTGCTCCTGTAAGGTTTCTGAGAGAGCTGTGTGCTTTTAGGAAACCAAAGTGTCAAATTACAAATTATAGAGACCTTTTTTGGGGGGGTACCATATGTAGACTGTTGGCTGCACCTCTCGCCCAAGCCCCCTCAGTAAGACTGGACTTCTTTCAGTGTGCAGTACAGGAGGAACTCCCTTCTGTAATGGGCTGAATGTTGTAAGGCTCTTATTGTATGAAATAGCAATTAACAAGAAACCAGGCACTTTCAAAGGCTGAATTAAACTTCTAACATTTAAAACAGCTCACAATAATGAATTAATACACAATACATAGATAGTACATAATCTATCTACCTACCTTTCTATATATATTGTAGATAGATAGACACACACACACACACACACACACACACACACACACACACACACACACACACACACACACACACACACACA
>JBBPDA010000001.1:35097937-35158742 GCA_037974385.1 Arnoldichthys spilopterus
GCAGCTACCAACAGCGCCCGGGGAGCAGTGTAGTGGGACGGTACCTTGCTCAAGGGTACTTCAGTAGTGCCCGGGCCGGGACTCAAACCTGCGACCTTCTGGTCCCAAGGCAGTGTCCTAACCACTAGGTCACCACTGCCCACATACATACAATTAGCTAAGTTAATCATTTATAACAAGTTATCACTGAATATTCTGTGGCAAACGTATATATTTTAAAGTGGTAATTTGACCAAAAAAAAATCTTGCACAAATTTTGCACTTTCCCCAAATACATTTGATCATCCTGTGTTGAAGTTTCAAGCTAAAGTAGCATGAAGTTTACTTCTTTAAATTTGCACTAAAACTACCAGTCTAACAAGTCATGGAAGCTGGCCCATCAACTAATGCTTTACAAACTGATATAGTCATCAATAATATAGACAGAACTATAAATAGCTAAAAGAGGCAAAATAGTATTCATAGAATTTATAATTAAAATATTAATTGCGTCACTTCAAAGAAATGTAAAATATTTTGCATGCTATTGTGCGCCAGTTTCCCCATTTAGTGATAATTACAGAGCCTTGTAGCTCCAATGCAAAACTAAAAAAGCAAACTTTGGACTCCAATCCTACCTTAACTGGTCTACCACTTGTGGAATAAGGGGTAAACTGTGTAAATTGGATTTTTTCCCCAAAACTAATGATTTAACATGTAATCTATATGTTAAAAATTCTTATTTTTGTCTCTCAATGTTGCCCCACTTACTGTCATATTCCTGCAGCAGTTCCACTGCAGTCAGCAGCACTGCTCTGTGCTGGGGGTCTCTGATGTTTAACTCGTCTAGGTCCTCCTCCTCCAGCAGCTTAAACGTGTCCAGATCCTCATAGCCATTAAACAGGAACGTGGGCATGTGTTCCTAATACAATAGACAATACATAATTTTTGAAAAAACAAAAACAACTACAGACTAAATGTGTTCCGCAACTTTGCAGTTTTATACAATTGTGTGAAAAAATAAGTACACCCCATGGAAATTGCGTATATTCAACATATGTGAACAAGCAAACAATGCTTCTTTAATACAATACCTACAGACAAAAGTGATTATACTTGAACAAAACTACAAGGAAAAGTAGTTTTCATTTATTTAAGTAAAATATCAACACATAATATTCTTTTGTAGAGTAAGTGATTATACCCTTGGCCTCAGAAACTAGTATTGCCCTCTTTTGTAGAAATTACTTCTTGTATGTATGCAACAGAATTCATTCAGTTAAGTTTAAGATGTTTGAGGATTATCTTGAATGTACAGCCCCATTCAAATCCCACAAAACATTCCAGTGAGGTTCAAAATACCTTCCTTCTTCTTTAAACCATTCCTCAGATGGATTTGCTTTGTATCATTGTCCATCTCTAGTTCTGCTGCAAGCACTGTTTAATATGATGCAGAATTCACAGCTAAATCTAATGTGTAATTTGTTTGGTGTATAATTACCTTTATCTGTAGGGACTGTATATAAGTGAGTGAAATGATTACATGTTTAAATATGTTGAAAAAAGTCAGTAAATCCATGATGTGCATTTAGTTTTTTCCCATGAATGTAGTGCTTTATAAATGTAATTAAAATGGTATAGCTAGATGCTTATTTACAATGTGCTGATCATAAAGGTAATTACTTTGAGGTTAATGCGCTCCAGAAGCTCTTCCACAGATGTGGGTTTGGGTGGCCGGCTCTTCCTCCTCTTCCTGATGCTGCGTTTAGGCTTCTCCTCCTCCTCACTCAGCACATCTACATAGATGAATTTAAAGGTGCCCACCTTGTTGTTCAGCAGGCCCATCCACGTACCCATGGGCGGCTTACTGATTATATCAATTACATCCCCTCTCTGGAACAAGATAGATGATATAGTGTGGGATTTAGTGTAAGTTAAGCAAATGTTAACAATATTTAAGATGCTACTATCAATTATATTCGCAATTGTCTACCAATGATTTTGAATATCAGCTTTTTATAAAGATGAGTACAATTAAAGTAAACGTTTGAAAATCCCAAGATACTTTTTTCTGGAAAACTAGAAAGTCTGACAAAAATGTGTAAAAATGTTTCTTACTATAGAAGGGACCAGAAGGAGAATTTTAAATATGTATAATCATCATGCAAAGGATCGGTTTTGCCCCTAACTGAGTAATTAAAACAGATCCAAACAATTCACAATGCAACATCTTACTGCATTAAGTATTTTTCTACCTTGAAGCCAAATGTATTACCTTGAGTTTAAGGGAGTCAGTATCATAAGGGCTGGGGATAAAGTCTGTGTGAACGAGGGCTCGGCCACAGAAAGGCCCTCTGTAGGGCAGCTCTTCATCATCACCGTCCTCCGATTTCACACTCTCCCTATTACTGGCTGAGGAGTCTGTGGTACTCACTGTCTGACCACCTAAAAAAATGAATATCCTCTTAAATGCACATTGAACGGTTTGGCCATGTGATTTAATGTGATTGCAGAGGCACTGGATCACTCATACAGGCACATACACAGAAACACTTACTCATTGAACTCTGTCCACTCAATGAGCTCCTCAGGCTCTCGACGGAGCCCCCGGCTTTCAGTTTGGGTTTCTCCAGAGAGTCAGTGTGTGTGTGTGAAGACTGGGGCGAGCCTGGCTCTTTGCTGGGGCTTGACTGAGTGGAACACACAGACAGCATTGTTCAGTACATTTCAGCAATTTACTGTGACTGCCAGTAGGGGGAAATCAACCCCTGCAAATAGACAGCAATGCATGACAAAGCTAAAATGGCAACATCATTGACAAAAAACACAGCAGTTTCTCGCATGTTGCTATAAAATATTTTCTAATTATTTAGTGCTATTCATAAACCCAAAGGTATATATGCTTAAAAAATGTTTAACTACCCTTTCTGTACAAAATGTGACTTTTCTCTGGCTGTATTCATTTACTCATTTAAATGAGTAAATGAATAGATTTACTTATTTAAAAAATAATACTGGGTTGTGTAATGCAAAGTAGGTTGTTTAATGAGATAGCTCCTTTAATGAGAAAGCCCTAGGTTAACCTGTTTACCTCCTGAATAATAAGCCTGCAGTTTATCACAAGACCTATTAGTAATTACTTTGCATTAGTAACTATTATTTACACAATTACATTTACATTACATTCACAGCATTTGGCAGACGCTCTTACCCAGAGCAATGTACAAGGGTGCTTTCTAGTCTACAGAGAAAATCTGTTACACCAGTAAACCTAGACTTGCATTAAGAGCTGCTAGTCAATCAAGTTTCTACTTGAGCTGAGGCTTATCCTTTACATAGAAAGGTATTTTTTTTATTATGTGTAGTTAGTAGTAAGTGTGTTAGTTTTGTAGTTATTGTCCTAAGTGCTCTGTAAAGAGGTGGGTCATTAGTCATCGTTTGAAGACAGTGAGGGACTCTGCAGTTCTAACTGTTAGGGAAAGTGCATTCTACAACTTAGGAGCCAGAACTGAGAAGAGACAAATACTGAAGAACTAAATGATACTAAAACTATAGTACACATGTACTAGTATAAAGCAGTTCAATTTGTTGTTCAGAGTACAAATGAAGGTTTTTTTCGCCACAATCACCTGCTCAGACAAGGCAGAGCAGTATTTCTTGGATATACGTTTCCTCATGGTCTCTTTCACCGATTTCACCTTCTTCCCCAGAGAGATGCGGGAGGGAGTCGGTGATCTCGCTGCCTCTCTCCTGTTGCTATCCCCACCCTCACTCTGCAATGCAGGAATCACACGAGAAACTACATCAACATCAACTTTAGTCCAACAAGAAATTAACCACATTATTTACCATGCGTCATTTTTTAACCCAAGGCCTTGCATTTATATAATTTATATAAGAATTCAATTTTTCTAATTATATTTCTTTTTTGGGGGTAAATCATTTTACCCTTGTGCATCCTTTAAAAGGTCTGTTCTTTAACTACAATTATAATTTGCTCTATGTAATCAAAAACTAATTGGCATTCTAAGTATAAGAAAATGGCATTTGTTGATAGGCCTGTAATTATGAGAGTGAAAACACATATTATGACACCACATAACAGCTGTAGCACATCTATATTTTCTTTCTTCTGTTTTTGATCAAGATGATATTCTCTTTCGTACTTACATTAGGGTCACAGCTGCTTTCTCTCATGTATATAGACCGGTTCACAAGGTCAAATCCTCCAAAGCTACAAGCCCTCTGCGGAGCAAATGATTTTAACAAAGCATTAACATATGGAAAAAAAAACCCATCTGTTTAGTAATAGTTATGGTAGTATCTTGTCTGCTGACATTGATACAAAATGTACAAAAGATTGTGAGATCTTCAGCACACCAAAACAAACAACACTGCAGATATAGGCTGAATATTAAAGTTTACGCCTATGCTAAAATGACCCCTATTGGCAGGATCCTTTCTGCTGACCTCCCCCTCTTCCTGAACTGCCAAGCTGACTTGGCCTGACCCCTAATGTGGAGAAAGCAAAGCAGTTACGGACTGCATAACAATGTGCTGTGACTGCAATATGCCACAGCATAATGCCAGCAAGCTGAAGGGGAAAAGGACATAAGGTTGAAGGTATATTGATAGCTTTCTGTTCTCTGCTTGACATATTAATGGATCAAGGTCATTAGTCAGACCAGCAAAAGATAAACAACCTCAACTTCTGGATATATTTTCTCTGTCAACAGTTTAAAATGCAACCTAAATGTCTCAACTTAGCATTTTAGATGTTGCAAGCAGGCCATAGACTTAAAGTTCTGATAGCAGGTTAAGTTAAATTCAGTCACAGACGATTCAAAGAAATTGCATTCACTTGTTACATACTTATGTAATTCACTGAGTATTTGTGTATTGTATTTGTTGTGTATCTCTGTATTGTTGTATCTGGGTGATCTACCACTTTTTTGTTGCCTTCTATAATATATGTCTGTATGTAATAGTAATTCGTAATCTCTATGATGTTTGATCAGTAGATACAATTCTTATTTTAGTGCTGACAATTAAATACTGACAATTTTGCAACACTTAAAAGAGGGGATGGCCAATTTAGTGGGTTCTCCACTAAGAACCTTTATGCAAACGAACACAGGCACAACTTTATAATTAACATAAGGCCAATGCAAGTGCCATATACCATGTGTTTTCACCTGTCTTTTGTATAAAAGCCTGTTTCTACCAGGTTAAAGGGAAAAAATACTTTCTATTCCTAGTTCAAACAGTGAATCATTAGGTTGAAACAATGACTTATTTTCAGGTTTTGACTTTTGTTTTAAGTGGGGAAAAGTATATGCACTGAGGCAAAAGCTCATGGGAGAAGTGAAAGCCCCTTTGATCTTATTATGGGTAATAAAGGGCCATTCAGTAAATCATGACAGTCACCTTTCAAGGCCAAAATAGTGTTTGTGACATCAATAAATTTGTCCTATAGTTTTTGGTTGCTTATCATGCAGTGGTTCATATATTTTGCGGTCATACTTGAAAAGGAAGAAACATTCTTCAATGTAACAATGTAACATATGAAATCAATATTCCATTACAAGTAATTGTGGCCCATTTTTATTGGTCTGTTTATCAAAAAAATTTAACACTGCAGTAATGATTACAAATTAAACATTTTAAAAATCAATTTTATGCACATTTCATAAACAATAAACTTTGTCTTTCTCACTATTGTGTTAAAATCATGTTATATGAAGCTAATGATCTACAGTAACCTGATCTCCTTTAGGTTAACCAGATGAGCAGCATGTGGCACTCACCCCATGGTAGTTGGAGGGGCTCAGGGCACGTCTCATCTCACCATCCGTCACAGAGCGCGCCATCCTGGGCTGATCCTCACAGCAGGCCTCTGCCTCTGAAAAGGAGGAGCCGCTGCCTGCATCAAGGCCCAGGGCAGCACCACCTGGGCCAGAAGGTTTCTGTCCTAAACCCTGGCCGCTGCTGGACTTGCTGAAAGCTTTAAAAAGCTTGTGGCTGCCGTAGGTATCCAGACTACTGGAGGAGGGAGAGGTAGTCAAACTGTCTGAATCCCCATCCACAGACAGTTGCTCTTGTAGAATGGAGGATAGCCCATCACCCTGGACCACTTGTTTCTGCACTCCGGTGTACAGAGGGGCATTGTCCTCACAGGTAGGAGAGACCTCAGGACATACTGAGTCTGAAAGTGAAAACCTCATTTACATTACAATGACAGTAGTGTTAGGTAGACACTCTTGATTCACACTCTAGAATCTTTTTTTTAGGTCAGGATGTTGAGACTTCTGACATATAATCAAGTGCATTCTTGTCCTTATATGCACTTAGTTAATCATGGAATTTGAATGATTTGTCATAGGGAGATACACAGCTAATAAAAAAAGAGCAAATCTTATAATACTTTTTAAAATTATTGCAGTATTCAATATTATTTATCGACCCAATGCTAGATGCAGACACAAATATGGACAATGTTAATTGTTCACCTCTCAAACTCAGGATCTACATCAGAGGTGTACAAAAAATTACATGATCTAAACAAATCTCTTTCTCCAGACATTTTAATTATCATACAACTAATCTTATTGAGGTTTTGGAGAGTTTGATTCGTTACCTTTTGATGCAAGTTTTTTGTTCTCGTCTATTCTAATAAGTTTCTTCTTCACACGGCGGGTTGAGGTGACCAGTTTGTGCAGTCTGCGAAAGGCCAGCGACTCCTCCAGCTCATCGTCTGATTGTTCGTGTGACTGCAGCCCAGGAGGAAGGAGAAACAGCTTCTATTAAAAGACTTAAAAGCTTGCCTTCAGACATATTCATATACAAATAATCATACAATGCTACATGTTAGCAACACTTATGGAAGAAAAACTGGAACATTAAATTTACCACAATGTTAGAATAAGAAATGCAATTATGCATTAATGTAATAAACCATGACTGTTTATTTAGCCATGTTCCATTAACAGATATATGAGCATGTCATGTTCTTTAATGGCTTTTCTGATTCTGTAAGGGTATGTTTGGAATAAAGTATAGTGATTATTAACATTGTAAATTCAAAGCAAAGCCCAAGAGAAAACAGTAACACATTATGGTGATTTTAACATAGAAAAATAAGCCTCTCTGTATAGGTTTCCAGTAGTGTGTGTGTTAATAGCTGCTTGCTACCGGCTTTCTGTGAAAACCAAATGAGACAAGCAACACAGCAACCAAAGAGATAATAGCTTCATCATGCTTGTTTCATATGGTCATCACACCACATTTCAAGCTCCGGTGGTTACTGTATATATTCTAGCCACAGTGCATGTACTTGTCTGAGAAATAGCAGGCCGGAAATAATACAGATGATGCTTCGCTTACCGGTAGTTCTGTTTTAGACATGCACAGGCACAAACCAACTGCATTTATAGTGTTAGTTGCAAAGCACCTGTTTCCTTTCTGAGGCTTTAGAGTAGAAGTGAAAATGAAACACATCTGTACTAACATATTTTAACTATCAAACATTTAGAGGATTCAGTGTATCCTAATAAACGTCTAAGATGGTCAGACATAGAAGAACGAACTATGTTGGCATTGGCATGTGTGTCTAGTATGTGCCTGTGGAATAGCTTAAAAATCAGAAAATAACAGTTCAGTGTCAGATTCATAAGAAGAGCCTATAGCCACCCAAACAGATCACTGTACAGATACACTCACTATATAGTAAAAAGACATGTGCCAACTCAGAAACATCAGTATGCACATTAGGCCTCTGCAGCCAATTGACCTTTCAATGATAAGATTTTGACTCTTTATGAAATTATTAAATGCATCAAAAAATCAAAAATTTCACCACTCATTTTATTTGATCATTTTAACAGCAATGTGACTAGAAAAAGAGTTATATATTAGTGGAATATAGACAATAAACCAATACATTGAATATTTAAAATTTAGATTTGTAAATAGCCCAAGAATTTAAATCTGGCCCCCAACAGTGTGTGCATATTTTTGCTGAATATTATTAACACTGATTTCAATTGATTATAACATTTCAAAATGAATGCAATTGAGTCAACATGTACACCCCTTCAGTGAATGTAATGCTGCCCTAGCACTTTTGTGTCATATTTCCAGGTTTATACACAACATTAAGAAAAAAGTGGCAAAAATATGAAAGAGGAACACAGGGAGACTGTACAGTGGAACTGGTGAAATGGGCCCTGCAACTGAGCCCCCTAATCACACCATTCCTGCACAAAAGAGCTGCAGCCTGCAGAACCCAGCTCAGGCCTGCATTCAGCTGGCCAAAGCACCACAATGGGGGGTTAAAGTATTGAAGGTAATGAATAGAGCTTGGCCTGGAGGCCTGGAGGGGGGTAGGACATGGCCCTGGGGTGGACTGATGGGCTTCAGACTGGGGGGAGTGCAGCAGTTCACATCTAGGACATGGAGGGGGAGGGGCATCAACAAATGCCTGGCAGAGTGGGTGACATTCCTGCTGGGAGCATGCCTGAGACCAGAGGATGTGGCGCAGCCAATAAACAAACTCATTACAACAAACAAGGATGTAGTACAGCTCATAATGCACCATGGCTATTTACTCCTGTCCTGTGGCTCAATAAAGTGTAAATTCCTTAAGAGTGAGACGGCTGGTGGAAGGAAGAAAAAACACTGCTACTCACGTTGCAGTTGGACTCATTCATAGTCGGACTGGAAGGGTCAATCCACTCTGTTGTATCTGTGTTGCATGAATGTCTGCTTTGGGTCTCATACTCTTTCAGCTAGGGACAAAATATTTCACTGAGTTTTTGAAGATTAAATCACAACATTCTGTGTAATTATTAATAAGGGTTGAGAATGTTAAAGGGATTTTCCAGCATTTTCTCATACTGAACATCTGTATCACACACTCAATTACTATGGATACACTGGATGATGAAAAGAACTCTACTCTAAACACATTTTAATAAAAAAAAAATTCTAAACATATCAACTGTATGCTACAGATTTGGAAGACAAAGATTAGGCTTTAAAAACAATCAGCAAGTCTAATGAGGTTTCCTTGCTAGGGAAATCCTGTTTGGGCTAGAGGAGTCTACCTTTTTGGTGGACAAATACACTTCAGAAGAAGAAAACTTTAATGGACTTCACCACCAGAAGCAGGAATAAAAGCTATGTAAATAAGTAAACGTGGTGCCATTTCTGGACTGCGCAAAGTGCTCACACTAAGCCCTGTCTCGGGAGAGAGGGCAGGAGTGGCAGCTTACCCGAGCCAGAGCTTCTTCCACAGTTATCATCTTCTCCTTCACCATCATCATCAACTGGATCCGTTCTTCATCACTCATCGTAATCTCACTGGCCACAAAGCCCAGATCTTCACCTGTAGTCCAGATTGCAGCGGAGTCAGTCATATATTTAGGAGAAGAAAATGTTCTGACTGCCTGGTTGTGTAATAAAATCTCAGGTGCACCTTTTGATGTCTGACGCAGGGTACCTTTCTGTGTCTTGCGGAAGTTTTGCCAGAAGGATTTGTTTTTCTTTCTTGAGTCCCATCTCCCTGCAATGGGAACTAGTTTCAAGAGAATGTACCAGACTAATTTCATGCAATGACATAACACACAGCTACAGTTAAAGCAAATCTCCAGAGTTTTGGGCTTTCTGCTGTGTCTGTATTATACAGTTCCTTACTACAATTATATAAAATGTGTTTCCTGTGATTAGGAAAGAACAGAAAACCAGATGGTTTAAAGCACAGTGACAGTAGAAGCTAGTGGGCAGCTGATTCAACATTGCTTCTTCTATTCTTACTGGGTACTGGGAAACATAAAGAAACTGTTGTCAGTGGTAATCAACAGGATTTATGTGCAAATGACTCGACTATACTACCAGTATGCCATATGCAATAAAAAAAAAACTTTTTAGTTTATTTTCTCTGTGATAAATAAGACTTTCCATGTTACAGACAAACACTGTCCACGCTATACACACATACACAAAGTACATACCTCCAGATCCATCTTCCGAGCTTGACTTGTGCATCGATAGCCTAGAAACAATAGACACAGTATAAAGCACTGCTCTAGGGAAAGCAGTCACCACACCCCTATCACCACTGTCTCACCTGTTCTCCCACATTATTTTCTTCATTTTGCTATGATTTATCCAAACATGTCCCACAGAAGTACCAGTGTCTTTCCATATGTTCAGGAAATCAGCAGCATGCAGTGTCTATGATGCCTGCAGGCCAGTGCACTAGTGACTGATCTCTATGAGTGGACATAAAGGGGACAGGCTGCTGGCTCCTGGGCCAAGCACACCTCACCACAGCTCACCCTAACAAAGGGGGCTTTTCACATGCAGTTGAGCTTTTGGTGCAACAGTAGTGCTCACGTGATCTGAGCATTCCTCTGTCTGTCTCTCTGTCTCTCTCAGCTGACACTTGTTGCTGATGTTAGCTATTAGCGGTCTGTGTCCCCATGTAAGGGTGCACCACACGTCATACAGAAAACTAATCTTAACCTGCTGCCTGCTACTGCAATGACAGAACAGATGATCGTTCCAATCCACTCCAAAACTAATAATTGTAGACAAAAAGGAAACCTTTTAGTTACTAGGGGTGCAGTTATCATTTTTATGGCAGATTAAAATGTATATTTTATGAGCCAGATTTTCTATTCAAAGTTTTCAGACCACATGATTGTGCTGGTACAAAAACACACAGGCTGGTGGATTGGTCTCACACATGCAGACTTGCACGTACAGCATCCGATCAAAAAAAAACAAAAAAAAAAAACAAAACTGTAGGCCAATTGTAGGTCATGCATTAGTACTGTATGTTAGGTTTACATGTTAGTCCTAGTTACTCAAATGCTCATCACCACCTTGTCCTTCCACACATTCAGTCATAGGAAGGAAGCAGTGAGAAGGAAGAGAAATGGGTCACCAGGAAACGCATGAGGCATCACCTCCTGACCCCATGACCAGTAATATTTCAGAGATGAGCAAGATGCTAGCATTGTTTATCACAGTGCATCTTCAGGAGTACAAAATAAACTTAACAGCATACACACAATGCAGGAGGAGATCACATGCTGATCGCAAATGCATCTAAAAAGTGCACCATCGCATCACACATATAGGTGCAAACATTTGTTCATTTAGAATAAGGTGAATGTAATGTAAGCTACCTTCTCTCTACCTCTGGAGTGGACACAGTACTGCTCAGACCCAGGGACTCCTTAAAAGAAATGACCAGTTAAAAGTGATTCTGATAACTTTCATTCAGACAAGCAGAACATAAAACAAATGAGTGTCGAGCTTCAAGATTTCTCAGACACCCACCTGGATTTCTGAGCGCAGCTGAAGTGATGTAGATGTTGATTCAGCCTTTTTCTGAGAAAGAGAAAGGGGAGAAAAAGTCATAAGCAACATACAGTAATTTAATCTTTTTTCATGCATTGTCTCCTCTGTAGACAAGAAAAATATTATTAAGTCTCAGTTGACTCCTAAGCAACTGGCTGAAACTGAAAGGAAGAAAATGCTCCTACTGTTTCTGCTTCCTGAGCCACTTTGCGTTTTCTAAGCTCGTCCATTCTCTCACACACGTCACTGTAAGAGGTGCTGTAATACTCTGAGTACTCCTTGGCCAGGTCCTCAATGTTTCCAAGAGAGCCATCCTTCAAAAGGCAAGAGCACACATCATTAACTTCAAGAGATCACGGTCCATTGCAAAAGCTGGAATACATACACATGCACAGTCATAAGAAAATGTCTTAATGTTGTGTGAATATTTCATGGGCAATAAACCAATAGAAAGGTTTTTACTGTGCTTTTTAGAGCAGTTAAGAATGAAGTGATGGGTTATGGTCTTGGACACATGAGAGAATATGACAAAGAAATTGTACATGCCATGGTTTTAATTTAGGATGCAATATAATCACAATTTAGTGACAAGTGATTCTCATCAATGTATGCATGAATCATTAAAGCCTCCTCCAAGCAAAGTCCAGGTTTCCCTTCTCTTTGACCCAACTCTACAAATCCACTTGACCTCAACTTGACTGAGAGAAGAAGAGCTAAAGTATGACGCAGCTGCAGCGAAGAGGGACCTCGACTGAATCAACGCCAACATGACTATAAAGGGAGGAGGCAGAGGTCTAGATCAACAGAAGTGGATAGCACAACAATCCTTACAGAGAGAAATGTGACTTCCAGCTATTGTTTTGGACACAGAGAGCTGATCTTTGTTTTGTGGTCACAGGAAGGCAACATAACCATAAATCATCTGAATGTTTGCAAACTCATCCCCTTAAATGCCCTCTAATTATTTATGTGCATTCTGGCACTTCCATGGCCTACATGGAAAGACACACATTGTTTGGAAATAATTCATAAAGAATATGCCAGAAGTATTTAGGCCACAAGTCCTGAATGTGCTCACTCAGCCAACATGTTTCATACAGGAAAAGCATTCATAAGGTAGTCATATGTGCCTCACCATAAAACATTTAAAAAGGCTCCATTTGTATAGTTTGTGTGTCAAGAAAGCTTTCTGTGGTTGATAAGGCTCTTCAGGCAATTATGACTATGATATCTGTAAATACAAAAATTCTTTTATTTGAATTTTTTCCCTAATTTTCTCCCCTAGATTAGTCATGTTCAATTTCAGGACTCCCCTGGGCACACAATATCACCATCAATGAGGGGGTGAAGGTCATCACTTCCTCTGAGTCACTTGACGCACCATCACACCTTTTCTAACTGCCGCTAATGCAACACCACTGGACACAACTCGACACACTTGAAGGAAATGCCTTTGCGGACTAGCATAGCTTTGAGTGATTGAGGGGGCATTTAAAACCAGTTCTGCTCTATTGGACATCTAGTCATGAATGGCTGTGGCATCACCAGAGATCGAACCAAGACAGAACCTTGTGATCACACGATTAGAGGTTTGCACCACTCAAGAGCCCTAAATACAAATATTCACTAATGTTATTCACAAGTACATTTTTATATGTACATGGGGTACATAACATGATATCAAATAAAAATATTACAAGTGTACCTTTTGGCAGTTTAAAAAAATAAATGATTTATTAATTAGGCTAAAAACAAGATTATTGAGGTAACAGACAGAAAAACAATCTTCACCTAGGAATAGTTTAACCTGTTTCCAATGGAACAACAACATGTACACGTTTTTAAAACTTGATTTGAAATAATAGACGTCAAAACATGCCAGGCTGATGATCATGAAAATTAGCTATAGTCAAACAACACAAACACATTCAGACTTACCAATATACTCATCAAATATGACCACATACTGGAGAAATTACCAGCTGCACTGGCATCCAGATGCAAAACATCTTCATTGCTGGCATTTTCTCTCTCCATATTAAACAAATCCAAATAGCTGGCACACAAAGTCTTGAAAATTGCTCTAAACTTTAGACAATTTAAACATGTCTCTATACATCTCCATTCCGTGTAAGAAATTTTGACCGCAGCCCTTGATTGCTGAAAGTTTGAAGCGGGTCCTCATCAGGGCACACTGCTCTCCCATTTCAATGAGCAGAGCATGCAGAGATTTCCACAGGAAACACTGCAGCTGCTCTGTGCAGTCCTCTGCTGTTCAACACATGCCATGATTTCATCAGAAATCACATTTATAACCTTCACTTCAAAGCTAATATGTCTACATGCAAGTAAAGGTAAATCAAGGAAATCATAGTAATGACCCTTCAAAATACAAACACTGCTATCAAAAGATTCTGCTTCATCAAAAGTAATGAAAACTCTAAATTAGTCCAATTTTACTGCCCAAAACACAATATGGTTGAAAATGTAGAAATAGCACCTGCAAGGTTTATTGCTCTCTGAAAGACACAGAATGGCTTATTGGGGTTGATTGATATTCCACAGAGAAGGCAGATCAGTGGTGAAAGAAGCCGGAGCTGGCTTAGTCTTAGTAGCATGATGTGCACATCAATGGCTCTCTCAGAGCACTCTATTCAACACAGCCTGCACCCTTAAGACTCACAAAGACAGCAACATAATATAAAAACAAATGACACTACTTAACAAGTGGTTCAGCAGTGAGACAAATAAAATAAAGTTACTTAAACTGCACAAGTAGCATTAATCTGAAGCTTTGATTTATTCACATTACCTGCAATGTAACACAGAAATTACTGTAACAAAGCCAAAACAAGCTACATCTTTGAAGGCTAAAACCAAAAGAAGTGGGGAACATTCCAACAACTTTCTAACCTTATTTTAACCTTACAAGTGTACTGCCTCTGTTGATAATAATCATTCATCACCATTCATCCTGTGACACAACTGATCTTTTTACTTCTTGGTGCAATGACAGCAGCCCATAATGCATCCAATATTATTATTTACATATTTACTTACTCAGAACCAATAATAAAATACAAAATTCTTTAGATTTACATGTTAATTGACTCACTATTGTCCATTAACAGAACAAAATCTTTTTTCTTTAATTGGTCAATTAAAAAAGTTCTAAATCTTACTAAAAATGGCCAAGAATGTCATGCATGTTCCTTCAGAAGGAAAATGCTGTAATTTAATACAGGCAGATGCTGAGAGAATTCAAAGCCGTGGAGTAGACATCTTTCTTCATAAAATGTTTCCTTCATTCCTCTCTCTGGAAGCATGTGCATTCCTCTGCAGAGAGAGGCACAGGGGTCTCGTGGTGCTGCTCTCTGTGACTAGCTCAACTGTCCTCTAAAAGAGAATCATTCATTTGTAAGTGACATGCCCTTGAGTCAAAGCTGCACGAAATCTGGCTGCTTTTCATCTGTTAAGAAAGGCAACGGTGGCCAAATGACAAGCACTGTACTGAGTGTGGCCACACGGGGCTGCCCAACACTGACGTCCACTGATAAACACTCAGTCTGATCACATGATCAATTCACTGTTGCTTATGTGTAGCTCTTTCTTTTACATGCAGTTCAGGGGAGGAGAGAGCTAAGAAAAAACAGATATTGTCCAATTGAGGTGTATTTATAGGAACTACATGTATGCAGGTGTAAGAGTTAAAATGCCACAGCAGAGTGTGTTGCAGGCCTTACTGCTTATCATCAGCTTTATAATGATTCATGTGTCTTGACATAGAAAAGGATGGAAGGGTAGAGAGAAGCCACAGGACCAAAAACATTCAAATGCTTACTGCTGGATCATGATCTAAGATGTAATTTAACTTAAGTTGTAAATTTCTGTGGCATTTCCCCCAATCATACTATATAACACATAATAACATAATTCCTAAACATTAATCTGGTAATGTATCCATGTATTTATCTGTTATTACACAAAAGATAACAATCTGGACATTTCAGTTTTTGAGGAAACATTAGCCTGGACAATAAGGAGTAAATTGAGCATGTCAGAGGCGTGAGAGGCTAAGCGGTCGCGGCTGAGTGAGTCGCTTCTTTCCTCCCCCTCTGCAAAGCAGCAGGAACAACCTAAACCCCCCCCCAATCCCACCTCCACCACCACACAGGAGCCCCCTCCTCTGGCTCTTAATCAGCTGATATAGATAAAAAAGTCAGCTTGGCCCTGGTTTCAGGAAATCAGCTGTGGAGAAGACAGAGCTGGGCCAATCGCAAAACTCAATACAGTGAGTTTTCTTTTTATTTTATATTCCCAGAAACTCCCAGAAAACATTCATAAACAAATATTATTATATTACATTAGAATTATATTTTATTATATTATATTATTCTAATAGTTCCACCAATTATGGTGCACAGAACATTTCTTGTATCAAAACAATCAAACTGAATTGAGTCAAATTAATATAAAATCTGAGATTTTATGTGCAGTGAATGCTGTGAATATTTTTTTCAAAACATTTTTAAATAAAATTAAATTGTTATAATATAAAAATTTCCACCTCCATCTGCATAATCTGCCACACACCAGCAGACAGTAGTCATCCTATGTTCACGCTCATCAGGCTCTCTAAGCGTGGGGGCAGGGTCACTGATTGCAACAGCTCTGACTCACTGATGAGGTGTCACACTGAAATGACCTCTACCTGATTCCCTCTCATCCCCCCCAACCACGAGTCCTCTCCCAAGCATCTTCAATAAAGATAACACTTCAAACTGAGAAACCAATTTGAAACAGGAAAGCAGCTTTGGGATAAGCATAATATTTCTTGAACATGCCTTATGTCGTACATACAAAGTTTGAGCACACCTTGGTCTTAAACAAATAAGCATGTTTTATATTCAGATTAAGTATCTTAATATATTAAAGATTAACCATGTTTAAGAAAACTATCACATTTGCTAATATATGTTAGTACATTTGTTACAGTACCATTTAAAAAAATAATGCCTTAATTGGGTCCCCTTAAGCAGCACTCAGAACCTTCAAGTGTTTTAACTACCTTCAAGAGAATTTGGGTCAAGATGCTGTAATGACAAACCAGATCATTAATTAGGTAAATCTTCCTTTTTACAATAAGGAAGACACTTTAATGATTATGAGAATTATTCAGTTGTTGTTCTGTGCTAACAAGACCTTTAAGGGTACTCTTACTTGAAAAAAAAGAAATAATGAAAAATAAACGTTAAAAAGGTGTCCCCAAACTTTTAAAAGCTGTGCATGAAAAGCTGAACGAGTTAAGCTTTACTTAGCATATTATCTACATGACACCTTAAGCACATTGGATTTCCTTTGTTTAGAGACAGTCAGGCTATCAGCTTTTGATGACTGCAGCCCCGTCTCACACACTCAGCAAAGCCTCGTCCTGCTGAGTGTGAATCAGTGTGAGGAAAGTCAGAGAGCTCTCCTCCAGACAGGCCTAATTATTGAAGAGCACACATAACACAGCAGGAAAGCACTGTTTCACACCCACATTCAGTATTACTGTTTGTGAGGATATTCAGATCAATTCCCTGTTATAATGTATATACATAATGCCACACCCACACATGAACCTAAACATAACCTTAACATCATAAACAAAAAGGCTCTTCCTGCTCTCTTAGCAAAAATAACCAGTGGTGGAAACAGCATGTATTTTCTGCAAGGACCAGTAAAAATCCCCCACTTCTACAAAATTCTAGGTATTCCTATCATTATGAAGACATTTGGTAACCACAAAGAGATAAATGCACACACGCCCACACATACACATCCCTGTGACTTCTACCACCGTCACACACAAACACATCCCTGTGTCGCTTCCAGCTGCTCATTTTTCACCCCCAAAGCCTAAAAAAATATCTCGTGTACTCCCAACAAATCAAATAATACTTGTTTCCGACATGAAGGAAATGATTCAAGTGTGGATCCTCAGGGTCACATTCCAGCCACTGCTGCTGATTAGCTTGAATGAATGACATGAGAAATGCTTTAAACTCTACTAGTTAGGATCTCCATTTCTACGTGGTGAGAGGAAACATACATTCAAACTGCCTACAGGAAACACAGACTTCTTTAAATATTTATGACAAAGGAGTTCCTTAATCAAGTACATGTGTTCTGATTCATTTTCTGTGTTCCTCTTAAGGCAACACCCAACCCATTCATGAACAGAGATGGCTTCATTTCTTTATTTAAAAACTATGACGCACATATTCATTGATCATTTGACCCCTTTAGACAGCAAGGTATTGAATGCCCATGGTTAAGAGCTTTACTCTTGCACCTAATAGCTAATTAGTCTTACACTAACTGACTGAACAGTTCATAGTAGATATATGAATAATTCAAAGTAGTTATTGGCTAATGGGCCAGTTTTCCAAACTTACATTAAATCAGGACTGAAGTTTAAACAAAGGGCATGGTAAAATACCATTGATATTGCATTTAAGTCTATAACTAAACTCAGGCCAAGTCTCAAAACCAGCTAACAAGTCTTGATCTTTATAATCAAACAGTAAACCCACAATTTATGAGATAAGAAAGTTGTCAGAGAAGCATAGATTGGGCTGGAAATCATATTAAATAATTCCTACACTCTCAAATGACCATACTGCTAATGCTACTGCTGAATCATAGCAAAATTAAAGGTCAACTGAACAAAAACTTAGGAATCAAGATCTCATCACCTAAACAAGCATAAGCAAAGACATAGAGACACAGTTCCATTGCTTCAGATCAATGTGTAGAAAACTTTTTCCTCTCTAATGAAGCAACTTACTAGAAATAGCTATGTTTAAAAGAAATGTTATCTCAAAAACCCCAAAACTACATTACAAAGCACAGATAAAGAAAACATCATACAAAACACCTCTTCCTTTAAGTGTTGGGAAATGTAGTTTTTGAAACCTCTTGGTCAGCTACATGCTGCCAGTCAGAATATAAAATCAATGAGTGAATTACACTCACCACTGCTCGAGTCTACCGGCAGAGCTGCTCTGTCATGCTTCCCCTGTTTGAATCCTGTTTGAAACTTTTCCTCAGTGCTCTCTGAGAACAATGCATGCTGGAGGAGAGCACAGGGGGAGTGTCCCTCACGCATTAATCATGCAGGCAGCTGGCCAGCGGTGGGGAGCAAATGACGCTAGATAGACTCCAGGGTGGAGCTCTCTCACTCTTTGTTGGATATAGCTCAGCTCAAACTAGCTGACGGGGGGCAGATGCCACGACCGCACTTTAATAAACTTCCGCTGACTTTCATTCCAAATGTGCATCTGTGGGAAGAATGACTAGGTGGATGAAGAGGGAGCAGATAAGATAACACTGACAAAAGCTGAAAAGACTTTTAGGTAAAGTCAAGTCTAACGTTCCTAAATGTGCTACATGATCCATCTGCATTTTACCGTTACTGTCAAAATAAAGAGACTAAAGCAAACTACAGCAAAACACAGAACCATAGCCACAACCTTTAGGTTTGAATGAAAGAATGTGAATGAAAGAATTTAACCCAAGCTTTTGGTTACCATGTAATCCATGTTACAGAGTAGTAAAAAAAAGTTTTGATTAAAGATTTAAAAACATAATATCAATTCTGCTAGAACTACACAGCATTACAGTAGTGTGTTCTGTGCAACTTAAGTTTCCAAAAATTTATAAGAAGCTGCAAAAAAAATACTAAAAAATCTAAACTGAATCTAAATCTGAATAAAAAAGTAATTTAGTACTGGCTAAGCATATAAAATACAAACCCCATTTCCAGAAAAGTTGGGACATTTGTAAATGTAACTTGCAAAAATCAAACAATAAAAATCCTCAATTCCCAAATGATAAAGTGTGATTAAAAGGAAAAGTGATGTAAGATTAAATGTTTATTTTTTTATTTACAAAGCACAAGATAGTAGACATAGTAGTAACATTGTAGTAGACAACAATACTGTCTTGCTCTTAAATGTTTGAAATTAACTCATCTATATGTGCCTTATCTGGTCTGATCTCTCTCCAAGTTACACAGTATATTGTTGATTAATAATAATAAAAGGATTCCAGTTTTGAGCAGTAGTGAGAACTGTGAATATCATCATTTGTCCCTTAACAGAAATACACTCTGCCACTAGATGGCAGCACATGACAAGACTAAGTAACTACACTCTATGTAAATTGGGTATGTGGTCAATCAATCCCCCTAAAACAAAGCACCCCATTAAATTATAAATATACGTTTCCCTAAAACTACTTCCTCAGTAGCATTTGCTATTGGTTCTTGACTAAAATATTCATAAAACATAATCATCAGTTTTATACCAATACTCACATTCAGGTTTGTTGTCATTATCATTGGTTTGTATTCTCAGTCTGAGAGGAACAAAGTTGTTTGGCCTGTCATAGCTGTTTGTTTTCTCTAACATGCACACCATCCTGCATGTAATCTGCATTTAAGATTAAGGCTGCTCTGGTATATCCCTCACATCCACAAGTGCACAGATGATCAATAGATGACCTCTTTCTGCTGCCCTGCCCCCCGTTGTTGGCCTGAGATTAAGAGAGGAGGGTCGCTATTGCTCTTAGTCCTGACCAAACCCATGTTTTAAAGAATTATATATTATAATATCAGTGGCACTGAATGCACATGGGAGCATATGGGAGGGGGCAGGTTGCAGGGTATGTGTGTCTGGTGCGTGTGTGTATGTAATGGGCACATACCAGAGGGCAAAGGAGTGCGAGGAAGAGCATTTTCCCCAAGTCAACCCTGCACTGGCTTTTACCTCAGCACACTCTTACTTTTGGCTGGACATAGATATCTTAGATGTTGTGTGCTCTTCAAGAAACATTGTTGTATCACACATTACATATGTTCTGTTAAGCTTAAGCTGCTATATTTTTAGAGAGGCTCTGCTCCATATGACAGGACAAAGGACAAGTGTCAAGTAACATAGCAGAGTTCTGAACCCTTATAAGAAAGTTATTAGTTAGCCAACAGGATCATAATAAGTTATGTCTATGATTGCTTTCACTTTTATAAAAAAAAAGCTTCCAAATAGCCACATTTGTGCTTTCAGCCACATCACTAAAAATAGAGAATCTTTAAAATGGACAATCTTATTTAGATGTATGTCTTAAATATTTGCCTTATCACTAATTTACTGCTAGCTTTAAAGATCAGGCAGTGCTACAGTACAGCGCCGCTGTCAGTCTGATTTTCTTGCTGTTTTCATCAGGCTTTTAGACATACAATAGAATATCTTTTCCTTTATGTAGCTCAAATATTTCTGAATCAGTCTGAATTTGAAACTGCACATAAAATCCTCATTAAAAGGGCTCATATACTTCATTTATCATACATTTTAGCCCCACCCCAACCCCTATCTATTTTTTTTGACATTCCAGTGATTTTAAGCGCCAAAAATTTTTATCATACATTTGTACATGACTAGTTTCCAACCTTATCACATAAATGAAATAGAATGTTTAATAATTAGAAGGACAAATGTTCTTGATCGGATGTCCAATACTGTGCCTAAAAATTTGTTCAGGATAAAAGATTCCCTATAACATCCTAATATATAGGTGGGGCTGAAATACTGTTGGCTCATTTTTATCATATTTTACCATTTCAGTTTCAATATATTGACTGTATGGACTGGGGAGCAAATAGTCTTGATTTCCATGCAAATGTGAAGCATGCCAACATTTTTATTAAAAAATCTTCTGATTAAAAAAAAAAAATCTGAAGAAAAACTGTGTTGAATTCTATGACCCCAGTAAAGAGAAACGCAACAGGGAAGAGCTGTGCTAACCTTGTCTAAGCTGTGAAATTTGAACCATAGCTGACCCTGTATATGACATAGAGGCCTCTGAGGGCCCAAAGTAGTTCAACTAGACAGCTAGGCAAATTCTGACAGGTCCCTGCAGAGAAGCGAGATTAAACCGAAGGACATTTTTGTGTGGAACTGTCATACACTCACTCACACAGCCTGACACACTGCCCCACCGAGGCAAGCTTTGACGCAGAGTGAATCACATGAATGATTCCATCTCTTCTTAGAATTGGAACCATCTGAGATATAAACACATTATAAACTGAGACATATGGTATGGTAGTGCTTTAAAATGAGAAGCTTTCATGCATATGGAATGAGGTTGATGTTGATGTTGCGGTGTGGCTATGATCAGGTAATGGTTGTTTTTCCAAGCAATACAATACAGTGTAAACTTGGAGCCTATACAGTATCCCACAGAAACGTCCATTTGTAATTGGCTATAATTTTATAATTATTTTCACACACACCACCTCTCTTGATATCACAGTGTATTTCATATCCATCTGGATGCAAATTAAACCTCATGATGTAATAGTAAAAAGAAAAGAAAAACATTTACATAAAGGTTATGTGTAGTGAAAGGGTAGACACAATATATGAGTCTTTCTTCTGAACTGAAACAAAACCACACATCTTTCACAGGTGCTGTTAAATATTTTAATCAGAAGAGCACAAATCATGTCACAGGCCTTAATGTTTGCTTAATTACCCACAGCTAAGAGGACAGCCATCCCCAAGGAGGCTCTCTGTGAGCTGCCAGACTAACAGGTTATCTTCCACTCTCCTTCTCCAGAGATGCTGTCAATCATGTTGAACACATTGACCCTTCTGGCCCGGTAAAATGACAGCAGTTTAACCCTCCCACACACAGCATTTTCCTCAGGGAGGCAGTAAAGTTGCAGATTCATCATAGTAGTCTTAATTAACATTTAACAACATTCTTAAAGTTGCTTTAAAAACAAAGCTCTTAGAAATCTCTCCACTACACCTACAAGACCTAGAAGAAAGAACATTTTTCACTCACTTTTTATTTCAAAAAGTCGCTTTGGATAAAATTGTCAGCCAAATTAATAAATGTAAATGTAAATGTAAAAGTGAGCCTTCCTTTACCTATATGTAATGAATAACGCTAGAAGGAAAATACACTGGCAAAAGCAATTGCTCAAACACAGTTTTGTATAATGATCACTGATACTTAACACAACATAAATGCAAATGAATAACACATTAACATTCATTGTCTAAAATCTGTAGCATTCCACTGTTTGCATGTGTTGGTCAGTCAAAAACATTCAATGCATTTTAAATAGAGACTACATACAGGTACTATTGAGTATCAGGCCGAGATCAGCAGAAAAATGCTAGTTCAAATTCTAATAATCTAGAGATAATTTATGATTATTATTCATATAAATGCAATTTATATAAGTAAACAATTAATTTCATACACATGGAATTTAACTAAAAAGAACATTAGCACATTCATCAGATCCTGCAGGTATAGGCTTCCTCACATTAAGTGATTCCTTAAAAAAGGCACAAATATTTGAGTGCTATGCTAATACCTTCCTCTGTTTATCAGTCAATTGCAAATTGCAAAGCAATCTGACTCACTTCATTGTGGTTGCGCCAAAAAAGAAATACAAGATTTACATATTTGTGACTACTATTTTTAGAGCAAACAAAAAGTGGGTGTTACAGTTTTTTTATAATGCCTGTACCTGCCAAACTTTCTATATGTATTGCAGTACTTATTAGTATATGTTCCTTTCTCTGGCCATAAAAAATAGTGACAACCATTTCAGTAAAGAGCTGAGTCTAAATTATTGTGTGGATGCACTGTTGCTCCCAGGTTACCACACTGGGTTTTGGCAAACAAAATATAATCAAAAGTAAATGTAACTCACTGCATAACTCACTGTGTAATTAAATATGTAGTGACATAATTACTTTTGAACAGCTGCCAGTGCATTTGTCTGCTTCAGATCTGACAAACATCTGGGGACAAAGCTCAGAAGCTTTAGTGATGACATGGTTCATGACAGGGTCATAAAACTTCAAAATTAGGACTCTGTATGAAAAAAGCAGCCCTGTTTACTCAGAGTAATGTGATATATTTAGACAGTTGTGCCATGCTCCCCATAAGACTGCAGATCAAAATGAATTTGCCCCTGCCTCAAACATGTCAAGCCCACATCTGTCACAAAAATCCTCCTTCTTACAATTGCCTGAAAGATGACTAATGTAAACCTGAATCTAACCAGCAGTTAGTTTGCATGTCAGATGAAAGGAGCTTCACAGCAGGAGTGTTTGACAGGTTTGATATCTTCCGTAATTATGCGCTGTGGCAGGGTTATTATACATACATCACTGTAGGCCTCTTCAAATAAGAATTGTGCTGATTATCAGGCCTAATTAATGAATGTCCTGGTGTAAAAACTCCAGCCAGTGCTTTGTGTTAAAGCCTCTACACTGAGTAATGAGTACTTCATCAGTGTCTCGTTTTGTCAAATTGCAAAACTGTGTGAAAACTAATAACACCCCATATAATTACAGTGATGGAGTGCCATTCTGTAAAACAATTAAAAATCTGTCATGGGACTGCATGTTGAAATAGTGCTGTGCAGTATCCAACAAGACTGTGAAACTGAAAAATTCTGCCATTGTTGTCAGTACAATAATTACATTGGCTGAATTACAAATAAACTTCAGGTGGTGTGTACTCCTTTGTAAGACTTAGACTATAACAGCAGAGGTACAGATTGGAACATTAGAAGGAGTACTCTAGTGTTTTTTAACCTAATCTACCATCTGTAGCATCTGATCAAAATCTTTTCTGTATTAGTGAAAATACAGTCCACCTGTTGGCTAAAAACACATGTATAATAGAAGTCATTGGGCACGTAGAAACAGCTGCCCAGTTGACTTCACTTTATAAAGCGAAAACAAAGGAAATGTGTCAATCATGGTCTGGGGTAATTGAAGTATTCCTTTAAATTAATATGCAAACCCCATTTTGGGAATTTGTTGGAAAATGGAATAAAAATTAAAATCAGCAACTGCAAATTCTCTTTAACTGACAAAAGTACAATGGCATTTAATGGTTTGGTTGACCACCTTGATTGCATTTTGTAAATATAAACAAATTCTTAATTTCACATCTTCATACATTTTTACATTATATTAAAAACCATCAAGAAATGCAAAAGCCAACAAGATGGCAGATTGATCAGTCACATCACTGTCATTAACCCCTATGTTAAAAGCATTTCAAAAGCCCTCCACACATTAGCAGTCATTTAGACTACAGTTAATCACTGCAAACCTGCTATTGTAATAAGCATAGCCATAACAGCCCAGGAGCAAGGTTTTTAATTTGATAGCCATAAATCAAATCTATGCAAAAACATCAAGTTTTTCTGGGCCCAAGCTCAGCTCAGATGAACCAAAAGACTGAAAATGTGTGCTGTGGTCAGATGAGTCCACATTTCAGCTTGTTTTTGGGGGAAAAAGCTGAAATGTACCATCCAGAGTTTTTGCATCTTGTCTGTTCTCCTTAGCTGCACATGGATCAGTGTAATGAAAAAGGCTAGATCTATGTGTGTGTGTGTGAACACACTTATGTCCCAATGTTTCAGAGTGCACTACAAGCATCAAATTATGCATTTTTCTATATTTACAACATAATTTAAGTTGGTGTGTGAAAATACTGAAAATCTTTATCGGTTAAATTAAGGGTCAAGAGACTTAAGAAATCAGATTCTTATTTTTATTGCATTTTATAAAATGTCCCTTTTTTCTGGAAATGGGGTTTGTAAATAAACCATGAATGGACGCATATGGAGCTTATTTTTGTCTTGGATGTGTTAGTAATAATTCAGTGACCCTTGACGACATTCTCATTTCATAATGTCTGCACAGCCAAATCTCAGACAACTATGTCTTTTTGCAACCCCACTTGCTGCTCCCCTGTCCCAGTCTGCAAATTCTCACCATTGTTCAGCTGGAAAAATCCTGGTTGTTTTAAAAAAGGGCCTCTCTCTCACGGTGGTTTTGGGGCCTCATGGGGCCCGCTCTTAATCTGTCTCCATAAGCCTCCTTAACTCTGCTGCTTTTTGTTGTTCTGATGCAAAACTGGGTGTGCTCTGGCTGTCTCTTCTAGACTTCAGCATATTGCCTCTGACACCTCGATGCAGCACAAAAAGATCCCAGAACCAGCTTTACACAAGCTCCTCAACTGCTGACATTCCTAAAAATTCCATAGCGACCTCTGTCTGTTTCTGCTCTCAGGTAGTATTGGACTCACTTGTCAGTCCTCCTTAGCTGCACGTTTTAGTGTGCTGGAGTTACGTTTGAACTAAAAAAAAGGCTAGCTCTAGCAAGAGAAATGTGTGTGTGTGCGCATTCAACATAGTGGCTGGCTTACATCTAACACAACTGCAAAAGAGAAAGTACATTACAGCCTGGTCAGTTCCAGCACTATCATTAAACCACTAGGTCAATAACATTTCAGTGGCATTCTACAAATTACCAGTCATTAAAACTACAATTCATCACTGCAAACATGCTGAAAACATTCCTATAGCATTCTTCCCATGTGTAAGAGTATGATGCATTAGAAGGAGGCAAATGCACCATGATGGGCCATAATTAGGCATCACTGCGCTGCTCCGATTGAATATGCTTCATGAATCATGAAACAGATTGATTTTTCTATTGATACAGCACCACCCATTCCTTCCCATGTGAGCAATTTACAGTTGGCTGCCCAAGTGTCAGATTTAAACAGCCAGCAGAGCCCATTTGACGGCTGCATCAATACAAATTCACCCGCCCACACTGGATCCTGCTCTACATTAACCAGCCAGAGCAGTGACCACAGCTCAAACCCAGATGAATAAACCTGCTGACACAAAAACCCAGCACAATTCCTGAGGCTCTCACTGAGCGGTCAAAGTGATGCAACAGCAATCTTATTACATGTCACTTTACAGGAAATATGGCAGGGTATATTGGCCGCATCATATAAAATTAAATCCATCTCAATCATCTCTTGATAAAAAATATATTGCAGCAATGAATAATTCATGGTGAAGTTAAAAATGGAATCATTAGAGTTATGAGTTATCTGTCTACACTTAGCCTCTCCAGCTTAGTGCACCAGATTAAATGGACAGATAAAAATTTAAGTGATAACAGGGGACATTCATGAAAGTTGAGGTGTTTTTCAGTAGAGATATTTTTATTAAAGGGGCCATATCTGTGTAAGATGTACCAAAAGTTCATTTTTACATGACTACATTCTTTATAATCTACAGTTCAACAGACTGCTGTTGTTACCTTCAACACTTTAAATATCTGTATGTTAAAAGCTTCTGTTCCAATTGGCTATTGTGCCACATTTAAAGCATCTGAATGGGTGAACAAAACAGATACCAACATTTTCTTTTGTGAGTTTTGGCCCATACTGATACAAATAAAATATTTTGTTAAAGTTTTTAAAATGAACCATCATGCCTAAAATACTCAAACACTACTACCCGACAGACAAAATACACAACTAACATCACAGTGTGAGTTTGTGCTGGTTAAGGGCAGATTGTTATTGTGGTTTTTTTTGACAGAACTGAAACTGATTCTTTTTTTTCTCAACATTGTCTGCTCATATTTACCTGATGGAGCAGTGCCATCTCTAATATATGTAAATGTGAAATTTTTCATGAAATCACAAAAAAACCATGAACTCAAAACCAGCTGTTTTTGTATCCTAATTTCCATAAATGACCCACATGAACTCTGAAGTAGGATGTTTTAACTTTCATGTTTGTCTACTATCAAATAAAGTATTATTTAAAAATGGGGAGGCCATTGTTTTTATATGCAAAAAAGCTTTTTTTATTTGTATACTGAGGACATTAAGGGAGGACGAAGTTGAGCTTTAAGGGAATTAAAAATTTGAAAGGCGAAATAGGTCATCTGAACACACCTGCTGCAACCTGTACATAAAAAATATTTTTTGTGATATCAAAGAACCCACCAACACTAACTGAACACAAAAATTTGCCTCTGTTCACCTGATGAGGCATATGAATACTTAGAATCACCATTAAAAGCAGCTGCAGCTGACTCTGCTGACAAAAAAATTATTCTCCACACCTCAAAACATGGAGGCTGTCAGTGACGACCACTGGTGCTCTACATGGTTTGTCTTTTTAAAATGAGTCTCTCCATCCCTTCAACACTAAGAACACAGGGGAGTGCCAGAGTCAAGGCAGATTGATATCTCAATTACCCTGCAGCAGGCCCTTCACCAACTCAGCCCTTATATATGTACTACCTTTCCACCATACCCTCTCTTTCTTATCAGCTCCCACCATTTCTCTCTCATCTTATTCTTCTTCTGTTTTCCTGAAAGAGAGTTTAGGCTGACTACTATGACTAACAACAGTCAAATATTGTTGCTGCTGTAAGAAAAACTCGTAAGAAATTGTAAGTCTTTTAGAAAAGAAAAAAATTTTCTTTTAATGCATTTCATCATGTTCCCAATAAAAAAACAGCTGCCTTGAAACACAAAAATAAATAAATTAAAAAGTACTTACGAAGACAGTAACAATACATTCAAAAAAAGGAAAAACATGGAGATGCCATAAAACAGATGAGCAATGTGAGGTGGCTAAGTGTTAATTTAAATATAGGTTTTGCAGGAACCTTGCTGCTCAAGAATAATCCCCTACTAAATAGGAATAGAGAATTAGTCCTTGGCTTTATTGGACCATCATGGATCTACAAAATCATGGCAGGTCAAAGAGAAGAGAATTCTCAGCTTTACGGCCTGCCAGCCAGGTGCCCTGTGGAGAGTGCTTAATAACATCTCTCTCAGTCAGATTCCTTTAGTTCTCATAATAAAAATGCTTCATTCAACAGTTCTTCTACATCTAAGACATCTCTGGCGGGAACTACACATGAAACAAATGTTAAGATTAAATGTAGAGAAAAATGCTGAATTTTAAAGAGATGTAAGCTAGACATTGCTTTCTAGAAAATATAACCTGTATTTAGGCATATTAGAAACACTTCCCAATATCCCTCTAGCCAGACAGCAAAACCAGGATCGAACACTTATCAAGAAGAACAAAGTTCAGTTCTCTGAACAATTTTTTCCATTTTTGTAATTTCAAATGATCATACATTTACTTGTATGTCTGTACATTTGTGAGGAAATGAATCAACTTTTGACTTCCACTCATTGACATTTAGTTCCTTCTTATTTACATTTAGCTCATTACGTTCCTGGTTTTCTTAAAATACATTTTCCATTCTCTTATTTTAGCTAATATGCTGCTTTGTTGTGTTCACAATTCTAACTTTTGGTCCTTGCACTTAATTGTAGATCAAATGCACCTGACAAACATCCTATGCTGTTAGATGCAGTAAACAGTTATTCTGTTCTAAGGCAACACACACACACGCCAAATAAATAAATATGAGGTCAAACCATGACCTTACACTGGCACTGCGAAAGTGCCAAAACTGAATCACATTTGCCAAGTGACATGTTGACAGACAGTTCTGTCCTGAATGTCATGTATCGGAGTTAATGGTAGACTGGTGGTACTACTATGGGTATGTGTTCAAGCAATGCTAAAGCACAGCAAATCTGACCAAAAATTTCAGAAATGTCAAATTACATGATTGATCTCAGGTCTAATATAGGTCTAATAGAGGTCTAATATACTTTTCAATGAAAACTACAGAACTGACAAAACAAGTAAAAACTTTTCTAGACTGAACACACACAAGTTTAATGAGACTTCTGATCAATAAGATGAGTTTTACCAGGATTTTAGTTGAGTAAGGGAGTAAGGAAGCAAGATTTTTTTAAGGAAGGAGGAATTTTTTCAAGTTTAATAGTACTTTTTCTGGAGAGAATCGCCTTCTGTAATTTACAGAAACCAATGCACCCTCATTAATAGCTTTCCTCTTCAGGTTGACTGTAAAGCAATAACAGTACTTACTAATAGACAAGGTCAAGCCCTGCAGTGTTTTTGTTTTTTAAGTGTAAAGCTGGAGAGAACATCTGGGCTTTAAAGCATCAATCTGGGTTGTTATAATCTGGACAAAATTCTCTTAATACCTTTAGGCCGTATGAATCAGTCAGTCAAATTTTGACAAATTCTGAAGAGACACCAATCTGGCCAGAGTCCCCCCAGCACAGGTGTAGAGAGAAGATGTAGGGGAATAATGCTTTCTGTCAAAGGAAAAAAATGGAGCATGTTGTACTTGCACCATAAAGTCCTGAGGGGGAGTTAGACGAGGAGAATGAAATCAAGCTCTAGCCCAGTGATCACAGCACTGGAAGGATGGACTGGCCACAGCTGTGTAATTATAACTTTTCCACCAGGATGCTCCCACTGATTAGCAATCAAACGAAAAAGTGTTCGCAATTGCTCTGTGTGGAAAACAAAGCAAAAACAAAATCAAAAAGGAGCTGATGGCTTTCTAGTGGCCATTCATCATTTTGACACTGCTGTCACTGGAGGTGTTCGAGGAATGAGTCTTGAGGTTACTTTATAGTAACTGGGTGCACAAGAGCAGGCTTGCTTCCAGGACAGCTCCTAATCTTGCATTCAGAAAACAAAGAGTGGTGGAGTCAAAAACAGAACCAACAGTTCGAGGCACATCTCATCCTTAAATATCTAAATCTATAAGCTAAGTAACTGTCTGAAAAGACTGGACTGGAACTGGAGACACTCTGCTCATCAAACCTTTGATGGCTATGAACCATGTGAGCATAAAACATGTTCAGTCAAATCAGTGATCACTAATAGAATGTTCATGGCACTGGGTCTGTGTTGTTATTAAGCAGTACCGCTATCGCAGTTCATGGCACTGGGTCTGTGTTGTTATTAAGCAGTACCGCTATCGCAGAAGGCTGAAACACGCAAATTTGCCTCTACTCAGCCACTAAATGAGTGCAGTGAGCATTCTGACCAATCACCTGTTCATCACATGCAGCATTTAATGAAAATAAGGTTTTAGTATGCTGACTGGGTAATATAGTGATACTGAACTGCAATATTTGGAATATTTATTTACATCCGGAGATTAGTCCAATTAATTTGGTCCAGCATCTTCCCTTTACCCTGCTGACATAAAAATTTGCTGCAATAACAAATGATCTGCCCTGTGAATAATAAACTTGAGGTCATGCTTATGGGGAAGTCTAGCGTGCTTCTAACTGGGCACAGGGGAGTCATTTGACCTTGAGTGTTAACATGAATATCCTGCATTTAGGGATCCTGAATCACCACTCTGCCAGTTAAGTGCTCTCTGGCCTGTGATGGAGGTCCTCAGGAGAGGGCTACGGAGCTACGCCGGTCCATGCATGCTAAAACAAAGCCCAAACCCCCTATTGGCCATAATATCTTATTTGATGTTTTTGGGGAAGAACTAAGGCCACTGTCAAAAGGGTCTTGTTTCATCATCCAGACTGACATAGGTAAGTTGTTCAACGTACTGCCCTATTTTAGGGGTGCATGATATATCACCAGCCAATGAATTATTTGACATTAAGGTGGAAAATATTATTGGTCCAGTACTCAAATTAACACATAACTTACAATGTTTGTGTCCATGCACACTTACTTTATCTAACAGCTTACACTAACAATTATCTTATTTACCTATGTACACACCGGGCTAGTGCTGGGTACTGTTTACAAATTTTCAGTGACGATACCAAGACTTACACCTAGACTTGGATTCCAAGACAATACATTTTGGTACCTTCGTGCAATTCTTTACACATGGGGATAGTGGGTTTGCCAAAAAGCAATAGCAAGATGCAAGGAACAGACAAGTGTTTATGTTAATACCATGCAAACAGATTGCAATATAGACAACCAGTGTAGATTTGGGATGTCTATTGTCCCATACATGCTTAGAAGACCAGCTATTGAGATATGGAAATTTGGTACTGAATGAGTTGGCATTTTTCAATCATTTTCAAGCATTTAAGGGTGCAGTTTCAATTCTATCATGTATTATTGAATATTCACAAGTTTTATTTGGGAAAGTGTAATAAAAATAATGAAATCTTATCAGGCAGACCATTAGAATTGCCCTCCTGGCAGATTGCATATAGCACTCAAGCCTCAATTCCCATAAAAAGGATGTTTTGGCAAAAACAATGCCTGGAAGGAATAAAACAATCAGTTTAAAAAAAAAAAGTAACTTCATTTAAAACACTGTTAAAAAGCAGTTAGATAAACTGATCAGTCCTTATTTTCAGTCCCACTCACTACACTTATTATTTATAGTATACATTTATATACGTATACACTTGCTTAAAAAAAACACAAAACACATTATTGATACTGTTTCTAGTCTTAACAAGGTGTTAGTTATCAGTTATTGCTATTGGTTATTGAAATTGGTCAGTGCATCCCTGGCATTTGTTGACTTCTTCCCCCTTACTGATTCAGTCTTCCTGGAAGAATGAGTGCACTGAGCAGACAGAAGCCAAATGTCAGTCTATCAGATTTGTTGCCATCTCAGTTCATCTCCAGTCTCTGGGAGACAACACTGGACCAGTGAATTTGAATGACTGATTTCATAAGAGTAAGAGACACTGCTGATGTTAAACATCATTCAATGAGATAAGGTAAAATAGAGTCAAGGGTTACCTTGAAGATCAGCCTGTATGCATACATAACCTACAAATATTAGAATAAAGACAAATAACATGATTATAATAAACAATAATGTTTATACTGTAAGGGTTGATGTGTTGGCTTAAGCATTCCCAGGGCTCTTCCCCTGAAACCAAGTGATGCTAATGGAACTTCATACACATCCAAGCAATGGCTGGAGGCATAGAGGAAAATCTTACCAGCTCACACATCAACTATGTCTTACAAATTACAAATTCTTTTCACTGCTTTCCTGTTTGTTTGCATTTATTTTTATGTTCACTTGTGTTTTTGCTGCAGAACGAAAATCACTGCTCAAATGAATGGCTTTAAACTATTAACACAGGTGCCTAGGATTTTGCACAGAACTATACATTGACTGAACAGGAAGATGAACAAAAAGACTCATAACAGCAAGTCGCTTCTCTTAGCACGGACCACACAGCTCTCTGTCTCCCGCAAACAACTCATGCTCTATAAAAGATGCATGTTATGAAGATGATATTATTATCTGTGAGCCCTGGAGCCCTGAATGCATGCACATGGCTGGGCTGCACTTTCCTTATACTGTACTGCACAAGTAAAGACCTTGACAAATACACTTCCGTACTCATAGCTGCATGGGCAAGCAAAGTGCTGAGGTGTGAGAATAATATTAAAGAAGCTGACACCATCAACAGTATTGCCGAAACAGATAATTTTCTTCCCCATTCAGTCATTATATATGTGAACAGGCAACCTTCCAAGAGAGAAGAAAAAATGTCTTGATGCATATTTCCATAGAAAATCACCTTAAAAAAACATATCATTGTGGTGTTGAGCTGAGAAGCTTGAGGGTGATTGCTGATGTCTCCTTCCCCAGTTTTGATCTCATGAAATGCCTGAGCTGCCTATGAGTGGTTGTACGGATCTCATTTGGGTTGAATCTATCAGTGCAAAAGAAATTAAATGCAAAAAGCATTTCTTACTCAAGCACACAAAGAATCATTATGGCAGTGCACCCACTTATCAATATGATATGGTAAAAATCTGATCAGTTCATCTGTAATCACTCTAAGATCCATAACAAAACATCATCACTCTCCTGTGAACAGCACGATTTGACTGATTAAGGAAAATTAAAACATCCAAAAGTCAGCAAGAGCTAAAAGCCTGCAACTAAAAGTCTCCAACTTTCTCAGATGTATCCTAAACCAGGGGAAAATGGTCTGGGAAGATTCCAGGAATTACAATGCTACACACGCCAAGAGAGAATCAGACTGTATCAGAAAACAAAACACACATCCAAAACAGAAGCTGATCTTTCACTGCCATTTCCTTTGGCTAGTGACTGAATAAATTAAAGGCAATCATGGTCTCGTTTCTACTGACTCAACTTTAAAAGGAACCACAGGCTATCATTACTGCATTTCAATCATCAGGTTATAACGAAATAATAAATAAATAATCCAATAAATTATATTAAAAAATAAAGTAAAAGACAGACAGCAAGAAAAAACAGACAGAAATAAATAAACAAAAAGAAATACAGGAGACAAAAAAAGATAAATAAAAAAAGACAGAGAGACAGACAAACAGAAATAGAGAGACAGAGACAGACAGACAGAAAGCAATGAAAAAAGCAAGGAAACATGCAAAAAATCAAGACAAAGACATTAAGAAAGAAAGGAAAACGCTGAAAAATGGTGGTCACTGATAAAAAATGCAGTCCAGAAATTGCTTTCTGACATATAAGCTGAAGAAACTGCTTGGTTTCAATAGAGAAGTTTTCAATCCTGCCTCTCTGGGCTTGCAGTGGAGTGAAGGCATCAGCTGCTTCACACGATTACCCTGTGTCTGCAGTCTTTCACTAGTGCTCCGCATTTGTTTTCTTATCACAGAGCAGTAAAGCGAGAGAAGCCGTCAGCGAGTTGGGCAGAATGAGAGCAGAGCATTACATGCTCATGGTCATAAAGACAAATTGGAGAGAGTGACAGAGATGAAGGCTTTGGAACGCTGAGGCACACCAGAGCTTCTGAGGGAGAAGAGGAGTGTGACTGAACTGAAAACAGCACAATTACCCTCAGCGGGGTGCTGAACATGCTGCACAAACAATCAGAGCTCAGCTCTCAGGATTCAAGTTTCAAGGACAAAAGCAGAGTTTTAAACTAACCCATATATCGCTGTCTGACATTTTTAGCCTGGTGTTTCCTCTACACAAAATTCACTTCTCAAATATATTTTAACATCTTGTTTACTGTAGAAAGCTCCCCAACCCAGATTCAGACTGCATGGAAAGCAATTAAAAAATTATTTATATTCACATTTTATAATGAATGCACTGCAGACTCCAGTCATTGGAATTAAAATATTACAGATTCCGATCAGACAAAAGAGAGACAACATCATGAATATTTAGCACAGTGAATATGGGCCACTGTAACTACTGTGCCTGTGAATAAACACACAATCTTCAAAGCATGAAATGAAGCAAGGCAAATGAGAAAAAACAAGATAAATTTCCTTTTCCTTTTCAACTAAAAACAGACATGAAAAAACTGTTCTTAAAGGTGTTACATTTAATAAGGCAACAGTGGACATGTTTTCTTTTACATTTTAAGACAAATTTTTAAAGAGAAATTTGAGTTATCCATGTCTGGTCTATAATTTTTTCAGGGTTTATTATAAGTAAACATTGAGTACAAACTTGGCTTTAAAAATTAGAATTAGTAGAGCACTTCACTGGAAAAGACAAGAGAAGAAAGAGGAAGAGGAGGATGTTGGAGGAAGATGAGAAGGAGCAGGAGAAAAAGGAGAACAATGACAACAACAACAACAACATTAAAATTAATTATTTAATTAGATCCATCATGGAGAAATGCAGCGTCATTAGTTATTAGGTTTATGAGTGTTAGCAAACTATACACTAAATTTAGGCTATATGCTATACACAATGATGCAATAGAAACCATAGAAACTGAACAGAAGAAATGTTGTTCAGCCAGCACCAGGACAGGCAAGTTAAAGATTGCCACCAATGACTCATCACGGCCTGCGGGCAGCATTTGCGTCAGTGCTGGGCAAATTTCAGGAGCATCGTATGTGCTTTTAAAGAACTCCTCTGCAGTCATTAAGTCCAGCGCCCTAGGCTGGTCGCAACATAGGTCAAGTCTTCAACCCAGAGGAGCAGAGGTGAGCCCAGGGCAGTGTGGACTTATACAGCTGTGACAGGCAAGCATCCTGCTGAGAGAAAGCATAGTCAGCCGGGGGCAACAGTAGGGTCGCTGTCTGGCTGTGTGTGTGTGTGTGTGTGTGTGTGTGTGTGTGCGTGCATGCATGTGTATGTGTGCACGCTCTGGGTAATCTAGCAGCCCTAGTATGGCTGGCCAGGTCACCCCCCCCCACCACCACCACCACCACACAGACAACGCTTCCCCTCTGTCACTGAGCTAATGAGCGTCCACAATGCTCCAGAGTGCCACTACTACAAAGGCAGGTCGCTCAGGTTCAGAAAAGCAGAGGAGGGAAAATAATAAATCATTCTGCGGTGAGTCATGTTAATCGAAGTTCTGAGTGAGCTGCCTGCAGGGAAATACATTAGGGCTGCTTCACCCACACAGTTTTACATTATACAGCATATATTTTGTTCCGCCATATAAAAAAGGCAAAGACGAAAAGCTGGATTTCCACTTGTGATGTAGCACGGTCTCTCTCTGTAAACCTCAAAAGGGGTAACTCGATCATCCCCATATCAGTGCTTAATTCGCTGGGTTTAGAGGTTAGGACAGATTTAAAGCGCTTGGACAGCATTAGATAGATTATAGTGTTATTGAGAAGAAAAGTGAAACTGGCTCAGGCTTGTCTCTAAAAATGAACCAATGACAGTTTCCAACCAAGCTTTTCTAAAAATCATATTTGCGTTAACTGTTAGGTGATGTATGATATGTAATACTGTATGAACCATTAATAATTTTTGAAATAACCAAGAAACAAAAGTAAGTGTAAAGCCAGCAGTGGGCAAATGTATAAAAATCCAGACATGCAGACACCCTCAGTTTATGGTAAAATGTAAATTGTAGAGTATAAATTTGTGACAAAACCTTTTTTTGTAAAAATACTTGTATAAAACGTATAGAAGGTTTTAACATTTGATCTCAATAACCATCAGCTTGCTGTAAACCATCAAGAAAGGAAAGCAATTTATAAATGTAGCTCACCAGAAGACCAAAAACAAAGTAAGCAGAAAGAAAAAACACTAAGTAATTACATACAAATGCAAAGGGTTATTTACTCTCTCTCATGCCCAGTTTTCTATGTTTGTATTATATTCTTTCCAGATTTTCACTGCCATATTCCACCAGAGTAAACCCTGTGTAACAGAACGTTACTGCTTAGAGACTTCTTAGAGAATGATAATTTAAGCAATGCTTTGGTTACAGCAGAGCTTATTATTAAGTCAATAAAAACAATTTTCTATTTAGTAAGGCTGGATTTTGGGGGGACATATCTATTTGCAATTTTTGTGAGGAATATTGTAACTGGAATTTAAATAGTAAGTAATTTTAGTGAATTAAGCTACCCCCCCCAAAAAAAAAACAACATCAACAACAAACAAACCAGGCTAAGACTTGAACGCTGAACGTAGCACACCACACTACCAGTTTTTCTATGGTTGTCTTGTTACAGCCCATTGATGTTTGGTTCTTATATGTCTACAGTTCATGAGCTCCATGTTATAAACTTCAGGACAGCTTGTTAATACAAATTTTGAAGTTGTAATTTTTATAAAAAAATTATTCATCTTTCTGCTCTACTTCAGCTCCTACCTTGATGTTTTTACCTTGACTATGTTTCTCTTAGTTAAATAACACATAATGCTTGCAAAAGTTTGGTTACCCCATGGCTTCTGCAAGATCTTTGGGTACATTTTCCCACACTCAGCTTTATTTTCATCAAAGAGTCTTCCTTGGTATCACTAGGGTTTTCTTAGATAAACTACTGTTTAAAGAACATGCTGAAAAAATTTTGTCTGAAAAGGGGATTAACCCATTAAACCCCAGCCTCATTATTCAATTAAGCCCCAGCTTCATTATTCACATATATATGTAGTTATGATATTGAGTATAAAAGGTTTAGAAGCTTGAGTGCTTTTGAGTGCTGAAATTGCAACAAATATGACCACAAGTATTTACACATTAAATACTTAAAACAGATCAGGTTAGTCTTTAATACAACTTTAAAACAAACCTGATGTCCCCAAATGTTTGATTGGCAGCCAAAATGAATAAACCTTTAATACCCTGAGCTAACTGATAATTGAGCCACCTTGACATAGATGTTATCTGACATATGAGAGCACAGTTCATGGCTAAGCTAGCCAGGGGATTCGCTCTAATGACTGTTTAATTTGCACTGACGTGAGATAACTTCCCTCAGGGGCTGAGCGGTGTCTTAACCGCTGATAAGCTTTCATTTATCACCAATTAAAGCAGCTCCATGCCAGTGTCACCCTGCGCTACACACGCCTGTCTCAACCACCAACAAGCACATGCAGCTCCGCAGCTGTCCATCAGAATCCAGCAGCAAGCTGCAGAAAAGAGAATATCTGCTTCAGTATTAATACATCTTTAAAATGATGGATGAGCTACAATTTCAGGTTCAGGTTTAGGATCATATCCTGGAGACAGATGGGAGGTGTGAGAATGGTGTGACAAAAGGTGGGGAGTCCAGTGAATGGGGGACAACGAACAATGTCATACATGTAAATTCAGCCGCTCCCTTGAGGAGAGAGAAGCAGCGCTGTCAATTAGAGCATCAATAATTAAAATAGTTGTAGGTCCCATTAGCGGGGATGTATTTCCATGAATAGTTAATGATCCTTGCAGGCACTTTCTGTGACACACACCAAGTGGGATATTAGTACTGAAAAAACACCACCAGGTCTCCAAAAGAATGCTTCTCAGATGTGAAAGACACACTCAGCAGAAAACAGGATACACAAGAACATGTATGGAGATCATAAACGTGCAAATACTTACACTTTCACTGTGAAGATCTATTATCTATAGAAGGTCTATTTTTTAAGTTTATTTGTTCAATATTTCAAGATTTCTGGGAATTATGAGTAAATATATAATAAAATATATTTTTCATGCCTGCAACATGCTCAAATGTTAGAACTGAGGCAAAAAAGAAAGAAAGATGTAAAGAACAATAAAGCTACGCCATTTTGAAACATTCCACAGTAAGCAGGTTAGCTAGTGACAGGTGACGGGATCATGGGTATTAAAGGAGCATCCACCAAAGGCAAGATAGGTCATGGCTCACCACTTTGGGCCAAACGTCTTAAGAGAGCTGTCAGTCAATTTTTCAATCATTTTATGTAAAACTGCAAAGAATTTAGTTATTTCACCATCTGCCGTATATGTTGTAAAAAAATTCTCAATTTGTGTAAGAAAAGGCCAGAAACCACTGTTAAATGTGAGTGAGCTTTGAGCCCTCAGATGGCACTGCAGGAGAGTGTCAGCTCATAAATCATCTGGTAAGCACTTCTGAAAACCATTGTCTATTAACGCAGTCCACTGCTGCGTCTAGAAGTGCATCCTGGACCTTTATTGTAAAACAAGAAAGTCATACATTAATTCTATCCAGAAACACTGGGCCTGAGCTAATCTGAGATGGAAGTGTGTGAGTCCAAGTTTAAACTTTGCCAAGACAAAATGGACCATCCAGACTATTATCAGTGAAAGGTGCAAAAGAGAAAATCTGTTATGGCATATAGGATGCATCAGTGTCCAAGGCATTGATGACTTGCATACATGTGAAGGTACCATGGATGCAGAGATGAATATTGGGATTTTTGCCATCAGCGTGACCTCATCTCCCAGGAAATCCATAGTTATTTCAGCTAAACAATGTCAGGCCTCATTCTGCAAGTGCTACAACAGCAAGGCTTTGTAGACACAGAGTGCATACGCTTGACTGGCCTGCCAGCAGTCTAGATCTGTCTCCTATTGAAAAATGTATGGCCCATGAAGAGGAGAATAAGACAATGACAGACCACATAGCTAAGGTCTTGTATCAAGCAAGAATGGGCAAAAATTCGTAATACAAATATGTAACAAATTGTATCCTCAGTTACCAACAATTTTAAAGTAGAAAAAAAGAATAGAGTAAATAAAGAGTAATTGGAAGGAAAGGTAATGTAACACAATGGTAAACATGCATCTGTCCCAACTTTATTTTGATTGTGTTGTAGGCATCAAATTCTAAATTTGTTTGCATTTACAAAGTACATCTAAGTTAATCAGTGAAAATCCTGGACATATTTTCTTTGTACTCTTGCCAGTTAAATAAAGGTTTAAGAGAATTAACAAATCACAGATTCTTTTTCTTTCATTGAATTTTACAAAATGTCCCAACTGTTTCAGAAATATGGTTTGTTTTATAATTGTATTCCTTTCATAACAGGAATTATTGCTCTGTATTGCTCCTACAAAATATTTCAAGCTTACATTGTTGTGTAGTACTAGAATATTGCAATCATATTATCAAACCATTATCTGTAGCAAAATTACCTTTACATTATAAAAAAGTTACCTTTAAACAATAGTGTACATTCAACATGCATTCAAAAAGCTGGACACCACAGTGCTAGCAGTGTTACTTGATAAACTCTCCAATTCCAGTCATACTGAACCTTGTTTTATTTACAGACTGATCAAGCAGCTGTTCCATTAATAACTCTCAGCTGAGGTGTAATTTGTTAACAAGCAACAGAAGAATACAGATTAGACACACAAACTCATGTCCGTGAAAGTGGAGAAGTCAAGTGGTGTCAATGTGCACAGACACACAGGCCCCCCCACCCCCACCCCCCACATACACACACACACACACACACACACACACACACACACACAAACACATCAGATTACACTCTACTGTATTGACGCTGTGCTGAATGCTGATATCAGACAAAACTGGGTCGTTCCATCTGCGGCCAACAGTGTGTCCAGACACCCATCTGCTGTTCCCGCTGAGGACGGGGCCCTCACACAGTCTGCACAACAGGATGGGTGGAGATGCAGGTCTAATGTTCAGATGGACATGCGGGTGGGGAACGGTAATGGGAACAAATAAAAGGGAAATGCACAATGGAAACATTATTCTCTGCTAGTGCACAAATGAGATAAAACTGCAGTGCAGCATGTGACCAACACTACAAAATGGACAGTTTTTGTCTTGTGGACGTGTGAAAAAAAGTAAATCTTGCATACAGACAAATCAAGACTTTAGTTTTATCAGTCCTTCAACTCTCCAACAAGTTTTTCCCTTTCCCTCAGAACGAATAAGAACTCCTCTTCACATGAACTGGATTGGAACTTTTTCAAAGAGAAAAGAGGATTCTACAGGATTCCACACATCAGAAGTCTCTCCTGTACATACTGAAAAACGTTCGAGAGATTACTTTAAGCTAGTATGAAAGATCAGCTTTAAACTTTAATTCTTCCTGCTTTTCCAGTATGAATTCTACCTTTTTTTAACCTTGACATCCTTCTCATTTATGTATTGCTGCTTCCTTTTTGTGTTCAGGGCAATGCAAACATGGAAGAGGACCCTTGTCGTGCTCTTTAATGCATTATGACACCCATAAACAGAAAACAGCAGATAGGTTCATTTTTAGCACCTAGGAAGCATTTGTGAAGTCTAAATAAAAAAATTAATTTTTTTTCTGATAAACTTGATAATAATGAAATACCAACAGTTGAAAAGTACCTAATTTATCTAAGTGAAAAAACTCTGTAAACATGTGGGTTAGAGGGTGTTTGGGACAGATGATGGTCAGGGCATGGGTTGACCCGTGTTTGGGCTTGGGCTGCATGGCTGGGCAGCCTGCCAGCTGGATGACGGGATTAAGCCCCCTCTGGTGGAGCGGCCCTCATTAATCTCTTCCTTTACTTCACCACATTATACAACACTGCCGAGACAACTGCCACGCCATCAGGCCCATGCTCCCCCCACCCATTTTCATATTATGCATTTCAGACATGTTAGACAAAACGATTATATGTCAAATTTAAAACTCTATTACAGCCTAGTCCCAGTCAAATGTCTGTCACATTCTAGTTTACATTTTGCTTTCTAGCTTTAATTTAATATTTTTTACAAAGCACTTTGTAAACCTTTAGCAAAGTCCTGATTATACACATTAACCCCAAAAGAAAAGCTAAACCATCAGCTTACACACAAACACAAAGAGGTTTTCCCATTGGTTTCAAGATGAATCAAGTGTAGAAGACCGAACAAATCACAGTGAAGACACAAGCATCCTCTCACACACTTTCCTGTTCCTCTTCCTGCTTTAGCAGCTGCTGGTTCTTCTCTGGGATTACTGGCTTTCTAAGCTGTGTTTGCATTTGTTTACCTCCCTGAATGGCAATACACCCGCAACCCTGCAATCAGAATGCAAATCCAAATTGATATGAAGCGCGACAAATTGGATATCCGTGCATAACACAAGGGAGGGGTAGGACAGCGGGAGCATGTCTGAACTAGGCTATTTTAAAAAGGCTCGAGTTGTAATGAATCACTTGTCCATCACACATCAAATGAAATCTTTCTCAAAAGGCCAACAGTTCAAGGCTAACAGTTGGCTCTCGAAGCGCAGTGCAGTTTCAAGTTCAAGCAAAGTCCTTTATCTTAGCCTGTAGTTACAGAAGCTTATACAGATATTCGTTATTCTTCATCTCAAATTGAATTAAGGATTTTTACCCTGGGGAAGTGTTCCATTACTAGCATAAAAATAGGGTATTAGCCTAAACTACTCTGAAATGAAGGAGATTTTTATAAATATGATATAAATATGAGGCTACATAACAAATAACCAAGCAGTTGCTGCAGACTCAATAGACTTTTCAAAAGCCTGATATAGAAGCAGAGTGAACTACAGCGTAGTTGTTTACTCACATTGATTTTATGCTTGAATCTGATTTAAATGCAAAACTTCTGCCTCTAGTTGCTTCAAAAGAAAATATCATCCCAAATGTGGCCAAAGCTAGTTTTGACCAGTTAGATTCATTTACATATTCAGCTCAACCTTTATTAATGAATAACAATGCTGGCATTAAGGCTTTCTTTAAAGGGCAATATAGCATGATGAATCGTTCATTCATCTAAAATAACGTCTGTATAAACAGTGCACAGCTGATGACCTGAATCTGAAAATAAAACATTATATATCAATGCATTCTTTGCTGTCTCTTAGAACAAGAAATTTCCAGACAGCACTGTATTCTTTCTTGAGAGACAGAAACAGTCCTCACAGCACAAACAAGAAGCCTGAACAACTTTTGTTCCAGCATGGTGGAAGCCAAGCCTGTTCTTTTTGAGCTCAATACCAGCCGTCAGCGTATCTGCAGCCAGCTCCATGCATGGGTATAGATGGCCATACATTATTCAGCTGCTGGCTAAATGGCCTCAGCTTCTCAAACACAGGGTGTGGAATGGGGGGAGAGCACGTAACAGAAAGGAAATCCTACTGCTGTCATGCTGGCTGATGAAAAATCAAGCAATAGGTCATGCGTCTCATCTACATCCATAATTGTGTCAGGGCCGTAGGACGACATCTGCACAAGTCTCTGAGAATCATTATAGCTTAATTAGAAAGCCTGAAATTGAAATAGGCATGAAGCTGGGTGGTGGAGGTAGAAGATGATTACAATGACACACAAACTTAAATGATGATTGCGCTCTGATTTGGTATGTGATGATCTTTAAGAGGTACTGAGAATTACTCTCTGCATGAGAGCTTTTTTTTAAAGCACTGGTTTTATCAAAAAAGAACACTTTCAGTGGGGACTCCTTAACGGTTTTCCAAAATACTTCAGATGTGGAAACAGATGTGGAGTCTCCAGAAACTCACATTAATTAGTCTCAAATGGCACAGTTAAAGGACACAACTGTCTAGGCATAACAACCTCAGGTGTTAAGGTGTCCGTAAGTTTAACATCTCTTTATGTAGATGATGTACTTAGATCACCACCCCCCCTCCCCCATCTCTCCATACTTTCTTACTTTTGGTTAAGTTTTAAATCAGACTGAGTCAGTTTATATGGCTGTGTGACTATGCTTGCCTGCACACTGAATGTCATGGTTGAGAAGGCAGAGAACAGCTGCTGTCGATCAGGCAGTGAAGAAGCCCAAGGATCCGTGTATGGCAGAGCACAGAAATGCAGCACAAGCTATGGTATGTGATAGCAACAACAAAAGGTGTTTAAAGATGGTGCTTAGGAGTTGGAAAACACCATCTGAGAGCTTAAGGGATGAATCCAGAGGATGACACGAATACAAATCATGCAACAAAGTGCCGGAGATTTTTCAGCCTTGAAAAAATTGAAAGTGTTCATGGGCTTATGTCAGGATTGTTTTACATTAAGGATGAAATAAAAAAAATGCTCTCAGCACTCTAGAGATTACAGGCAGCAATCCTACTACTGTCTGCAAGTCTCAGGAATCTGTGCCACAGAGAAGAAGGATCAATCTTTAATGTGGCTGGGGTGCATGGAAGCAACTCCAGTCACCCTAGACTGCACGACAGGCACAGCGCCGGGGCCATTCATCTCAATTCACTACAACACTCCCAGACATTCCTCTTATACGACCCAGACCGCAGACTATAAATCCTGTCAACATTCAAGTGTACATGGACTTCTATGTAAACATGGCCAATTTAGGATATGGGCAGTGAAAGCAGGGAAACGCCATCTGAGGTGAGACAAAGTGCAGGAACAGAATAGACCCCAGCTGCTCTGCTCAGTGAAACAATCAGCACTAATGAAGTGTTTTCACATCTAAGCAATCACATGTGGCAGAGCTGGTTTAAACTGAATTGAGTCTTATACTGTTCCAACATTTAGAAACCAAAAGTATATTTCTGACAATGTTACCTAATAGCCTGCCTTCCACTCTGCCATGGAGGAAATTCTCTGCATTCTGTTCCCTATGGTGCCAAAGCACAATGGCTACACTGACAGCAAAGAATGCCTCTCTGTTAGCTGTTGATAGCTTAAACTGAATTTTCTAGGGATGCACCCAAACTATGGTCACTGATAATTTTCAGCTCAAAACAACCACAAATGACAGTCAAGAGTGAAAACAAGTGCAAGCAATTGTATTTATATGACACTTTTTACAACTGAGGTTAGCGCAAAGCAGCTTTACAGAACACAGGTCTAGGCCTCTAGTGAGCAAGCCAAAGGCGATAAAGACAAGTAAACACTCTGCTGGAAGAAGAACCAGGAGACAACAAGGCAGAACCATGAAAGAGTAACACTATGACAATGACTAACAATAATAGGTAGAAGTGTCAGATTATAACACTTCATAAAAAATAACTCAGTTGTAAAGAGAATTAGATGCAGTAGGTAAAAGCATTTAAAAAGACACTGCTTCCTGCACTGTTTATGCATTCAAACAGTATGTCAAACAACTAAAATATTTGGGCAAATCCAGAATGCGGTCTATGGTTTCAGTTTTTGACCCAGTATGTCCTGCCTTTGAGTGCACTGCTAGAGCTACTGTCTGTTGATGAAGCTGCTATATGCATGCCTTTGGGGGACAGCTGTGTATGGTGTCATCATGAAAGCTGGGTGTACAAAGATGAGGACAGTCTATCTCTAGGCATGGATTCAGGCTGCATATCTGTTCACTCCAACAGCTGGGCAATGAATAAGAAGTGAGGAAGAAAACAGGCATCCACAAGCAGACATCTTGTTGCCTGAAATACCCCTGTGTTCATAATGTAAACTGCCAGAGCACAAGAGAATTGTGCCAGCGTGAAGGCACGCTGTATGGCATGTACTCTGCTAAAGAGGAACAATGGGTCACTGTTCCTAGAGCCTTTAGGAATGGTTACCTTGCTTACTGGAGGACTTTTAAGACACCCGTTCTCAACACAATGCAAATTAGATCAGAAAACCCTGATATGGCGTAATTTGGTCCACATTATTAAACCCAAACTAACTTAAACACAAATTATTTTAATGTTTTCCATTGTGTAATGAGCTCCTGGTGCTTTTCAGAAAGTACATTAAAATACATGATAGGCTTTCCTACACTCTCAGATTATAAAATCTAAAAATGCAGTCTTTACAATCCAGGGCAACATTTCAGACAGTATTTTAAAAAATCGAATTTATGAGATTTTTCCCCCCACTTATTCCGAAAACAGTCAAACAGCCTAGACATGTTTGAGGTTTGCACTGGAGCTATAAGACTATGATATCTAATATGTAATGAAAGTTTATTTGTCCCTGCTGAGGTATAAGGTATAACAGAGTTATAGCAGTGTTTAATACCTTGGAAGGTTTCTTCAGCCCCACTAGTCCCATTTCTTGCCATAAAAGCAAAGAACATATGAAGATAAAAACTGAAGACAAAATAACAGGAGGCCCAACATTGATGGGTCCCTGTTACACCATACACACTCAGCAGAGGTATCTAATGAAAGTTAATCACTGGCCTGCAGCCCAGCACACCACACCAGCCCAGCCACAGCGTCACACAGATGGGCTGAGCCTGAATTTTAAGCTTCAGCGGAAGCCTTTGAGAGTGTCACATTACATCTGAGGCATTCTCCCCTTCCTCACTGTCACCCTGCATTACTACAGCATGATAGGCATCCATCACATGACCTTCAAAGCCAAAGAACAAGGTAGCTTAGCGGCTAGAGGAAAACAGCCATCATCTTCAAAGTGTCAAGTCAATTTTACTTATACAGCGCTTTTTACAACTGACATTGTCACAAAGCAGATTTGTAGAATCCAAGTCCAAGCCCCTAGTGAGCAAGAAAAGGCATGTGTCTGTCCCAACTATTTATGAGTTTGTTGCAGCCATCAAATTCTACATGTGCTTCCTATACTATATAAATATATTTAAGTTGGTGAGAGAAATCACTACAAATCTTACCTTTGCAGTTTTGTCAGTCAAATAAAAGTTTGAGAGAATCAACAAAACACAGATTCTTGTTTTTATTGTATTTTATAAAATGGAGCAATTCAAATTCAAATCTTCAGTGCGACAATATTGATTAGAAGCCTTAATGTATAATTAGACCTTTCTGCCTTTACATACGATTCATTGATCATGGTGTGTTGTGTGTGTCCACATTTGTGTGTTGATGAGGGAAAATGTCATGCAGGAAATTCTGGCTTGTAAACAACAAATAATCACTGACTACCTGCAGTTCTCCTGTGATTTGTCCTGAAGACCATTGCATAGCTTACATGTCAGCACCATTGCCTTCACAGCAGCTTTATAAACCCACAGCACCAATCAACCCACACTGAAGCACACTATAAAACTCAGGGTCATATTAATGATAGATCGTTTATAATGCACAGAGAAGTGAATTCCATTGCCTCCTCCTCTCACACATGATTCTACCACTTGCTTTTTATGATGAGACCACCCAACCCCCACGCTTTTTCTGCTCTTCAGACCGGCACGTAAATGCACTGCAGATTGGAGATAATCTCACCAGGATACAGCTATAGCAATTCATCACATACTCTATGGATATAAGCAGTTTTTACAGATTGCCACCATTGACACAATTTCATCATAATGCCATGTTTAAAAGATTAATATACATACAAATGAAAAGACTGTATTATTGTTATCTTTACACTGCAGGATTAAATGCACAGAATATCATATAGTCATGTGGGTAAATAAGAAGCAAAATCTTGGTTAGTGACATAAATAACATGGCAACAAATTAAACTGTGCAATTTCTAAGGGCTTTAACAAATATAAAATAAATGAATGTCATTTGTGACTGCGACCACATTAACAAAGTGAAAGTGAAGTGAAAGTGACTACTTGCATTTAACCCATCACATGTCCACACATTGAAAGGCAGGCAGCTTTCAACAGAACCCAGGGAACAGTGCAGCAGAATGGTACCTTGCTCAAGGGGAGGCCAGTGGTGCCCAGGCCAGGATTTGAACCTGAGACCATCAGTTCACAAGGGCAATGTCCTAACCACTAGAGCACCACTGCCTATTTGGTCAATATTTGACCTTTTGAGAAGATGGTGTTGCTTGATGGCAGATGAGACCACTTAAAAAATTAGTCATTAACTTAAGAGTAAGTAGTATAAGACATAAGACAAGCAGCTTAGCAACTCTTGGAACCTTCTGTTATGGGAATTTCTGTATTAGCTCAGTCTGGTTTTAAAAATCCTCTAATTGAAAAGATTATGAATCTCTCATACATACAAAGTCTGTTCATTGTATGTACACAGCTTAAATGTCACCATTTTTTTAAATTGCATAATTAAATCTCTAGGATATTCAGAACATTATTCAGAGTGGTTTGATATGAAATTCTCCATTCTAGAGAGAAGTCAGAATTGTTCATAGTGTTAGTGAAAGAAACCAAACATCTGAAATGTTTCATAATGTCAAAGTTACCGGGCAGATTATAACTTGAAACAATAAAACAGTCCGAGATATAGCTGCCACTACATAAGAGGTTTACAGATCCAGCTTAGAGCCATGCATTTTAATATGAAAATGTTGTGTTGCTTCACAACTACCACAGAAAAGTGTCCACCAACCAAATCTAGAACATATGTAAGCAGTCAACGCTGCTCTGAACCTTCACCATGTGACCCATCCACTTTATTCTCTCTGCATATCACAGAAGAAGCTTACCAGGAGCTAACCAAATGGCTGTGGAAGCTGTTTCTAATAAATATTGGGTGCTAAAATACCATGATCGATTCTTCTCTGCTGCAAGCATGACAGTAATGACCCTCCCAGATTCTACGTCAGAGGAATCATATAACTCCAATCTCCAATCAGAGATGAAAAGTAGGATTATTCAAATGATTATTCTGTTGTTTTATACTTCACATCACTGATTGTTTCTGTAATAACTTGCAATGGGGTTAAAATAAAAAAGCACACACATGAAAGCAATTGAGGGCAGAACTTTTCATCACATGTGTTTCAGATAGAGCTTCCTGAGAAGGTCCTATTGGAAAACAACACAATCCATAAATTCCAAAAATCTGCATTAAGTATGAATGTAAACCATCTGCTAACATATAGAAACTCAGTAATTTAGCACTGACTATTATGCAACAGGTAGAAATGTAAGTAAATTTCATAATTTAGCTGATTAACAACACTTTTCATTTTCAATATAACTTTCAACTTTGAGGTCAACACTTATAATTATTAATTTTAATAGATTATACTTAATATTAAATATTGTAAATGTACAGATACACTCAATTTTTAACACTATTAAAATATTTATACCTTTAGTAAACATTATTGGTGAAAAAACATTCCTTTTTGTGTCTTTGTGCTTTGTGAGAATTTATCTTGATGACATCATATCTCGAAGACAAGAAGTACAAAGATACACATGGCTGAATGCCTGACTTATGACTATAATGCCTTATGATAAATGTGCTATATCTAAAACATGACCAATAAAACTATATAAAAGCATGGGCCAAACACAGCACTGGGGCATAAATAAATGAAGCAAAACCTATAGGCATGCAGCGCTCCACTTGCCTAAATGTGCTTATCCCCCATTGGGCTGATGGCCCCCGACTCTAGCAGCATCACTGCTCTGTTGGAAGGCTCATTCTGCTGATATGGCTTGTGTAACACCATATAAAAATAGCTCCAGTAAGGCACGGAGTTAAAGAATGTGATCAAGGTTAGTGTGGCATAGCTGAAAGGCAGCAACCAGGCCTTTCTCTGACCCTTGCTAGCTGAGGGTGGGGGCTGGGAGGCATTTTGAGCAGTTATAGGCCTGACAGGTGCTGAGGGCATGGCCTTAGTGTGGGAGATGAATGAGAGGAACTTGAAGGGCAGGCACTTGACACACAGTGAACCGCATTAACCCACATCACCAACCATAACAAGCCCAGAGCATGTATGCATACAGACATAGTGCTGCTTGACACTGACAAAGTATCACAATATTTTCAAAACTTTGCACAATATAATGATATTCAAAATACGTAACACAGCACTGACACTATATACATGAGGCTATATATATATTCTATAAAAAGATGCAATTCTGTAAGATGCAATAAAACTACACTGCTATTTCTGCAAAATTAAAGATAAAAGGTTATATTATATTAACTTACACTAGAATTAGGAACAGGGTCATGGGTATCATGATTAGGTATAAAAGAAGCATCAGAGGCTCAGTCTTTTTAAGCAAAGATGGGTCATGGCTTAATACTTTGTGCGAAACCATGACATCCAGGAAATCCAGAGATGTCTCGGTCTGTGTAGGGCAAGACCAGAAACCACTGTTGAATGTCCATGACTTTCAAGCCCTGATAAGCCAGTTACATGAGAAACAATCACACCACTGTGACAAACATGGGCTGGAAAGTAATTTTGAAAATCTACGGTCACTTAACCCAGTCACAAAACAAAACACTGCTGCATCTAGAAATGCAACCTGAAGCTTTACTAGACTATAAGAAAGTCATACATCGGTTCTATACTACTGAGTTCTCTGGGCCAATATTTAATATACCCCATTCTTTTACACTTACCAGTAGAAACTCTGATCTAAACAATAGAATTAAATAATATAATACTAATTCATATTAGTCTGTAAATTCCATCACATTTTTCATGTTCTCCCACTAACTCTCTTTATAAAACTGTGGTATGTTTTCTTAATCTCATTCTAAAGATCAGGGTCTGAAAACATTTGGAATGTTGTACTAACCATGGTGATACTAATCAGGGTTTCATTTTCTATTGGACCATAGTACTGGATCCCAGAAAGTCTCTGTTTTGTGTTGCATACTTCAGACTTTGACTTTTGTGAAGAGATTACTATTAAGGTTACCTTCTATTGACCCTTCTATGTGGATAATGCATCAGAAATTGATCCAACTGCATCAGTATGCAAACCTGACCAGCCCACAGACTTTTTCTTAGAAAGCCTGAAGTTGTCTTGATTTATCTTTTCGTGTGTTTCTTTGTATTCTGTGTTTTGTATTCAAAACTGAACTAAAAGTCATAAAAAAAAACTCAAAACACAAACAGGCATCAGAGAAGCACCAAAAACCATTAAAGGGTGTGACGTCAATACTGGTATACAGTTATTAGCAGTATCACTTAACAACACAACCCAACCCAAATCCAGGCATCCTCCTTGCAAGTACACAGCAGTGTTTCCTCTCCTTTGTCACATTCTAATGACATATTTACCGCACAAACTTTGTGCCCCACTCACTCCCTGAGGTACCACAAATTACGGCCCTCCATAGTGCTCTCAGGCCCTTGAAGAGCAAAGCACAGGAACGCCTTCCTTTTCAAGTCTTTCAGGCTCAATTAGGAAGCCCTGTGACTAGCATGCGGCTGTGATGTGGCAGCAGGCACGGCTATTCTTCTGCACTGATTGAAATTCATTGCACAGCCTCCAGACTCCAGGACCTGCTCAGGCATTGTTCCCAAGTAGAAAGGCTACAGGACGTTTCAGAGGGTGCAGTGGGAACCAGGGAAAAGAAGATGACTAAAAAGAGACAATTGAAAGTGTTCAACAGCAACAGCAGGATGGGGAAATGTTTTACACAAGTACAGAGACAGTAAAGATCTGGCAAGGAGCAGGGCCTCCAAATAGTGTAATGTACTGTTTCATTACTTTCGTAATCTGTGTACTTGCACACTGCAGGCTGAGCAAATGTGTGCTTTTTAAGCCTTTTATCATGTAGATTTATTCAAGAGTTCAGTGACTGTATCTTTTGAAAAGCTTTAAAAACAGAGATTTGACTAGAATTCCTAAAAATCACTCTCTGCATTGTATAATTACTGTTGCCAACTCCAAAATGGTCATTCTACAACAAAAAGAAAAAATTCTTAAGTTTCAATGCAAATTAATATAATGAAATTTTACACTCAGTAATCCCAGACAATTGTCAGTTCATTCGCCACAATATGCTCATACACAATAAAGTACAGCTCCATTTACATTTTCACAAAGTATATATAGTGTAAATAAAAAATTAAAAGTTTGTCAGACAGCAATTCTCTATTAATTAATACATTTATTTTGCATTAATACTTATGTTCAGTATGTATGGTTTGCCAATTTATTCAGACGAGGCAGCACAATATAAATCCTGACATGTCCAGGTACCACACAGAAGCACTGTGTTATTTGACCGTGACTGAAACAGAGATTGGCTCTAACAATCAATCTTCATGATTATAAATGAACAATTTTGACATTCTGTCAGTGCCACATACACAGTGCCTCTAGCAAACAAAGCTCATCTTACTCAGAACCTATTTTCTCAGAATTCCATGCACAGCAGCTTTGCAGTCCAAAACAGTCCCTGCTCTGAAGAACAAATGCCAAGATTCATCTCTTGAGTGGTCTTTGCTGAGCAGCCTTCTAACCCTACAGACAATATTCAAGCTCCAATCCCATAACCCCCTCCCCAAAGCCCTCTTTTGCCTTTTATATATATGAGCCAGCAGCACAAAACTCTCTCAGTCCCAACAGCCCCATTACTTTCCCTCAGTGGCTTTAAATGAGATTCAGAGCAAACCCACTCACTTCTCCCTATCTGTAAAACATTAAACATTATAGGGACTTTAAATTCCCATTTATCTGAAAGCCTGTGATTATCTGTTGCTTTATAATTCCCATCATATTTTAAATATACACCAATTTTCTCCTTTGTTTTTTTATTGAAAATCTTCTGAGATGAGTGCTTGGTGAAAAAATGAAATAGACAATTCTTCCCTTTACTCCAAAATCCAGCTGAACAGTACATACATACATGCTTGTTTAGTTTTGCACTGAAGCTACAAGTCTAAAGTAATTGGACAACAATTAGCCAACAAGCCAATAAGTAATTGAATATTACTTCACTAATTAGCACTGTGCAAACTGCATGCCACTTGCCTCAAGCACTGGATGTAAAAGCATCCTTAGTTAACGTGTTAAAAATGTTTAAAAAGTTTAAAAAGTGTTTTAAAAAATGACGAAATAACACAATTTTCAATTAATCACTCAATAAATGCCAACTACCTGTCAAAAAACAAATGCTTAATGTAAAACACTGGTGGTAACTAGGGAAGCTTCTTAACATTAGCATAGCTAGTATGACAGCAGCTTTGTTAACCGCAGCATATGTCCAACCTAACCACAGAATCTACCTGGGTTTAAACTATAAGAACTCAAATACTGCATATTACCTTATTACCATTATACTTGTTATTACTCTGAGAATACTGACCTATTTCCTGAAAGGTTGGAAATATAGAAAAATACTTCACAGTGCCACATTTGTAAAAATACAATAAATGTTAATGTAATGTCTTATTATTACACTTTATCCAAGTCTTATTATGCCCTTTGTAATAAAATATGCAGATAGTCAGTGTTCTATAATTACTAACGATATTCACAATATGCTTTTTTGTGAGGCTTTGTGACATAAGTCATTACAATCATGACACATATTGTAAAACTAGGAGCATACTTGAGATATGATGCATTATTTACCAACCAAAAAAGCCAGTCAATTTTCACAGAACTATTCCTTTACATCCTGTCTTTAATGCAGGCCTGCTCTGCATGGCCTTGCTAGTCTGTACATGCTAAAAATGTACAGACAACAAAATGCAGCAAATGCATGTCTGAAATGACAAAAGACAAAAGATTTTGACACAAGCATCAAAATCGGAAAAGCAGTGAACAAAAAGAAAAAAATGGATCAAGGTGTGAAAATAGAGGTTTTCCCTCAGTTGAGAGGTGTGGATGTTACAAGGGGGAGCTGAAGAGGCCAGGTGGCTGGCTGAGGGCTCCTGTATTGTCGAGGTGTGAGACAGGCCCGTCTGCCTGCCAGACGGACTTCATTTACCCAAACTGAGCTTCCAGTGGGGAAACTGATTGGAGGAGATGTATATACAGGTCCCTCACTGTGAGAACTGAAAGGTTCTGACAATTGCAGATCTGAAAACTGCCTTTTCACCTAAATTGTTCACATGCACTGAGGGTAGCCACAACAGACAGTCTGGTCAATCTCAAAAGAAAATCTGAGATTGGCTGGACTGTGTGTGGACTTTCCCTATATTCCCTTTGAAAGTGACCTGGGACCCACCAGTACAGCAGTACAATATGCCAGCCCTCAGGCTAAATAACACAGAGACCCTCAAGCATTTGTGTTGTCATGGTTACATGGTCTAACCAGCAGGATGACAGCTCATGAAATGGCTAAGATGTGTGAGTGCACATCCCCCATAAGAGCAGACTCACAAAAACACACACATCTTAATTAGGGATGCACCGATGTGGGATTTGTAGGCTACTGCTGCTATTGTTCATGTACATATACGAAAATGCAGGTACAAAACACACTTTTTTAATACTAAAATTGGGACCCGAATTAGAAAAATATGACTTACACATATTTATTTCTATAAGCTTAATTATGAGGTAAACACATTTTTAAAAAAGTTCCAGCATCACCTAAACACTTTGCTTGTCCACAGCGCTAAAAATGCATCCCTAATTATCAGTCAAACCTAAATATCAGTCCAATGCAGAAATTTCTACAAGCAAATGCCTGTTGATACTGACATGATTCCAGTATTACTGAGCATCCCTAAAATGAGACAGGAACAGAAGTTGCCCAAAAAGCATGCCCAAAATATGATGTTGTTGATTTTCTAAGTGAAACTTTTTACACATCTTCTATAGAAAACACACTTTATTTCCTTATATGTAAAAGATAGCAAATAAATAAAATTTGTAATTTGCATGCCATATTAATGTTCAAATCAACAAAACATTTAATTTGCCTAACTTTACAAATTTTTGCACATGACTGTCTACAAGTAGAACCTTAAACTAATCCTGTTTAAGAGGATAGGTTGAAAAATGTCTTTCATTTTAGTAGATAATAAATAAAATAATACATAATTAAAAGAGTCGATAATAAATTAATAAAATAATCAAATAAAACTGTTGAACAATGTCAGTTTTTTTAAAAAAAACCTATAAACATCTGTTTTTCTTATGGTCAGGACATTGTTGTCCTGAACATGTACAAAAACAAGTATACAGACAAACACACAGAGTTTCATGCAGCTTACCAACTCAGCTGAGACTGTAGGTGACTGTAGGCTGAAAGGTGTGAGAAAGGACCATCGGACAAAACAGATTTTTTCCTCTCCTTCACGCTTCTGCCACACTGATGTGAGAGAACGGGCTGCAAATGTGAGCTGAAAGTGTTAAGAGTACACACCTCGACTGCGGCCATGTCCTTCACACCGGAGACAAGGTTAATACTTTAAAAATCACTCTCTCTCTCTCTGTACACTTTCACTACAGCGCTTCCTTCACATCAAAAGCCTCTGCTGTGCAGCAGTGTGACAGAAAAAGCTGCTAATTGTTAATGGGCAGCTACGGTTATAAACTAATTTAACTCCGAAGTGCCATAGTTGCAGCTCAGCGTGAAGTGCTCATTCTGGAAAGAGAAACAGTGAAAAGTTTCTATTCTTTGACATAAGGGTGGGCGATAAAGCATCTAATACTTTTTCATAATACATGTTTGTGAAGAACTAGTAATGCGCAAAATGAACCAATAAAACTCTTGTGCCACTTTTAAAAGAGGCCATAAGAATAGAATGGCATGCTGATATCTAATCAGCTACTGGATCTTATGCAGTTTACAATAAAACTGGGGTAAACTGTCTTTATATTGTCAAACTTTCATCAAAATTAGCAGCATAACGTCAGACTGACTTCAGATTCATGAAGTATTTAAAGATAAAGCCATTACACTCATTCAATTATTCCACTAGTTAGTGAGCTTGATACCCACTGTTCATCTATCAAATTGTTTGTGTTTTCTAAAATCTTTTATGAGGGTTCTTCTGCTTATGTAAATTTGCCAAAAAAATTTAAATTGATTAAATTAAAAAGATGTGAAATTTAACAGGACAAATGCTAGCACAGCCAGCCATTTAGAGAGACCATTAGTTGGGGCGTAATGATTCACAATATATATATCAATCGACTCGATGCAATACAGTTGTCTTTTTTTTTGCATACAGCAAAAGTAAAAGGCTGAAAACTCTCCCCTATATTAATATGCTGATGTTTCCATTTTTAGAGTTCATCTAATTTCCAAAAGTAACTTTACATGAGAAGTAAAAGAAATCTTAACTTTAATGAAAATTAATGTAAAAAGGCTTCATTCCAATTTGTTTTAGTCTGTTTTTATTGGTCCATTCATTATGAAATTTCATACAGTTCATCAGTTGACATTTTCAAATTATGTAAAAAAATAAAAAAGAAAAGACAAAAATGTAAATTTTCATTGTACAGTTGTACAGTTTTCTTAAAGTTCTGAAGATACTTAAGATGCTCAGAAAAGAGCATTGTGACAAATTATCATGATAATAATAACACGATCCTAGTGCCTACCCCTAGTCAGAGCTCTACATCAAAACAGAATTGGAGTCAGGATCTGCATGAAAGGAGCTTTAAATCGCAGCACAGTCAGCCGATACAAAGACAGAGGCAGCTGTCGGTGTGGAGCTGAGAGTGCGCAAAGCATATTCGGCTTTATTCAGGGCCCCCCGTCGCCTGCTGCAGCTACAGCTCATCTCAATGATGGAAAGAGGTGGAGCTGGTGCAGGCTTCAGAAGAACTGTGAGGGAAACCTGATTGTTGCTGTTAAAGGCACCCGGTACAGTGCGGACGACAGAGCGGGCCATTGTTTTGGCGGCAGCAGCAGGAATTTGTCACATCAGGGGTTTTTTATGACAAGACACTTCCCCAGAGCCTCACCTCGAAGTGACAAAGGCAAATATTTACATGTGAATTCGGCGGAAAAGCACATTACGGGCATTGTGCTGGCTTGTCATCTTTGCTGAATGCGCACACTGTCTCATGTGGTTAACGTCAAGTACAAAAATCACACCGGCTAGAGAAAAGCAAGCTCCCGACACGAACTCGAGAGAGAGAATAACACGTGTGTGAACACAGACTACTTATGGAAAAAGTAAAATGCGAATAGGTATGCAAGTTTCCAAGCTTACTGATCCTCACCCAAAAGCAATTACCAAAAATATAAATAGATGGAAAAAAACAAACACTGATAACTGTTACTAGGGTCATGTTGTAAAGAACGCTGTTAAAAATTCAGCTGAAGATTAAGCAAAAATAATGACTAAATATAATCAAATGATTGCAAATATGAGAAACAGGCTGCTGTTTTCTTTCCACCCATCGTATGTCACTATTGTACCCACAGGACTATTTATTATTTAGCATATAGTTATAAACTAGGTCACAAGTAAAATAAATGGTCTTACAACAGAGAGATGTACAAACCCCATTTCCAGAAAGAGTTGGGAGATTCTTTAAAATGCAATAAAACAAGAATCTGGTTTGTTAATTCCACTGAACCTTTATTTAACTGACAAGAGTCAGATACATTTACAGTTTACAAATTTTGAATTCAATGCCTGCTACACACTTTTAAAAAACAGGACAGAGGCATGTTTACCATTGTGTTACATAACCCTTGCTTTTAATTAGTTTTTAATTCCTTTTAATTTTGCTAATTGAATTTGTGTCCATTCTGGCTTAATACAAGATTTCAGCTGCTCAACAGTGAGCTGAGCTTAACGGTTGTTGCCACTATTTGATTGTCCTCTTCTTGCAGACCAGTCAAGCACATGCATTATGCCTACAAAGCCACACACACAGAATGAGTTCTTGTATTTTCTTGATGAAGTAACCAAAAACTTTCTAAGAAAAAACATTTGATGGCAGAATATATCTCGCAATGGTTTTCCTGAGTACTTATGAGCTTATGTGGCTATATTTATCAGAGTAGCACAAAGGTTTCTCATGCAGTGAATTCTGAGGGCTCATTAAACAGTGGCCTTGCCCTACACAGACTGAGGGTTCTCTGGATTCCCAAAATCTTTTCATATTATAATGTACTGAAAATGAGGAAATACCTCTAATTCTTTGCAATCCTGCACTGAGAAATGTTCTTTTTAGACTGACTGACAATTCAATCATTAAATGGTGAGGTATGAAGTATCTCTGCTTGCAAAGACTAAGCCTTTGGTGGATGCTTCTTTTATACCCAATCATATTCTACAAAAGCTTCACTCTCGTTTTGCCTCTGTAACAAATTTAAGTGTCCTAAAGGAATCAAATACATTTCGATATTTTCACAGGTAAATCATTAAAAGTCATTTCTTTGTACTTTTGTTTAGGAAAGGTTATTTATAAGGAGTTTACAATACTGACAGTTTGTATTTACTGCATTTTACAAAATGTGCCAACCTTCCCAGAAATGGTGTTTGTAGATTCCACAAAAGCCATAAACTACAGTTTGTGAAAAATATTCTTGCACAATGTGGAGAAATTACTAATTATCATATTGCAATTCTTCTTCTACATAACCAAGTTAATTCTTTTCTAGCAGTTACACTAAAACACTCCTGAAATCTGGGGGTGCTGGTCTACAGCCTCGACAGAACCAACACTTCCCATGTTTTAAAATATACAGAAAAAAAACATAATAAAAACCCCAAAAAAAACAACTCTAAACAAATAATGTGTTAAATAAGTCTGCATCATTTTATAATGATTTGCATGCCTTAATTTATTCAAGTACATATCGAAAGTCATAAAGGTACATCTGTGATTAGTGAGGATGCTCACAGCATGCTACACCCCCAGTCAGGTGATTGATTAGAGGCTTGTTACAGAAAGAAAGTAGATTGAGAGCCAGTGCTAGCCAGTATAAATACCTGTGATGCATAGCAAGGTCTGGCATCAATGGATTTGGCATAAACTAAGCCCATTACTCTTGAAGTGATGTAGGCCACTTCCTAATGGTGGCTTTCATGGAAGTCTGCCAACTTGGATCCAGTGGTTACTTCATGTAGAAGAGACCTGTCAGCACTAAGGAGATGATTAGCAGTTTTCGCACTCTTGCATATTCCCACAGACACTCTGTTCGTTATGGTAAAGGTTCTGCTGACCCACAAATAACAGCATACACAGGATCATTTTTCAAAGGTCTAAACAAAGTGGATGTAAAATTGGAAACTGAACACATACCACTCTTTTACAGATTCTGTTTCTGATTACATGGCAGATTTCTCTCTGTTTATTAAAATATATTTTTAATAGATTCTGCAATCATGGTTTTTAAAAATATCTCCCCTTATTGCACACAGACTGAAACACACTGATGTTTTCAATTATATGCACTCAGTGATTTTGAGAGATTATTTCAGGAGTGGGCTGTATAGTTGTATTAGTCCCATGGGCCTCATGTTTAAAAGCATCCTCACTCTTTAAGCACCAGCAGCAGCAGTTGGCTGGACAGCTGTGTTTACCCATCTAAAGAATTTGCATTAATGAGATTTACATCTTCTCCCTCCACACACAGACACTCAGAAAGAAAACACAAAAACTACCAATATGCATTTGATACAAAGCTGCTACATTGGTACAAAACGGGACATATTTAGAAGCTTATGGATAAACACAAGATGAGGCTCAAAACTCATTATTGATCTTTTCAAATGGCCTGTGCTAAAAATAACGCACCTTTTTAAATCTAAATGAAGAATCAAAACTACGTCTTGCCCTGAGCGGCATAAAACAAATCCTTTCTGATATTCTTATATATGACACGCAATGTTCATGCCATAATTACAAGTCCTTTCTTCAGAATTCTCAACCCCAAAGCCAGCTGCTCAAACAGCCCTGACCACCACTCTTATCTAGCAGATTACCACAACCAAGAAAAGATGAAAGGCAAGAACTACTTTCATGACTATAAAACTGAAAGGGTCAATTGGATATCAAATGGCTATGAAGTGGTTTGCTGTTTTTGTTTAGAAGCGTGTAAATACACAATGTCTGCAAAGCATAAAATTAAAGGTTCTGCTTGTTGAATGCCATCATCAGGAAACAACATTCCATTACATATTTTTCCCCATTAAAAGCAGTGAGTACTCTGCTGCATTACCATTACAATCAAGATGTGCTATGTGATCACCAGCATGCAATTAATGATCAATTGACAAGGAATAAAATAGGGAAAACAAAGCCTTAGGACTATTTAATTGGTTTAATTTAATATACTTAGATTAGCAATGAATAAACAGGCCATTAAAGTAAAAAAACTGACCTATACTGATACTGTACATGTAAGTACAGATGCTACTGAAATCCACAGGCAAGTTGTTACACTTGATTGACTGTATTACAAGCGATGAAGGTCAAGGTGCTGCAACATGCTTGAAGCAGCTGTGTCCACTGACCTACAGCTGAACTTCTTACTGGATTATCCAGTGGGAATTTAACACAGTAAGCTCAATTTATTCTCAGTGTACACCAAATTAATACATCATTTCGGTCAGGGAAGCATAGTCTAAAGACACATTAACAGTTAGATATTAACTCATAAGATCTTTTAATAGTCCCAACATGACATTTGTAGGTCAGATGCTATAACAGACAATTATTTATATGTGGAGAACCACCATTCTTATATCACACCATGAATAACATAATGCTACTTGCTCTGAAAAATGTTGTGTTTATTAAAATTCCAGCAGATGTTTTGTGTGTGTCCAAATTTCAGAGTAAGATATCAGATCTAATAAAGATAAGCACTAAAGTCAAGCTCTAGACATAAGCTCATGTTTTGTTCGTGTACTCAACACCTACCTGAAACGGTTCAGAACAGAAACTGCTCAGAATTACATGGTTGTGCAAATGAGGGAAAGCATTTTAGCTCAATGCTACATGTACTCTGTTGTTCCATTACTTTCAACAGAGCTCTTCCCCAAGGAGGTCAGACAAGGAAGAAAAAACCCTTCTGTAAACCACAGACCCTGCTGGGCTGTCAGAGGCTTTCAGAAAACATGTCTATGACAACTCAGAGAAAGTCTAAAAGTGCTTGCCTTCTCTGTTGCCAACCTGTTATTTGGGCAAAACTGACAGGGGAACAGATTCATTGAGATTTAAAGACAACCCAAGATAGCACATTAGGTCAAAACGATAAGTGGTTTGTCCTCAGAAGGTTCACTGTAAGCCACTTTTAAAAAATGGTTCTGCTCCCACTGCCGTGCAAAAAAACCTGGGAAAATGAGAACGTGAAAGGTTCCAGATGAATTTGAATACATCCACCTCCCTTAGCTCAAATGAAATAAAAGGTCAGCTGTGAGTCACAAAGTGCTTCTCCTGCACTTTACAGTTTGTAGAGTTTGAATCATTCATGAACATCATACAGCATTGAGTGTGCACAAGGTATTTCTGTTTTAGGACACACTCTCAGCACGAAGAGTGTGGAGCTTAAACGAAGAGTTTCTCATCTTTTTTTTGGCTTAGGCCTCAACCAACAAGAACTGATGATCATACAATGCCTAAGCAACAGAATTTGATAAAGGTTTTTTCATTATTTTTAATAAAAAAAAACAACCTTTTGGTTTTATTTTTAGTTTCCCACCTCATCCCACAACATCTTTAACTGAGAAAATTGAACCCAATAATGCAGAGCTTGCAAACCAGCAGCCTGATGCACCACATTCAGAATTAAAGCCTTAAGTGTATTTGCTGATCTTGAGGGGAAAGGCCTAAAGCTGTGTGGTATGCTAATTAACTTCAGAAATGAGGAAAAAGAAGCTTGAAATTTCATAAATTCATAAATTATTATTATTATTATAATTATTTTACAGAAAATATTTAAATTCATGATTACAATATAAGTAAAAGAAAACTCCTATATACAGGTCCTTCTCAAAAAATTAGCATATTGTGATAAAGTTCATTATTTTCTGTAATGTACTGATAAACATT
>JBBPDA010000001.1:35161073-35226423 GCA_037974385.1 Arnoldichthys spilopterus
ATGAAAGTCTAATGTTTATCAGTACATTACAGAAAATAATGAACTTTATCACAATATGCTAATTTTTTGAGAAGGACTATATATATATATATATATATATATTTGCCTTATTTGCTTGACACTATGGAAAAGTACAAATCTGACTCCTGAAAGAAAGACTTTTGGGATAAAATCCCAACTGCAAACCAACCCCACCACACCACACTCCGTGATTTATCAGTCTCTGTTACTCCAGTGCACTGCACTGACAGTCCAGACGGCTCCAAAATCACTGTTTACTGAACACCCTCAACAGGAACCCATGGCTTACAACTTCAACAAACACACATTAGGACTACAGAGAATACACAGAGGAACGTTTTAAACTTTAGTTCACATAAAAGCTTGATTAGACTATGTATGTCTTTCTGTGTTGCCATCAATATGTGTCGAAGTCCCGAGGCTTTTTTCTGGAGATACACAGAAACATGAGGAAAGATTCAACCAAAGCTAAGATAGACTGAAAACACAATGAGGTCATAGAGACAGTAAATAGGAATACACGAAACATCAACAATCAGAGATGCTCTATGTTCCTCATCAAACTAAAGCCAAAACGTTTTAAACACTCAGCCTTACAAACTCCCAATATGTCTTTACACAGGCCATATCATAGAAAGCAAGATTTCCTCATTTTATTGAAATAAAATAGCTTGATGATGTATGTAAACACTATGAAAGTTTCAATACATATTTTTAGTCCCCAGTTCATACAGTCTACATACTTAAGCTGAAAAGCATTTTTTGTGATGTCATAAAAACAGACAAATGTACACAAACACACAGTCAGCCTATAGCAGTTTAGCCCCAAGCATTCATGCTAAAATTGTAATGTTTCAATCTAGACTGTTTTTGAATATGGCACTATACAGGGCAGAAACAATTGCCATAGATCAGTGTTCAAGTGTACAGTAATAAATTACTATATTACTTAACCATACACATCAATCACTACCTGCTTAATATTGTGTATTCTCCTCTACCCCCAAGTGTAGAGAACACAGACAACAATGCTACAATAACACCTCACATTACAGGACATTAATCATATACTGTGAAATACTATGTGAAGACTAATATTTGGACATTCCTCTAAACAAAAATGATGTTCTTTTTTAGTTGCTAACGAAACAAAAGGAAAATACGCTACACAGAGGATGTGCTTTCTCTCTCTAGCTCTTCTTCTGCCACATGCTTACTCCTTAAATAGAAGATGTGAGGAGCTATAAACCCAGGCCATAAACGATTCATTCGCCGTGACACTCACTTTTACAAAAGCTTTTTAAAAAAAGGATGATGCTCAGCTAGTAGAGCTTTGTATTCAAGCACAGCAATAAGAACTTCCATCTGCTCATGATTAATGCAGGTTAGGCCAATCTCCTACTTTTACCCACTAAGACAGGAGGATACAAAAAAAGCACAGAGCATTTAGAGTCAAGTGCCCACTGCCAAGCTCTATCCAAAAAGACATAAAACAAAATCTCACTCTTCTGGTCATTCTTCTCATAAGACTAATTCTTCTACTTGTATTATCTACTGACTAGACTCATCATAAAAAAAGAAAATGTAGAAAAGTTGCCATAATACAAAAATGTAAAATGTGGTTTTAAATTGTCACTCGTTTTTGTGGAACAGACTGCAGTTAAAATGTGAGGACTTAAACCACACAAGCTAATGAAACAGAATAAAATCAATGAAGCAGATAAAGCATTTCAAACACAGACCACTCTTAACAAATGCAAACAAAGGTGATAATGAAGACTGATGAGTTTTGGGTGTCTTTGGCATCCCATGTAAGGTTTAAGCGGCTCTCTGTGCCGCTCTCAAAGCCCAATGAAGCCATTCACAGCCATCTGTCACCAGAGACCAGCCACTCTGATAAATGCACTGATAAGAAGCCCAGTGGAGGCACGGCCCAGGCTGCGAACAAAAGCATGGGACGAGACCACTGACAGTTCAATAGATAGTTCTGCACTTTAGCGTGACAGCCACTCAGCAAAGCAGAGGCTGCTACAGGTTGATATCATGGGTTTAAATGGCAATGGTTAATTTAGTTCACTCAGTAATGTGATGAGTTCGTGTTGACTGTAAATTGCCAATAGTTCCTTCGGCTCAGAGATAAAAGCATAACTGTGTTATGCCTGGTTGCTCTGATTATATGACTCCATTTTCACATCATACTAATAAGAGCCTTAAATAGCTTTAGGCATACAGACATCATCATGCGCCATAAATATAGCCTAAAATGTTTCAACACCTTTCCAAATCTTGTGTATCATGTATATATTTATATCTTGTAAATCATGTATATATCTATAATAGTGCAAGACCCCTCTGCTGAAGTAAATTAACAAATGAACAAAAAGTAAAGCTGATTAGTCAGGTCTTATCATTTCAACTAGGGCTATGGACAAAAAAGAGCAAAACGCAATACTGTAAACCAGTAGGCCTTTCATTAAGTGCCCAAATCCAAATTTCACTGTGATATCTGTGTTGTTAATCTCTGTAGTAAACACGCTTTATGGATTATTGTCTTTGTCCTCTAGGTTATCGATTAGGACCGAGCCAAAGCAGCTCTCAAAGCCCTAGAGTCCACTAATGAATAATGGGCTCAATTCAGACTGTCTGATACCTTCAGCTTGTGATTAGAGCATTTGTCTTGTACAGCTTAGGCATATTTACAATCATGTAACTGTATGTAAAGAAGATACACATAACTGACCTACAGAAAAGTGCATCTCTGCAGTGAAAAAGTCTTTACATTATGTGTGGCACTTGACTGCATAGTTTTCTATAAGTCTGGATTCTTATAACTGGTCAGTCAACAATGTGGCCTATGGTTTTGTAAAAAAGTGTGTGATGTTTTTCTTTAAAGCAGACCACATTTTCCAAAAAAACATCGCTGCTCACTGTAAAAGGAGGTTAGATTTAGGTTTGATTTACACAGTGGCTAAATGATTGCTAATCTCAGGTAGTCAGATGTATAAACCAAGGCGTTAAAGAACCAGAAAAAAAGGCTTTGACTGAACTAATGACCTTTATAGCAGGTGCACAATAATGTGAGCTTATACACACCTTAAATGAATAGGGCAGCTTACTCAGGTCGATCCCATCTTTCACAAGCTTGTCCCGTATCAGAATCTTCAGCTTGAGCTTCGGGTAAGTCACTGGATCCATAGAGTGTTCAAGCAATAGATTATTATTGGACAGTCCAAAGCCTGGGTTTAGTGCAGCTCTGTCCAATGAAGGAGTGACCCATGACTTTGAGCCATTGGGTTTGGTGTCACTCACTTGAGAGGAGAGCAGGCCTACACTGGAGACATCCGGAACAGGTTCTAATGTGAAATAAAGCCCCGGGACCACCTTCTTGTCCTCATCTCTTAGTCTCTTGACCGCACAGAGAACCTTCTGCCTGTGATGAGGGGTGAACACACCGATGGCATCCAGGTCAGGGTCTCCGATCTGTTTACACACCTCCAAGTCGTCGTAGCCATTATCCACAAATGCCTCAACATACTGGCAAAGCTGGAGGGTCTTCAGCCACTCATAGACAATGGTGGGTCCGCTGCTCATTCTTCCAAAATTACACCAAAAAGTCCATGTATCAGTTCTGCTGATGGTTCTCAGTTCTCCTCCTCCTCCTCATCCTCTGTGCCAGTGTCTGCTTCTAGTTAAAGCATAGCCCACCTGATCGCTACAGGTCCACCAGATGCATTCTGGGAGTTAAGTATTTCCCAAAAGAGAAGCACCCATAACGTGAGTTCATGACACTTGTGAATGACAAGTAAGCATGCAGGTAAAGTGCAAAACTGATTCATACGTCTGCATTTAATGGTTACACGTGCAAATCTGAGACCTAAACATCTCACCTGAAATTCAGCGTGCGCACCATGAGGACCGTGTAAAAACGACCTAACGTAAAATATCAGTGTAGTTGTGTGTTTAAAGAAACTAACACCAACCTCGTAGAATCTCTCCTAAAGTGTTTATTTCAAGTATTGAGTTTCCTTACAAGTTACCCACTTCGTCTTTTTCCAGTAGGAAAAGTCCTCCACCGTTCAGAGCTTCACTGAGTGAACGACCGCACGGCTGGGCAGAGTGACACGCTCCTTTCTGCTTCCCCCCATCCTGGTGACCCCCGCTGCCTCTCTACAGCAGCTCACAGCACTGCTGAAGAAAACAGTCACTTCTTCCTCTTCTCTCTGCTCTGCTGAGGATAGCAGTCCCCGCTTGCTGGGTTCTTTTGCTCACTCGTCGCTAAACTGAATTCCACGCCCCCTTCTCTCTCTGTGCCTGTGGGTTTTTGCTCCTCAGCAGCATGAAGCGGTTTGTCGCCTGGCGTTCTTTGCACCTTGGCGCCGCCTGTAGGCTGCGCGAGGAAGTGCGGGCCGGGCTGGACGCATCAAAGCCGACTCCATGTGCCTCAGGCTCCGATTCCTGACCAAATCTGTCACACGGCCGCGTTTAAAGGACGAGATTATTCACTGACCTCTTCCACTCTTCTTTTTCTAAAACAAATTCAAACCTTGCTCTTCTATTCAGATTAAGACAATTTCACAGCATATCCATGTGAGTAATAACTTAATATCTGTTACAATAAATGGGTTGTGTTTAAAAATATTATCCTTTATGACTTTCACACTAAAATCATGTTTTATATTTCTGAAGCATGTAACAATATATGCCTAATTTGTTATACACACACACACACACATATTACATACATTATATGCCTAAATAAAGGACTGGCTTATGATTTCTATTAATTTCCTGATGGTGAAATGTTCTACATTTATGATTTTATACATAATCACAATGGATGGAAACAGTGTTGGACAATAACCTTTACTGACAGTAGCAGTTTTCTTGAGTTCGAGCTTATCTATTCTTGCTTCAGTGCTGTACAACAAAAACACTAAGGTCAAAGCTTTGTCAGTGTATGTGTCAGGGGTGGCTGAAGAAATAAAACCTTTTTTGTCAAAAATATTTTTTGTCTTGGAATTACTTGAATTAACAATTTATCGTTAACATTAATGCAAAATATTACCAAATGAACAATTTTCTTCCGGGATAAATTAAAGTTTTCTGAATGAATCGGAATCTGAATGTTAAACAATTTTGCACAACAGCACAAACACGAGGTAAAACAGCGGCACCTTGTGGCCAAAGCCTGTAATAGGTTGTTTCTTATATCTTTATCGTCACAGACCCATTGAAGAACACAATAACTCTTTGAGACCATTAAAAACATTAGCAAAAAATACATTTGCTTTACGTTTATTTTTCCATTGCACATTAAGGTTTATCAACATATTCCCTAAATTGTAGGTGGCAGCATAATAAGACAAACATCAATGTGAAATTTTGCTTAATAAAACTGTACAATAACTTGGCTGTAATGAGAAAAACTACACTCCACAGAAACTTTTCCCAAGAAGATGGCTGAGAAAAGAGACCCACTCAGTGAATGGAATAGTATGGGCTTTAAGGAGAACTGTATTGGCTAGATATGCTCACGGAGAACAATTCAAACTGCAACAATGCGCATTAAATAAAAATGCTACTTCATGCCCTGTTGGGGAAATGAAGATACATGATTTGTTCTTGTCAAACACATCATTCTGGCAGATTCCAAAATCAGACTCCTCCCATAAAGGATACAAGTACATGAATGTTTCAAGTTTGTAAACACTAAATATCATGCTGCCTCTATTGTGCAAGAAATTTGTTGGACACACAGTATACAGAGATGGCCAGAGAGACTTCTAGAGTGAGGGAGCAGCTTCAGCAGCTTCCCTCTTAGCTCATGAACAAGCAGTTGGCTGACCTTCCAAGGTTTCAATCTTAAATTTGATTCATGGAGAAGATACACAACTAGTTAATTCTCTTAAAATGCACCATTCTCTTTTTAAATAATATACTAAAATTATTCATTTGTAAATATCTGAAATTAAAAGTATATATATATATATATTTTCAAATATATAAATATAATATCATTAAACTGACAATGAAGACAGATCTGAGAGTAAAAGACACTCCTGAAGCTTGCCACACACTTCAGCATCTTGCTTTCTGATTTTTTTTTTTTTTTTTGGTCCTTCTGAAAGAAACAAATGCCAAAAAATAGTTACAATACAAACTACAAAAATATCAATAAAATGACTTTCATGTCATTATAATACAAAACATATAGTGCAAAACCACACAGTTGCTTATACAAAAAAAGAAGAATATGAAGCACAGTAGCATAATTCATTTTTAGTTCGTTCAACGTTGAAAATTCTCTATTTTAATACGTATTTACACAAACATCATGGCAAGTAAAGGAGTGGCTCACTGTATTTCTAGGGAGGTCCTGACACCAGTTTCTCAGACACAGCAGAACAGGTAAACAGCAGATCAAACCCTTGCATTCTGGACATACAATCGAAACTAAGTAACTCTTTGGTGTCGGACAAGAACATGGCAACCATCCCCAGCTGCTCTGACTATGCCTCTCTCTCAAATTTGTCTTCAAAAGTCCAGCTATTTACAACATTTGGCAGCAATTTGGAAAGAGAAAAAGAAAACCCTTGCTCTTCATTTATAAATAAAGAAAAAAAAAAAAAAAAAGCTTCTAAATAAATCAAGTAGCAGCAATTCCTTGCACCTCACAAACAGAAAAAGAAAAAGACATATGGCATTTTCCATAACTACATGTGAGCATACACATATTCCTGCATATATGCATGTTCACAAACATACAGATATACATGTAGGTCGAGGTTAGCGTAATTGCATGATAAGCAAAAGGCAAAAGAGAAGCCCCTCTCCTGTACAGACTGAGCAAATGCTGACCAAGAGCATGGAGTTGCATCGAACACTTAGTGGCGCTCGGTCACTTCCACTGCAGTGACAAACACATAGATGGCTATAGTCCTCAAGACGAGACACATGCAATTTTCCAATGATAAAAACTTGGGGAAAAAATGGACATGATCAGAAGTTATACATATATGTCCTTTCTTCCAGAGAAAAGGTGGACATCAGGCTGCAGAACGGAACCTGGCCTGTACTGCAGTCCAACAGCAGGGCTGATCTCTTTTGGAGCTGACCAGAGACACACCGCACTATGGTATCCCCCTTGGCCCAGAGGAGAGAAGTTGAAGCATCATGTGAAATTGGAACATTCTTGACTTTACTAGTTGGCAAATGCTCTACTGGAAGTGAACACATCTATTACATCCATTTTCACAAGGCACATACTGTCTAAGTCATGCCTCATACTCCCCAAATTTTAATCAAGTTTCTTCACATGGATAAGAACAGTATAACATACTCCAGGTATCAGATGTACAGTATTTTTCCAGTGTATGATATGCAGTCACTCTGAAATCTTCAAATATGCAGCAGATGAGCAGATCATGCTCAGGTCACTGACCCATACATCTATATGGATGTATACAAGATGTGTATTAACAGGCTGGGAGTGTAAGTGTGAGAGATCTTGGCTTTTAAATCAGCATGTCCTTCACTGAAGAAGACTGACAAGACATGATTTCACCAGCACTACTTAACGGTGGCCATCTTGCAATCTGATATGGCAGAATGATCACATGTGGTAATTATAGCACATTACCAGCCCTTTAGAGGTTAATATAATGACACTTCATCCAGTCTTGGGTAAAACAGTCTGACCTTCAGTTTATGCCTAATTAAAAACACAAGAAGGAATAAAATGCTAGGATACTAAATAAATGTCACTGGACATGCTATTTATTCTTGTCCAAGTGATTGATTATCAGTAGCATTACACCCGGCAATGCTCTGGACATTTTCAGTATTCTTCAGCTGTACTTTCGATTAATGCATATAAATAATTACCACAATCATTTGTTTTGTAGTTTTTGTAAGTAGAATGGCAGTGAGAAATGACAGCATAGATGATGCAGGTGAGTTGCAGGGGCAGCCTACATGAGTCCCCTCTCCTGTAACTGAAAATAGCATTTCTGTGGTAGCAAATGGGACCTTAACCTCTAGGATACTGCCAAAAGAGATGCCCTGGCATTCCTTTTCCCCTCCCCACCTTCTTCCACCATTGGCCTCCCTTCTGCCTCTCAGCCTGAGTCAAGTGACTGAGGTAACGTTGTGGTGTTGTACTAGGCAAGCATAGCAGATGCTGTAGGAAGAAGGGGGAAGAGAAGGTACATATCTGCAGGCCAAAGGCTAAGGCTTTCGACTCCCTGCATGGCCATCAGAGCTGATACCACTTTTTATCCTTGTACTTCAGCATCATCTAAGAACAGAAATGGAAAAAGAGCACAATTCAACCGAATATCATAACTGTCAGAGTGTGTGAAAACTGAAAGCGATCATTAATTCAAAATTGTATTTTGCATTAATGTTTGCAACTATGTTTTTTATTTATCTGTGTATTCATATTCATCACCATTGTTTAACCAATGTACATGAAGGACCCACACAACAATTACAGATGCCATTAGCTACCAGAAGCTAGTCAATTTTGCAATGCTGCTTTTATAGCTTCTACACTCAGTCTGTTGTTTGCTGTGCATTTGTCAAGGCAGAGATAAGGCCTGCAGTTTTTCAAGTGTGAAGTTAGTAATAATTATGTAATATTCTTCAATGAAATTACAGACTAAAACTTTAAAAGCGTAATAGTGCCATTATTTCAAATGTGCATAACCATTATGTTGTGATGGACAGTGATATATCAAATTGTGACATGTATCTTATCTACCTGTCCAACACACAGCCTGATGAAACTTCAAGTTTCAAACACTCAAACACCTCACGTATACCACATTCTTCTAGTGTGCTACATGCTAGTTGCAGTATACTTACATCATGCGCATGCTTGGAAAAGGAGTCTGCACTAGCCATCATGGCTGCTGTCCTCTCCTCCAGTTCGCTCAGTTTCTGTCCCCTCTCGTCCAGAGCTATCCGAGCACGTGCCAGCTCCCCCACCACACCTGAGGCTGCCCCTTTCATACCCTCCATGCTGCCTGGGCCTGGGATGTGCTGGGCCAGGCTGCGTGAGGCCTTACCTGATGCCAACTCACCAACTGTGATTGCAAAGCCAAGGACAAACAAGGGCAATGATGACAATGTGGAACCTGATGCAGTGGTGTACAGTATGACATATTTGTAAGCCATTTACTATAATCAAATCACACATTTAAAGTTGAGCATGCTTCTGATACTCACAGAGATCCTCTCTATCCAAGGACTGGGCCCCACCTCCAAAAAGACCCTTAAAGAAACCTCTGTTAGGGGCTTCTGGTGTTTCTACTGGAGTGAACAGTTCTCCCAGCATCTCCTGCAAACGCCAACCAACTGTTTATAAAAAACAAATCTACAAACAAGATACATATCATACAAATACATTAAACATACTATGTCAATAATCAGTGGTTCCCACAACTGGTTCTGGATAGGGGTGTAACAATGAATCGTTTTGTATGGATCCATCAACCAAAATAGCGCATGATCCGAAGTAAAAATCGGTGTGTTCCGCAATTAAATTTTATTTAATTTCACTGTGAGCTGTTTTGTACAGAGAAGCTGATTTTGCTAGACTGTCATGTTTGACCTTTAATAATAAACTGTTTACATTATAATTTGTTTGCATGTGTGAGTACATGGAAATGAAGCAGATTGTGTGAAATCTCATCATGTTTCATACTGACTGCAGACCCCAATATTAAACCAAATCCCATCGCTGCAAATTTTAATCAGTCAGTATCAGATCGCTGGCTAAAAATAATCAGATAGAAAAAATGTGATTTACACCCCTAGTTATGGAACCCCCTACCCTGCATGATTTTGCATTTTCATGGACTATCACACCAGCTACTTAATAAGCCCTTCCTGATTTGAAGCTGTGCTTACATATTAAAAAACTATAAAATAGGGGTACCCTGAGACTAGTGGTCTATGTTGACAAAAGCAGAATATAAAACTACAACACAAACACTCTGTAGCCGCATGTCTGACCTGCAAGTTGTCACAGGTCTCCTGACTATAGGTAAGTCTCTGGATCTCCGTAGGGGAGGTGAGGTACAGAGCCTGGCCCAAGTTTGAAAAGCAGAAAGTTCTGGCTATTCGCATGTCCGTCAAGGGCAGGTAGTTTACATCCAGCAGTGGCCGCAGACTGGGCAAACTGGACAGAGAGCAAAGGTTGAGTAGTCTGGATGGGATAACATTCGATTTTACAATACTATAATTACAACCTCATAATTTCATGCCAAGTGTGTGCCCTAGCACGATAACTACATGGAAGGCAAGGGTTTAGTGTGCCTCATGTAGGAGCACAGCTACCTGCATTACCTCAGAGTCATGATGTGTCCATTGGCACAGAAGCAAGCGATGCAGATGCCAGCAGGCATGATCACCACATCAGCCCTCAGTACAAATGAGTTCTCTGTAATGTTGTGTTCAAAGATACAGTTCTGAGAGGGCAGGGCCACCACTTTGGCCTGTTTCTCAGAGCAGACCACAGCATAGTGGCTGTCCTGGTTTTCCTGAGTGGACGTTGGTGAGGCGGGCCGGCGCCTCCGTGTCCGCTCCCTCTCGTCCTCAGGGGCATTGGGATCATACCAGCATTCATAGGCAGGAGGCTGAACAGTACCAGTAGAATCCATCAAGGCCATGCGCAAGACACCTCCTTTTAGCCGAACCACTGAACCTGAAAAGGGGGGGGGTGTATATATAAGATTTTAGGTCTGGTGCAATGCACACGTGCAGCTGACTAGGACACGTGGAGACAGACATGCAACTACACTCCATTTTATACGGTTACATACTACTTACCATATAGGCACAGGTATAGTTCATAACTAGACTGTAGACAGTTTGTTTTTTCCGTATCATTTGTTAACTTTTCATCAATGGACAGTTCCCTACAGGACCACCATCAAGCAGGTATAATTTTGCATGTAATAAATGGGATGGGACTCAACCCCAAATCTTCCACAGAACTGATCTTACCACAAAACGAGATGCCTACAGTCTGCTGCAGCCTCTGTTCTGGGGTGGAGGGCACGCTGAGGGAGATGGCCAGCATAGTGCCTAGGGAGGTGCCTAACCACAGGCTGGGGACAGCTGCCATATCACTCTTTCTGAACGGACAGTCACAGAAGTGCAAAGAAGAGATGATCTCGCGTGACTCCTTGTCAATACTGGTCACACTGGAGCTGCGAGAGCGGCTGAAGGAGTTGTCCCTGGCATCTGTACATGCAGTGGCCCATCATGAATAACAGAAGGACAGAAGGGAGAAAAGAGTGTGGTTTAATATTAAATGAGGTGTCAAAACTATTTCACGGAAACCTAAACTCGAAAAAAGAGAAAAACACATTCAGTGCAATTACAAGAAGTCAGTTGTTTGTGAATTTATGCTTTGTCAGTATGAAATGTACAAGCATAACCACAGAAACACTGTGTATTAGTTAACATGTTAGCTTTTCAAAACTCCAAAATGCAGCCAAGCAGATCTTCAGTTCTTCACTTCTGGAATATCACAACCTTGTTTTACCTTTCAATTCATAAGAAAGACAAAATGTAGCACCACATACATCAATCATCAGATTTACAAAGTTAGTTTTAGGATAAAGTACCATCCGTTGACCGAACATTTTTAAGAACATAGGTTACGTAGTATAACATAGTATGTATAATTTTCCAAACGTTACAACAGTGTAAAGATGTCAAAACGTTACCCACAGACTGAGAACTTACAGCAGTTCCTTAAATGAAAACTAATTTTGAAGAAACCAGTTTAATACATACAGTACAGGGATCTGGCTTCTCAACAATGTATTAATGTTTAGTTTCTGTGTAATTCAGTTGTTGAGATTGAACAATGTTAAATCAGTGTGTATTGTTTTGAAATAACGTATTGAAGAGAAACATCAATCGAATCAACAGAAAAAAACATTTACATACATTATACTATTTGGCCCAGAGCAATTTGGCCTTACAAACACAAAAAGTGTCTTGTAAAACTTAAAGGAATAAAATGTGTTTAGAATATGTAAATGACTTCTTACCGTTCTTGGCACATGAAACTGAATGGGCATATAACAGATATATATGTATATATTTAGCTTTTACAGCTGTTTTATACATAGTTAATTTCCCCACTATGACAAATTTGGACTTGGAGTAAATTTCAGACCATTCTGAAGGACACTGTTCACATCTTAACAAGTTAAATATGCAGAAATGTTAAAGAAAAAAAATCAGTACAAGCCTTTTTAACATCATCTCAGCTGTTAGTGTTTAAAGAGTTTTCCTCCTGCAGTGAACTTTGACACTTCTGAGAAACCAGAATTATGTTAGTATTGACTTCCACCAATCCATAGCTGGTGCAACTTCGTCCTTCACCAACTCTAATAATATCTGCTTTGCCTTCAACATTTCCCTCTTAAGAGATCGTATGAATGCAGTGTTGAAACAGCCTAACTGTATTGTTGATGATACTTTAAATTGTTAAAACACATGATTCAGAAATGTACACATACAATTAAGGTATGTGGGGCTGTTTTTCCTAACCTTGATGATGGAGGTCCCCCTGCTCAGCACATTTCAGTTGTCCCTGCTCCCAACACACCTGATCACCACTCGCTAATTAACATGCTAATTAACAAGCCTCTCCTGGGACAAAGTAGGAAAAAACACCCAAAAAATGCAGGGCAGGAGTCCTCTAGGATCAGAGTTGGGAAACTGCCTTGAAAGAATAGTCCAACCAATGAAACTAAGGTCACTAATAATGGATAAAAATTTATAGCCACCAATTATGATTAGGAAAGTTACATCATGCTAATTGGCACACATTTATGATCAGCAACAATAACAAGTATGCTTGAGCAATTCCTTTAATCTATAATCTGTGCAAATTAAAGCCCTGGAGGTAGGTGGAAAGATTCAAAGAGATGTTGAACACTAAAACTTTTGGTTTCAGCGGGAACAAACCCAGGTTAGCGAGCATGTATCCAGACTCTACACAGCAGACTCCAGAAGAGGGAAAGGGGGAGTTAGTACGGTCAGCCAGGGTCAGCCCAATATGAGGCCAAATCGGGGCCACTCACTGTATTTGGACACAAAATGAGTCCTGGGGATAGTTCTTGCTTTTCTTCTGGACACTGCCTCCACACCATACACACATTTCTGACTAGGGAGAGAAGACTGCCGCCGTACACACCCTTCCACACACAGCGCAAACAATCAAAGAGGCAAAGTATAGACACTGATGATCGCACACATACAGACACACGCACACTAGGCTTCACTCACCCTGTTCCACACTCTATAAACATTCAAATATCATTTACACATTATAATATTACGTATGATGTACATTTTGCCCCAGAAGACAACCATCCCAAGTCCTTCAGAGGAACTACAGCTACTCAGCCTACCTAGAAACAAAGGGAGAGCAAATATCAGGCTTACCCTCTTGTTTTTGATCAGCAGCCATGCTAAATTTCCGTGACATCTTAGCTGTAAAAAAACACATAATAATTTTGAACAAAAGTACAATTCTAAGAATGAAAGAATTATCTAGTCAGATTGCGAAAGTGAGAAAAACAAAATTAACTTGTCATTCTGTGTCTTCCTCCATTTAGCTTGAAAAAAGGGTGATTAAGAAATAGTTTGAAATAGGGTGGGAATCATGATGCAAGGTTATGCCATTAGAGCCAGCAACAGATTCTACAGTAGAGACACACTAGATTTAGTACAACCTTGTAATTACAACATGCATGAAGGGATTAGTAAAGGTGAGGAGCAGCACCGTCCCAGAAGAACACCAGATGCTTTATTACAAGTTGACAGAAACTGCATGTCACTGATTGCCAATGATTGACCGATGTCTGTGTGTGTGTGTCTGTGTGTGTGTATGTGTGTGTGTGTGTGTGTGTGTGTGTGTGTGTGTGTGTGCACGCACGTGCGTATGTGAAACTCCAGAATAGATTTCAAGAGAAATATATTGTGGGTGTAAAGACACATAAAATTCCAATTTTGGAATATGCAATCAAATAAAGCAGTGTATATTTCTACAGGAATGATTAAAAATTGCATAATTATATGCCTTCTGTTCATTTAATATTACTATGTAAATGTTAATACCATGCACACAGCATATAGCAATGTGCACAAGGGGTATAAAGATGCACATATTTTCAAGTCAATTTTCAATTTTGAGGTCAACATTTGATTTGGTGAACTCAATAACAACAATCCCTAGGATTTACAAGCTCTACAACAAAAAGCGGCATCATTTAATTGGAGATGTGTGCATCAGATACACCACCTAACTCCAAATCCACTTTACTCTGCAAGAATGCCTAGTTGCCAAAGATGCCTAGTTTTTGACAGCGATTTCCACAAAATACATTGAATGAAAGAAGTTCACCCAATAGAGAAGGGCATATAATTAATAGCTTTCAATTTTTATACACTTTCAAATTAGATTTTTTTGATGATTGAAATCATTACACCCTTAAAGTATATGAAAGGTAGCATATGCCTTTCTTGCATATGCCTATTGATTACCCTTGCAATACATCACCATGTTCTGCATAAAGCCTGTAAAGTTAAATAAGGTTAGACTTAGAAAACAAAAGAAGCAAAAGCCTTTGAAAAAAGAGACGAAAAAGAAAAGTTAGTAAAGGATCATTGCTTTGATCCTAGCTGTCCATTAATGAACAAAGTGAGCTACAAGAAAAGAGTCATTAGGTTTTCAGAATTAATTACTACTTTGGTGAGTTTAACGTGACATTTAAAACCACGGTCCAGAACTGCACGCATTCTGATTACTTCACCCCGAAGACCATGCAAGGAAGTCAAGCTGTTTAAGGCTGCAAGTAATCCCAAATCACTATTTTTGTGCACCATTCTATTCACTACAACAATATATTTATTTCACCATAGAGCACTGGACAGCACAAATGTCATTTTGGTTAGCTGCTAGCTGTTCAGAGCCAAAGCCTGGTGCATTAGTGGAAAGAAAGTGCTAGTAAAACAAACAAATAAACAAACAAAACCTTATACAGTACCAAAGTCATTGGCAACACTCTTTGATATCAGCTTGCTTTTCGACTTCACTGGAAAAAGTAAAAAAAAAAAAAAAACACACACACACAAGTCAATTAAAAGTATCTAGATTAGGATCAATTTGAAACTTTGGTAAGTAAAATGCTAAGATCATACCCCTTTCAAGAAACTTTGGTTTGCTGTCATCATCTGAATGACAAGGTGAGCCAGAACCTATGCAGCAATAACAGATTTCATAATAATGTGTGATTGCCTAATAACTGGTCCTGCTGCTATCCATTGCAGAAAAGCCACTGACATGAATTGTACTGTGGAGCAAGGAAATTAGCATTCATACCAGATACTGGCATTTATGGTGTACCTCTTCCTTGTTAGTGGATGATGTTTTACAGCAATTATGCTCACAATAAAAATGATAAAGTAGATACTAGGTACCTGAAGTAGGTGACTTGCATCGGTCTTCTGAACCTACAAATCCATCATTGCCATCACACAGACCTAGTAAAACAAATGTTATAAATTACCCAAATGTTAGACAACTAAGAAAGCAGTCATGTGTTAATCACAGGTTGAGACAATCACTTAAAATGAGGGATCAAACCAAAAAGACTAGCCTAGGAACAGGGCAAACAGAGAAAACAGCGCAGACAGAGCTAGAAAGAAAGGGAGATGCTGGATGATGTCAGGTGACTTACTGAGATAAGAAGAACGTAGTTTTTTCACAGATTCAGAATAAAAGCTAGAGAGGCCCAACATGCAAGACTTCTTAGGTAGATTGTCTTTACAAAACCACAGAGAAAGATCAACAAAGTAAGGGTAAGACAAAACAACCACAGGAAATAATAGGACCATTAAAGCATCCTTGAACACACAGCCAAAAATTGAATTCAGACTTGTCTGACTATACCGCAGCCTCCACAGCCAATACCGGTGAAGCAAAAATCACGTATAGTCATAAATCCAATTTCAGACTATCGTGTTGTCCAAATGCTTTGAAGTTAAAGTGCACAGCAAGTATAAAATGAAGAACATGGAAAAGAAAGAAAAAGATCATATGTGAACATTAAGACAATAAAAGGTGAAAATTATGACTTTTACTGACTCTGTTTATTCTCTTAGTTCAAGAAAGCAGATGGATACCCTGCCAGATTCAGCTACTTGTGGTAGTGATTATGGAGCATTGCAGGCCACTGAAGCATTTAAAGCAAGCCTGCTGATTATGAGCACAGCCAGCACTGATTCCTAGCCAGACACACAGACAGACATGACAGAAAACATGGCATTAGCTCTTTCCTCACCTCCAGAGGGCTGCTTGGCTTTGCGGGGAGAACGTGGCTGTCTCAGGTGTGGATCAGAGGAACTATAGAGCTCTGCTGTGCTCATATTGAGCAGCAGGGTCTTCTGAAGGTAGTCCACCACAGCCAGCCCAATTCCATTACCAAAAACCACTCTATGGCACAAAAGGAAAAGTAACCCAGTTATACTTTTAGTTAGCATAATGACCTTGGACTGTATGCTTGCAGTTATTGTAAATGTATACAACATGAAATCTTGTGTGTGGGCTTACAAGCCATATGCGGAATTGACAGCCAAGCTGGTGATCTGCTGTGGAGGCTCCCCGCTGACCCACACCAGCTGAATGACCAGTTCCACCTGGTAGCCCGGAGACTGTTTCAGTGGAGTGTTTCGAACCCTAAAATGCAAACAAATAAACAAACAAACAAAGAAATTCATACAATAAGTCAAATTACATATTACACAACAGGACAACAAAAGCTGAACAATATGGTTTCAACACAAAAGCACTAATAGTACCCAATAGTAGAGCTCTAAATATCTGACCTGCAAACAATTTGGTTTGATCATTTTTTAGAAATTAATTCAGTGCATCATAAATTCTCAAATTTCATGATTTGATTCAATTTAGCAGTCACCAATTTGACTAATAGAGCTAAACAATAGGGTATTATAGACAAAAAAACAATTAAAACAACACATCTATTTAACATTGAAATCTAAACTATACATTCACTCAGAAATCATATCAGGACACTCCGTTATATTTGCATTAAGTTAAGCGTCATACCTAAGGCAGGGAACATTATCCCTCAGGCCATCAGAGGAGTTGTTGCTGCTGGTAGATGGGTGTGTTTGTGGAACACTGGACTGAGGGCTGGATGAAGCTCCTGGTGTGGACACAGCTGAAGCATGCTCACCTCCAGGGTCTGGAGAGTCCACTTCATTCGGCTCACACTGCATACGTACCTCTAGCAGCTACTCAAATCGACACACACAGAAATTAACATTGACCATGCACATTATGTTTTATGTCTATGTATGTAACATTATCTACATTATACTATACTTAACTGCATGCAAGCACAGTTGCAATATTTTTGTCATTTTCATATGTATGTGCATCTCATAAAGAAATAATTAAATAAGGAGGCTAATTTTATGTTAGGTTTGCGTTACTCATGAATAGTCACTGATGTTTGTTTAGATACTTAAACTTTGAAGAGCAGTACTTTGAACTGCTCAGAAAATGCAGGCCAGTTTGGGACTGGTGCATGAATGTGAGTCATACCTGAACCTCCTCTGTGGTGATTTCCTGTTTGCTGAACCGGTAAACAATGACATGAGCAGAGACCCCAGCCACACATAACACACGACTCTCTGGGCACCAAAACAAGCTCTGGATAGCAAAGGGGTCTTCATCCACTATATCAGTGCAGGGTTTTTCTTCCTTACTGCGGGTCTTCTCAAACACCTTTGCTGTTTTCAACTTGTATAGCACCTGCAACATTACTGGATAAGAGGAAAAATCAAATGACTAATTTATCCAATGTTATTTCCACACATTTCACTTATTAAGATCTATCTTGGAATATTAATCATTTGGCATTTAATCATTTTCAGCCACTCACATGCAGACGCATCCCAAAACTTAATGGATCCATCAGCATGTCTAAAGGTCATAAAAGACAAAAAAAACAGTAACACAAAGAATTAATATAGACATTAGGATCTTGAAGATGACTACAAAAAGTGGCATGTGAAAACAAAGGAACATACTCACACAGGAATTGCAATGTTTGGAACAATTCATTTAAGTTAATAGTGAAACACGCTCTAATAACGATGTATTTGCATGTGTGTCAAAGAGACTCACCCTGTTATAATGATCTCTGGATAGCTTTGTGTGCCCTGGCCCCAGTTACCACCACTTACAGGCCATTCCTGGAACAAAATGCATAAGTTTCAGCAATGAACAGAAGACTTTTTAAATACAAAATAGGGTTAACATGTTCTTGCTAAATATATTAGACAGGAAAGTACACAAACTTCCTTAATAAAACAGACAGGTGTGGACAAAATTACTTTTTTACTGTAGCCTTGTCTCTTCTGCCTGGAGCCCACAGAGTAAAGTGCAGGGATGAGTTCAGCAGGACAGTCAGCAAAGTACTCGCAGCAGGTCACTGGGGATTCATGGATGGTCAGAGGATACGGATTCTCAAAGCTAGGGTACCTGCATGGAAAAAGGAGAATGTAATCATTCTTGTAGTCAAAAAACAGAAACGTGCTTTCATTTGCATCATTCTTGTGTGTTTGCTTACCCAGGTTGTGCAAGGTCAATAACTACTAAATCCTTCTCCAGCAGGACCACTACAGCATAAGGCTCCTGGAAATCTGAGAAGAAACAGTGGAAACAGTCATATTATCATCATGTTGTAAATATTTACAATGAAATGCCAACAATAACAATACCTAAGCTGGTGTTTGTGCAAAATGATAGTGTTATAATAGTCATCACAACCATTTTTTGGCCTTACCTGTGCATTAGCATGGAATGCAGTTGATGATTATTACATTACAGCCCGAAAACTAAGAGAACGTGCAACGCAGCTGGAAAATGACTAAGTGGGCTATGAATAAACAAGGCTCGGACAGTGGCTTACCATTAGGATAGGGAGTCTCACACAGCGCAAGAAAATCCACAATGGGGTATTCCATTTCCAGCACGGCAGTACTCTTTCCATGCATTACAGTCAGACAGGCCCTGCGCCCCACTGTATCATATGAAAGACCTCCAGACAGTATCATGAAGGGGTCCCTTTAAAAACGATTACAGGAAGACAGAAAATGTACCACAATCCATGTGAAAACAGGAAGCAATAACCACAATGATGGGGCGTGAGAACATTAATCATACTGCAGTGATGCACTCTTAGAAATATACACATCATGTCTACAGACATTTCCAAAAAGCAAAATCACTTGAATATTCCTAAAACCAAATTTTCAGAAATGCACCAGTGGTTTTCACTCTGAACCTTACCCTGCCCTCGCTGTTTTGTATTCCACTTTTAGAATGGGCTTGCATGGCTCAGGCTTTTTTCCATCCTTAGGCTGCTTACCTGAAAGAAAATTCCAGGCAAGTTTTTAATTTCCTTTTAATCTATTTAATTCAACTTAAAAATATAATTTGTCCCATTTGAGCCCAGCCACCTCCATAAGACCCTGATTCAGAAGCCTTTAATATTACAGCCTCACGTTGTATCCAAGCAGGGTTAAACATGTGGTGCTGCTTTGAAGTACTGGGCCTAACGAACACATGCAGTGTGTTTGGGCAGGAGCTTACCATGTGGTGTAATGATCTGTGCAGGCTTGGCAGGGGCTCTTACATTCCATGTGGTAAGTGTACCATCTGAATGACTGCACACAAACTGTTTCCCCTCATGGTGCCAGGCCACAGAGTGGATCGCCTACAGGCCAAACAAAGGATGAGTAATCAAACACAGAGCATCCAAGACAGACAAAAATGGACATGCTTATTATGTTTTTTTGGGGGAGAACAAGACACAAGCATATTGCTTAGATACTCAATTTTCACCAACCTAGACCTGACAACACAAGTCAGTTAGCATGGCTGATAAATTTGCAAAGAAACCGTGACAAGCTTAGTCTGATGATGTGTAGAGAAGGCTCCAGATCTCTGACTTACTCTCCCCCATACTGCCCATTAGTGTGGTCACACTAAAAATACCCAGCACAATGGATCTTAGCATGAGTAAAACTAGCAGATAATAATTCAGTAAATGAAGTAAAAAGTGTTAAGAGAAAAAGTTTGAAAGATAAGAGACGAAAACTATATGCATGTTACTGCATGTTTACTTCCTGCTCTAAAACACCCAATTCATATCATGATGAACGTGGTACAAAGCTTAGTGGTTGTCTAAAACAAGTAGGCTAAAGTAGGGAAAGCATTAACTCTGCAGTGTGATGGAGCTCCGGGACTGAGTTGTAACTCTACCACAATTTTTAAAGTGTACATTTGACATTTAATGCAGGAAAACACTGCTACCACGGTAAGTAGGCCACAAAACCTTCTGAATGTGGTCAGAGAAAATTGCATGTCAACCTTTAAACTGCTACCAGTTTCCAACAAGCTTGAAGAGAAAAAGCTTACGAAACTTACGAAAAAAAGCTAAATAATAATGGAATAATGTGATTCACTTGATTGAGCTCAATACATTAAGTCACAATGGCAGACTACTGAAAAGAAATTCCACCAAGCTTTCATAGAATGTATGCATCATTAAATGATTAAGTCATTCAGTGTGGTTTAATGTGAAAATAACTGTTCACGACAGTTGTCCACAGAATTACCTCTAAAGGCACCCCTCAAAAAAAATAACGTTAAATGGTTCCAAATATTCTGCCTGATGTCTGAGACACGGTTTTATATTAGTTTAAGATAAGCTTTTGGCCATACTGTTTAAAATCTGTTCGGTGGAGAGGTATATGCAGGAAGCTCTAAGAGAAAATATTTTCCAAAGAAAACATTAGACAACACTATTTCACCATTATCTACATCATAAAATTAAACTGTGTGTAAAAAATGCGAGTTATACATGTATTATACACCTATACATGTTTTGAAACACTGACTGAATACCCTAATCTTAGAAACACAACATTTTTAGATTTTTATGACCTGGTTTATAAAACCAATTAAGCCTATTTCTAGACTGCAAGAACAGACAGCACACACTATATAACATTGTTTTAATCTGCAACTGGGAATCCATCCTTAATATTTTAAAAAACAAAGCTTAAACAAAAGTTTACCTCATCATAATTGTAGCGGTAGTCAGCTTTCTTCGATTTCAAGTCCCACAGCACAACAAAACCATGTTCAAAACCAATCAATAGCTATAAAATACAAACAAAGATAAAAGAAGGCTCTTAAATTCAGTTTCACTACCAACAGATAAGTAAAATTAAAAATATATATATATGTAAAAAACATTTTAAAACATATATTTATTTACACTAGTATAACCAATAACTCTACAATACTGAAAGTAAAAGCTACAAGGATTTAGGTCTCTTACCTTTCCCTCATCCATAGGGTTATCACTGATGTGTACCACAGGCCCAGGGTGAGATTTTGAGGAGCTAAAACAGTGATGAAACATTTTTTAATTTTTAAAATTAGCTGAAAAGTGAGAGAGAGAGAGAGATATAACACTGAGATATTTTAGATGAACTCTGGTGACCTTGAGCATACATCAGAACAGTTTTTTCTACCTCAGTGGGCCTGGAAAGTAATTTAATTACACCCCCTGGAATGTGAAAGATACCATCTCCATAGCAACAACAGCAGGAACAGTCAAGTGAGAATGGACACTAGAGAGACTCTGTCTTGGTGACCACACAATACTGTAGATATACCTACTGCCTTCAACTCAATCATACCCCCCACCCCACCCCACAAAACAATCTTTCATTAACAGGTCGACAGAGCAGATCAGGTTGCTCTAAGCAAAGTATTTCTGTGTCTCTGCAGAGCGAACAAATCATGACCACATTTTCACACTTCAAAACGTTTGTGTTTACATTCTTGTCCTCGGTTTAGTCACTCTAACTTTCTTGTTCTAAGTTTACTTCATAGACATCTCTGCAAAAAAAGGAACAAAACCAAATGTGTGTGCGTTTTCTTTTAAATTCTTCCTTGTTTCTATGACAACTCATCTGGAGGCCTGCATCTCTGAAACCGTGATGAGTGTAGACGGGCAAAGATAGCCACAGCAAATTATTTTCACTCAATATCATACCAGTGGAACACTGGGACACTGATTGCTATTGACTTCACAACAAATTACCTCATGACATGTGGTTAATTATTACCTGCATGTACAGTAACAGGAAAATCGTTAATATTAAGCAGCCAAGAATCAAAGAAGATGTGCAAACATAGCAATTTTTTTACACTCAGAGTTTTTAAATCCAGAAAGACTTTTTAAAAAGTTCATTCAAAACAAGGAGCTTTGTGTGTAAAGTTTATGATGCAAGGTAATTGTTTTTTGTATGACGTGCAGTGCCATACGTAAAAACTCACAGTTCAATGGCTTTGTTCCACATGATGACATAGCCTGAGAGAGTGAAGGACTCCACATTGACTATATAAATGTTTCCTCTTTCTGTTCCAATATACAGCCATTTACTTTGAAAGGGTAGATGGCAAAACGTGATCCTGTAAAAAAGCAAGGATGAGAAGAAAACTCATCAGAAAAGGGGAATATTAATTGAATATCAATTGAAAATTAATGAATTTACAATACAGATTTGTGGTTTAAAAGAGACATATGGGCACAAATGTCAAAAAGAAAGTGATGTTATATACAGTAAAATATGGCAGCATGAAGTAGTCATCATCTGCCTCTACAGACAGCCCTGACTCCATGATCCTAAATAAATCAAATGCTATCAAAACAGACTGTACATGGTTGCCATGGATAAATATGGGTTAAGGGAAAGTAAGGGCAGAGCTGAGGTTCCCAGTCTCTACATGACAGAAAAAAACACAAGTTGTTTTCCTTGGAGTTTGCATGTACACTGATCAGCAAACATTAAAACCAACTGCCTAATATTGTGTAGGTCCCATCATGCCGCCAAAAATACCCTTATGACCCCTTTAGGCATCGACTCCACAAGACTTCTAAAGGTGTGCTGTGGTATAGTCTTTGGACCATTGGTAACAACCACTACATACCAGGAACACCCCTCACTTAGTAATCTAGCCATCACAATCTGACCCTTGTCAAAGTCACTCTGATCCTTGGGCTTGCCCATTTTTTTAGAGCTTCCAACACATCAATTTCATGGATGAACTGTTCAATTACCGCCTAATATATTTCCCCCCTTGATAGGTGCCACTGTAACAAGATAATCAATGTTATTTCACTTCACCTGTCAGTGTGTTTAATGTTGTGGCTGACTGATGTAACCAATGGTTTAACAGTGAATTGAGAGGTGGTCATGCCACATTTTATTTTTCAAGATTAGTAATCTATAGGCTAATTTTAGAATCTCTTAACATTTAGCACAGCATTTCAAACAGTTTCAAAATGATGAGAATGCAGCTTTCGTGTCATGTGTTAACCAAGCAATATGCATGACAATTCTTACCTCTCCCTGCTGAATTTAAGGGAGTGAAGAATTGCTGGAATCTTTTGTCTCAAATTCCATAAGTGAATGCTGTCATCTGCTAAAGCACTCACCAGTGCCCCCTGTGGAACAGACCACACAGATATTGAACAAGGGATACAGAACATAATGACCATTATTAGGGCGGTCATTGTTTATTATATCAGTAATTTGTATTTTTATAAAGTAATATAACTTTTTAATTAAAAAAGATGAACAATAAAAATGAATATTTCTAACAAACAAACCAAGCATAATCTTTCGGCGATTACAACAGAACCCATTTATATGGGTTGTTTGCGATACAGTGTTTATATTAATCTATCTACTTTTCAGTGAAGTGCAGTCAAGTACAAATGTTTACAAACCCCTGATCAAATTACAGGTTTTGCTGATTTTCTAAGTAGAAAGAAGCACATTCTCTACAGGACACAAACCCATATTTGGCACTTTCTACACATTTGTGTACAAATTTACTATTTATATACATAAAGTGTAAAATGTATAGGAAATGTATACATTTTGGATTTTTTTTTAGAAAAACAGATATTGACTTTTGCCATTAATGTTGTACAGGTCACATTTTATGTTTAATTTTTTCTAAAACTTTGAATTCAGCAAAAAAACTGTGATTGCCAATTAAAGCATGAAGAAGTGTGTTCCCTATTGAGTGGCCATTTCCAGTCCTTGAAGGCTGGTGTCAGCACAGTTTGGTGCTTTCCCGGCTTAAACACACCTGGTTCAACTCACCTATTAATTGCCAGGTTTAGGGAGTGTGAGGAACTATCAAACTGGGCTGGAATTAGGCATGACTGCTGTAGAGAATGTGTACTTATTTATATTTTGAAAGGTAAAGAAGTATGGAATTTGACTAAGAGCATGCTAACTTTTGCAGTTGACTGGGTTTTATTGGAAAGTAGATAAAACTAGTGAGCCTTATATAATACAACCCCAAATCAGAAAGAATTTGGGACGGTATAGAAAATGCAAATAAACCAAGAAAGTAGTTCTAAATTTACTTTGACTTTATTTCATTGCAGACAATATAAACACAACATGTGTCATGTTTTGTCTGGTCAACTTCATTTCATTTGTAAATATACATCCTTTCCGGTCATTCAGACCTGCAACACATTCCAAAAAAAGTTGGGACAGGAGCAATTTAGGGCTAGTAATGAAGTAAATCTGGGATGGACCGTCACACAGTGGAAACGTGTACTGTGGTCAGATGAATCAGTATTTCAGGCATTTTTTTGGGAGAAATGGACGCTGTGTGCTCCAGACCAAAGAACAAAAGGATCATCCAGAATGTTACCAGCAACAAGTCCAAAAGCCAGGGTCTGTCATGGTATGGGGTTGTGGCAAAGGTAACTTGCACTTCTGTGATGGCACCATTAATGCTGAAAAGTACATAGAGATTTTGGAGCACAATATGCTGCCTTTAAGAAGACATCTTTTCCAGCGACGTCCATTAATATTTCACCAAGACAATGCAAAACCACATTCTGCACATATTACAAAGTCCTGGCTGCGGAGGCAGAGGGTACGGGTACTTGACTGGCCTGTCCGCAGTCCCGACTTGTCTCCAATAGAGAATGTGCGTTGCATTTTGAAGCGCAAAATGCGACAACGAAGACCCCATACTGTTGCCCACCTTAAGACTTGTTTGCAGGAAGAATGAGACAAAATTACACCTGAAACACCATCACTTGGTGTCTTCAGTCCCTAAACGTCTTAAGTGTTGAAGAAAAGGATGTATATTTACAAATAAAAGGAAGCTGACCAGACAAATCATGAAATATTTTGTGTTCATATTGTCTGCAATGAAATAAAAGTCAAAGTAAATTTCGAAATCACAGCTTTCTTTTTTTATTTGCGTTTTCCATACCGTCCCAACTTGTTTCTGATTTGGGATTGTATAAACACTGAAAACATAAACACTGACATTTTTAAAATCATTATGAATCAGTTTAGCTGCATGTTTAACAAAAACAGTAATCACAGGCCTAAACATGATATGTTAAAATAGAAGAGTGAATGCTCTTTTTAGGTGGTTTAGACTCAGGCGCATGAGTTTGATAAAAAGGCAGAACTCAAAAGACTCACCTCATTGATGAGAAACTGTAGCTGGATGACAGCCGAGCTGCTCTCATGCTGGCAGTAACATTCCACTCCTGCTCGGCCAAAGCTGCATTCAACCCAGTCAAGGTGAACTCAGTGGAACATTAAAAGGATATTCACTAGACAGTCACATTCAAGTTTAGAATATATTGCAATTTACTGTACATAATTGACTTGTGATTTCACATGGATTAATTGCAGACAAGAAAAATCCCTGCAGGATCCGGCACTAGAGGGAGCATGGTCCCGGAGGACCATGAATAACATTAACGAGGATATTGTTCATTGACTTCGCTAAAAGGATTAAACTGAGTCCCTGTACACAGGCTTAATCCATGTTGGTGCGTGTAGCAGCCCTTTGGAGCCTTACACTAGAAATGCTCTTAACCATTGCCACTCTACAGGCACACTGCCCACACAGCCAAACTGCCATTCACATTTAAATATATAGGATGTGCACCAATGGCATCAGAAATAATGTATAATAAAGAGGTTACAGTGTGAATATTTAAGGATATACAGATTTATATGTCCAAGTCAAACTGAATGTGTTGCAGATACATTCAGTGTCTTTGGCTGCAAATACTTCACAGAGTATCATCTTTATTTACGCGGCACCTTTCTCATATCCAAAATGCAAGACTATACAATCAATAACACATGAGGCAACACATGTAACAAAAACAGCAGTATTGTATATGCACAGAGATAGCAACATAAACAGTACAGACAGAAAGAGGAGTGAAAACACAGAAAGTAAATGAGCCTTTAGTGAAGACCTGAATATCAATACGTCTAATCCAACAGAACTGGATGGGTTAATAAACACATGAATCATAAAAGAATATACAGAAGTAACACCTGATATTTCACCTGAGAATGAAAAACAAGATTTCCTCTACCCTTCTGTAGATTGTCGGTGTCCTGCTAATCACCTTACTGGAAAGCACAACACAAGCACAGGGATAAGAGGAAAAAGCCCCTCATAAAGCCAGCCCTCACATTGTAATTGCAAGCCCACAGTACCCCCAGTAGAGGTCAGCTCCTTGATACATTTCTCAAATTTAAAAATCTGTTTATCACAATGATGTAGCACCATAAGGAAATTACCAGAAGCCTTTGTTATTTTAGGAAACCAGGAAACAAGCTCATTAGGTGATATCAGGGTTCGCATTATAAACAGGAAACGTCAGTTGCTCTCAAAGTATGTGCAGCCAGCTCACTTCTTCGCTCACTTCTTAATCTTAAGACCATGTTACTTGAGCTAAAGGAAGATGAAGTGCAAAAAGCAAAAGGAACCTCACCACTTTTAGTTACAGTTTAGACTGTGTGAATATTTCATGACAAATGGACCAATAGGAATGAGGCAAAATTACAAATTGTTCCCACATTAACTTAATTAAACATGTCCCCCTCTTCTATAAAGATTACCATATTGAGATTTATGAGGAGATAAATATATATGGCATTTTAAATAAAATAAAATTTTTAAAAAGAAGAGGCTGTGCTTCTAGTGTGTGCAGTGTTTTTGCCTTTAAGTGGTATTATGGACGCTCATGCGGAACTTTACTCCAGTTTTGAATCCAGTTTTAAGATTGATGTTACATTTACTTCATTTAGCTGACGCTTTTATCCAAAGCGACTTCCAAGACGTGGAGCAGAGTAGTGGGACCTCAGTAGTTGCCCTACTCACATAGAACAAGCTTGCTACCATATGTAGCACGAGCTAAAGAAAGACACATTGTTCAAGAGCATGTAATTTTAACATGGGCTAAAGGAAGACAAATGATATAAAAGCATTTCTGTTAAACAGATCAGAATAACAAACAGCACACACACATCCTGTATGAAGAGAATTGGCCAGGCAAACACTTCAGTACCAAGAGAGCAACAGAGAAATAAAGATACTGGGGTCTTGAATGACGGCTTAATTATTCATGTTCAGAACTGTGTGTTGATTCTTGCATTTGGTTTTGATAATATTTCATATCACAGTGGATGAGGACCTGGCTTGACAAAATTTATGCAACCATATCTGGCGGGCGGGTGGATATAGCACCCTGCTTTCTAATCTCCCCCAGTATCTGTTCTTTCAGATGAACTGGAGAAAGGAACACTGTGCTTCTTTTACGCAGCTGTCTTTGCTTCACCACATTTGGCAGTTTGGACTAAATAAATAACAGTGGGCCATTATAAATAAAGAGCAGTGGACTATGACTGCATTATTTATTCATAACTCCATGCATCAAGCAGAGTGGCACTGGCAAGCCCTGCATGGGCTTCAATTCCTCTCTCTCATTCCCTCTCTCTGCAGCACTGCTTGGACAGGAGCCAACAGGGGATTCTCAGTCAGCAGGGTCAGGCCCTGACCCCATGTGCCTCACTGTACAGCACTGCTACTGAAACACAAAGAGACCACTGAGAAGCACAGCTTAACTCTGAAGAATGACTTTAGATTCCTTTTCGTGTTAAATTTTCAATTAAAGGGGCACTCTGCCCAAAATAAAAATTATAACCCATGCTGCATTTGTTACACATAACGTTAACATGAATTTTTTGATTTTAGATTTGGGATGAAGTTGTGAACAAAAACGCTTCAGAAATTCATATAGCTAGTACTACTGAAAGCGGAATATTTTATCTATATAACTGTGGTAACTGCAGTCATATCATCATTACAATGAAAATAAGCAAAAAATAGCTCATCAGATGAGGAGGACAAGCTAAAAGCTAAAATTAGGGACATAGCTACCTGCCTAACTAGATTTATACTGTTTAATGAAATATTTAAACATGTATGTGTCTGGCATTTATTCTGTGCAGATTGAGATAGAGTTGCTGGTTTTGCTGATTTGTTTAACGACTGAGGTATGAGTAAGACTAATGCCTGCTTGGTGGTACTTATTTGCCCATAGTTCCTTGAACAGAACTGGAGGACACCAAAGTTTCACAACTGTTGTGTGATATATTTGCATCATGCATACTGACTATTGCAGTGAAAGAACACTGACAGAAATATAAAAATGATATAAAACCATGAATTTTGGGGAGGGAAAAGGCTGCACTACAAAATACAGCATGTTTATACAGATCACAGTTATGTGCTAAAACAGTGATTATATTTAATAACCCTCAGCCTCTAATTTATCTGTGTCTCGCCCTTTGGTCTAAAGAGCAAATGTTAAAGGGCATATATGGAAATATATTTGCACTAATGATAGTTTAAAAACCTTGAGTGTTGATTACTGAAATCGCAGCAAGGGGATAAAACTCAAGTGTTTTCACACAAGTGTTTTTAATATTTACATGTGTGATATTGTTTTCTGCAAAACAAATCTAATATACATTTAAAATGTTAACAAACGGACAAAGAATACATGCTCATTTGTACAATATTGCTTGGAAGTTTATAAAAGTTTATAAAAGAAAGTAAAGAGACCCCGATTACACAAATGAGACAAAAATATTCTACTTGGCTCATTTATTTAGCATAACATTTTCCAATATCATGGTATTAATGTATGTGAACCTCAGTTAAATTGAAGGTAACATTAGAGTCAGGTGTTTTTAACCAATGAGATTAAGTAAGGCATGACCAGGTCCCAGTGGTATGTATGTTATGTAACACAGGGCTCTATCAAAGTCGGATCTTTAAAAAAAAAAGATGTTTATAAAAGTGTATCATGGCTCTAACAAGTATAATATTCATGCCAATTGTTTAACTTGGATTTTTGTATCTATGTTCAGGATTTGTGCAAATACCTGATGATGTTTTAGGTCATATTTAAGCAGAAATTTGGAAAAGACTGCGGGGTACACAAACCACAAACAGCGTATAAAGAACACTTCAAAAAGTTTTCTCCCTTACCTTTTCATGGATGATATACTACAATGACTATATAAATGCTGCCATGGCAATTCACTGTAGAGTCTAATTCAAAGGCATAGAAGCAAGGCAGCAGTATGTCTGATAAGAGACACTTTAACTCATATTTTTAGCCAAAGATGTCATTTGAGCTCTCATGTCTCACATGCATGGGCCTGACTCTCAAAACCTTTATTCACTCATACACAATCTCTCTCCCTCCTGTTTCTGTATGTGTTCAAAGTACAGGCAACCTCATCATATATGCAGCACATTTTGCTGCTCCAATGGTTGACTCATATTAAACAGCAGAGGCTTCCGGTAAAAAACAAAAAAACAACCTCAAAATCTGATAAGGGTGCTGTCATATACTGCACACTAATAAAGCAGACCCTCAGTGTGTCTGTGTGTGTGTATATATATATATATATATATTAGTGTCTGTGGTTTAAAAAGACACTGCTGTCGGCCTGCACTGCCACTGCTGACATCTGTTCTCACTAACTGAGTGCTGTCAACAAGGTAAGTGAACTATCTCTCAACACACAAAGCAGGGAAAAGAGGAGGACATAGAGACTGACATCAGGAGACAGAAGAAGCGAGGGAGAGACACAGACAAGTACAGCTTCATACAGTCAAAGAAAAAAAAAAAAAGACGACCTGACCTGTCTAGCCTGGTAGGAATTTCACAGAAAAATGCTTGTGTGTTTTAGGAAAAAACTCTGGGCTTTAAGGTGGTATGAAATAGCTGTTCATGACAAACCCCCACACATTTTTAAAGATCATTTCATTATACTATTGATGCAGCTCTCTTTTCATTACATACATTTAGCATCAATCTTAGTTACCACAACCACTTTCTAAAGTTATAAAGAGCTACAAAGTCTTGTTCTCATGACTGGATTTTACACATTATATCAGCTCATCAGAGGGTGGCCCATGATACTGGCCTTCAGAACTGTTATGATGAATGTTTGGAATACGGAAAGCATAGCGAGAGACAGGAAACTACCTAGCCAGTCACAGATGTTCTTTGAATGTTTGGATTTATCAAGTCAATCACACAAACCAACCAGTTATTTTAGTTAAAATTATGCCAAGATTCAGTCTGGTTTAAAAATAAGTCATCTATCTCACACATGCACATCAAACACTAATGACGGACAAGCTGTATAGTGAAAATAAAAGAGTATCAAGCTACTGAGTGAGAGGCCAGCGCTTGCTTACTCTTGCTCTGTCCACACAGGCCCATTAGTGTTGTTCACAGTGATAGAGTAGAGGTAGGATCTGCTCAAACAAGATTAACAACAGTGTAATCAAACAGGCACATCCAGTCTTAAACAAACTACGGTTCAGTCTCAAACAGCTGATATTCATCAAGCTCCACAGCAAATGTATCTTACATCTTAGAGAGAAATGAGACGGCTGAAGAAATTGTATACTGTTCAATCCATCCTAGCAAAAAAGAAGAAAAAAAATACCGCTCAGGGTTGTGGCTCTAATTAAGCAAGTCTTCTACCAAATGCTAATGGTTTATTAAACTGTTTCCAATTAAAAATATTATAATATTAAATAGAAATAGAAATAGAAAATTCTAGTCCCAGTAATCATCTCCCTGCTGAAAAAGAGAAATACTTGCAATTACTGTGACTATCACAGCTAGAGATGGTGCCGTTTTGGGCAGTGATAATGAATTCCTCATGCATGTAAATCTGCCGCAATCGCCCAGCTTTCAAAGTCTGCATCTGACCATTACAGTGGCTATGAAAACAAGATATAATGCACTATTTGAGTCTTGCAAGCTGCAGAATGTCTATAAAAGTGAGATCAACGTTTAGAAGTGGTAGCTGAAGGGTTCCTACAGATTGCTCCAGTCTTAAGTAAGAATGCAAAAAAGTTGCAAATTTCACAAAAGAGAGACTCTTCCTCGATTCAGATACTTCCTCCTTTGGTAAACCAAAGTGGTCTGTGGTGCAACACTGCATGAGCTGTAAGCTTCAGCTCACTTAATCAAGTGAATGTCAAAAACATCACAAGATCGCTGAACATTAAATGACAGTTATATTATGGTTTACAGAACCTTCAAATATCACCTGTGTGTGTGTGTGCTTTACATCTATGGGGTTAAATTAATGAATTAATTCTTTTTTAAACAATTTATCACACCAAACTCTAGAAACAAAGCTAATATTATTCCCTGATCAGGAATGTCCATAAGAATGACTGTTAACACATTCTTGAATGAAGGACTTGGACATGCATCCTAATCTTCTCAACAAATCAGTGATCTAGTGAAGCAAAAGACTGCAGGAAATCCTCTAAACAACCACTTGCACATCACTTGTCTTCACGACATTCTGAAAAAAAAAGTCAAGTGTGAGGAAAGAGGGATAAACACATCATGTTATATTAAATGCTTATTATTAATACATTTCCAGTTGAGTTTGCAGTACGTGTCCTGGGCTGTGGCTGTGGTTCCCAATGCTGAGAGGAATGGGGCAAATCCAAATCGATACAGCCGGTCTTTTGATAAATGTACCAATCGGCTAAATGACAGCAAGTCCATCACCACCTCAAGCACATTAACACATCCAGGCAACGGCTGTGCTTCTGAACGCATCACTCCTCAACACAGTGAGCTGGCACGGAGCCAAGCCAAGCAGGTGGGTGGCCTGTGAGCTCCAAAATGAACAACTGCTACATCCACATTCACCAGTGACTTTCTTTTAAACAATCTGCAGCCAACATTTATCAAACTACATAGTAGGAACCATATTATTGACAAAAAGACAAAAGTGATGCATATTACAAAACCCAATGCCATCTTAACATTTAATAGCACCCACAAATGCCTAACAAGCAATAAAAATGCAAAGCAGTAGAAACAATTGTCTATATGACCTTCAACAAACACTGTTGTCCGAATGCCCACAATGCCCTATGCACCACTTAACACTCATTTCTTGTACAATTTGCTGGAACATGGACTGTTCCATTTTTTTCCCCCATGTACAGGAAGGTGACAAGGCCATTAGACTGTAAAAACACAGAGATACGAGAGCTCCTCTGAGCAGCATCTTTTAAGAGCTTGGCTGCGCAAGTCACATGGTCTAGCAGACGCGCCCAGCAGGACCAGTGATGATTCCGGCACGTGTGAGGTGGCGTTCTGGCAGAGAGTGAGCAGAAGCAATGATGAGGCCGGCTCTGCAGCATATGGCAACAGAGCTGCTCATGCCACAGCAGATATATCATTAATAAGAGCCAGTCTTCCAGGAATTCACAGTCAGCTGCAACGAAACATGCCAGTAAAACCACACTGCAAATATGCAACCAACAAGACAAGACAGAGAATAGCCTCTCCGCTACTGCCAGGCTTGGTGACCACTGCCATATAATAACGCTGGTTTCCTTACAGAACCTTTCAGTGGATGGTTCTTTTAAACAACATTTTCTTTGTTTATGATGACACCTTAAAGTCAACGTGAATGTGAGAAATCACATTACATAAACATTTTCTTTTTGTCCCGTGATGTAATTTCAGGCAAATTTTCCAGATAAGTGGGAGTGATCGGAGTGAAACGTTATTGTTCCTGCCCATTGTTGCATGCTATTTCAAAAAATCAGAAGACGTTTTAAAGGAGGGCAAAATACACAACATTGGAGAAAAGATTAATGGAAAATAATGTTGTGTTTTAAATTATATGATGAATTATGCTTGATAAAAATGCAAACAATGCCCATTTCGATTCTGTTACACTTTCACAACACTGAGATTAAAAGTCTTTTTATAATCTCTAGATATTAATGTGTGTGTGTGTGTGTGTGTATGTGTGTGTGAGAGAGAGAGAGAGACAGACTAAGGTTGCAACAATATGAAATTTGAATGGTATGATAATGGTCTCAAAAAATTATATAATTACAGTATACAGTTATTTATAATACATTATATAATTATTTTTACTACTATAAGTTACAATTACCCTTAAAAGGTTTTGAAAATGTAATTTTTAAAAGTATAAAAAGTAAATGAATTTATTCCCTTTGACTGATTGATAGATCATTAAATAATCATTACTGATGCATTAAGGTAAAAGCTGGATTTTACTGCTGTATGTGTCTAAGGTGAAGTTCTATTAAACTATTTTGTTTGCAACATAAACTAATGATCACTTTATACTATTGGTTCATCTGCTGATTATCTTCTCCATTAATGAAATGGAGTGAAGGGTTTGTAAAAAGTCTGAAAATATCAAGAAATGCCAACCTAAGTGCTGAATAAAGTTGTCAAAATACTTGCTAATTTACTAGAGGTACAAAACAGCACAGCCAGAGTGATCATGTTTGTACCTTTAACCTTAAGGGGGGTGTATTTTTTTTTGGCTTCCCTAATTTATTATTTTCTTGCCAATGAAATAAACATTTTGCCTGGGTGGGCCACCAAAGAAAAAAGTTACCAGCAAAAACACTGGACTTTGTGTGCACATCTTTTGCAAAATGGTTATATGTCCCCAAGAACAACCCCACATTCACTTTTGGGATATCCAGTATAATCCAGTCTAGTTGCTGATTTTTGTTTCTTTTTTGGGGGGTGGAGATAGCTCTCTTCTCTCTGCCATTTTGTCCACTGTGCATGTGTGCGGCACCAGTTGCAGAGTTTGACCAGCGGTCAAGGAGGAAAGTAAAAGGGGCATGTTCAAGTAAGAGTCTATTTGTTTGGATTTCTTTCCCAATATTAGGAAATGTACACAGTATGATGATTTATGATAGTATGATAAATTTAAACACAACACTAACATATTACTGCAAACCTGTATGTGACACAGCGCTGACCTTCTTAGAGGATGGTTTGCTTTAGACAAAACAGAAAATAGCATTTATCTATTTACATAAAATGCAAAGTCATAAAAAATCATTTGTGCACAGCATATAACCCAAAACATGGGACCCAAACATCCTAATTTACTTTTTAAGACAACAAAAAACCAAGGCAAGCAGAAAAACTAATACTGGACCCTGTAAATAAAAAAATTCATAAACCCAGTATTCATATATTGGTCAATAAGTGAAAGTATAAAACCTACTGTGGAGTGCACACTTTTCCTTTTTACTGAAAGGATACAGTCTCAGGGCTCCGTTCTGTGTCCCAATGGCCAGTATCTTTTGAACAGGGTCAAAAGCCATGGCAGAAGGTTGGTAAGGGAAGCCATGTCGCACTGTCTGTTAAACAAAATGGAAAGTTGCATGAATTCACATGTCCATCAACAGTAAGAGAGTTCTTAAGAGACATGAAAAAATATAGTAAGAGGCATTTAACATGGTCTATATATTTATGCAGTACTAAAAAAGCATCAAACTGTCATAACAGTCTGTTAAATGAGAAACGCTCTCTGTTTGGGCTGTCATGCACCAACACAATTATTTACTATGAGCTCTGCTACTGAAAGCCTACAAATAACTAAATAAAGCATAAATCTACTCAAATTTCTGCTCCAGCTGCATGCACACAGTGTCAAGAACAATAACAAAACTTTATACACAGTTATGATATAGAAACATATCGTTGCTGTCCAAGAAAAAAAATCATAACATTGAAGGAGAAGGCAAACACATCTCTTTATTCTAGTGCAATTAGCATAAGAACATTTTAGATTAAGTGATTGTGGTGCATTTCTATTGGTCTGTTCATCGTGAATGTTTCACACAATGTAAAGGCCAGTTGCTAAGCTGATGTACAAAAAAAAACAAAAAACAAACATGGAGAAAAGTGGTTTTCTCTGGATAGCAGTGTTACTGGGGCAGAGGGGTTTAACAGTTAGTTAGTTGCCCCTGTGACCTGCAGGTTGCTGGTTGAAATCCCAGTTGGTACAAGTACCATGAATAAGGTACCGTCCCTGGCACTGCTCCCCGGGCACTGCCCACATCAGCTACCCACGGTTACTACACTGGTGGGTTAAACACAGAGGTCACATTTCGTTGTGGTGCACTGTGTGCTGTGGGGTTTTCACGATGACAAATAATCACTCACTCACACAAAGAGAAAATAACGGTATCTGCATTATAAAAAAGTGACTACTCTGTCAAAACAGTTTTTAGATTGCCACCTCAAAGAAAGCTGCAGATCATTACTGATGGGAAAAAAACATCAGACCTCCAAAATAGTAACTTTTCAAGAGAAGAAAAAAAATTTTTTAATAAAAAAAGAGAGGAGGGGGGGGGTCACGTAAAAAGTAGTTTTGGACCATTTCTATTAGTCGATTCATTGTGTAATTTGCATAATATAAACGGCAGCTGGTTTCCAAATTATGTTTTTAAAAAAGGTGTATTCAGGCAGCATCAAGTTGGGTTATTTGTACATCTGAATGTCTCTTTCTTTTCATCACTTTCTGTATGTTGTTCTCTAATTCACATGAGACCCTGGTCTGATCAAGCCTGGATGCTCTATAAACAAGTTTCCCTTAGAAAACAGCGAGCTAATGTATGTGCACTGACGTGCTCTCAGCAGTTCAGAAAGTATCTATAGGCAGCTGTCACGGAAGTTTGTCAATAAAGCAATAAAGCACCTAGTAATTCGGGACATTCGTCAAAAAGCAAGAAACGAACCATTAACCCAAGTCTCGTCCTGATGTTATTTGCTTTTTATGAGCTTGAAGTGATCTAGTGATTAAAAAAGAAGACAACTTCCCCTTTACTGTGCTGATGCTTTGACACGGTGCTGTGACAGCAGCTGGCAGGCGAGACACGACGGGGCTAGCTAACACTAACGGCTAGAATAGTCTGATAAAACAACACTGCTCTGATAATTATGGACACTTTGGCACTCCTTTGGAAAAGCAAACCAGGCGGGAAAGCAACACATAAAGAAAACACAAAAACGGCAGAGCAGTGAGTAGCACGCCAGTGCCACGGCAGTCGTGTTTCCTGACAAATCACAGGAATGAATGAGGTCGGGGTGATGGAGGAAGTCAGTTCTGCCAGAGTGGCCAGATAAATACAAGTTCTGTGACAGTATAGACAGCGGTTACCAACATACAGATACGCCAACAAATGTAAACAGTTTATCGACAAGTGTAATGTTTACTTGGTCATTTCCCAGTTACCAATTAGCGAGCTAATATTAGCTAGCTACCTGACAGCAGCAGCAGCCCCCGGACTCGCAGCACTTGAGCTGATCATTATAATCTGTTCTCCTGGATAATAAGTCTAAATAAATCAAAACATGTTCAAAACGTCTACGTTTTCTTACGCATGTGCCTTCACCAAAGCTTTCCTCGTTACACACTTAACGATACAGTCAGTTTTAAAGCTTCCAGTATCAAAAGGACCTAACCAAACTGACCACGTACGCGGCACCAGCCCCGGAAAACACGGCTAGTCAACAGACAAGGGCATTTTAGCACGGACACGCCGTGGTTAACTTTACTAACGAGCATTTCTGCTGACAGCTGGACATGGGTCTGCTACGTGGAAACAGTATAATACAGAGCGAAGAGCAGCTGCTCAGTGCTGGCGGAAGCCACCGCTGCTGTAGGGCTAGCTAACAGGCGCTAGCATGCGGGACCAACAGGGGCTCTGACATTTAGAAAAGCTAACAGACACGGACCCTTCATTTAACCCACCCCCCTTAAAAAACATCACACCCACCTTGCAGAGCTGAAAATGCTCAGACTGCAGACTCTCCTGGATAATGTCGTTTTCCTTGTTGCCCGGCTGAGGCGAGGCAGACGAGGAGGAGGAGGAGGAAACCGCAGTCAAACCATCGAGCACCTTTCTGATATTAAACTTCTTCATGCTTCCTCCCGCCGCACAATATGCACCAACGGAGAAATCGCGTCGCAGAAAGGGGAGAGAAGGCGGTCAGCTCTCCTGCGCTTTTATCTTCTTGTCCGTCTCACATGTCAGGCGCTGTTACATGCCCAAAGTTGACATACTGCAACGCACAGTCTACAAAATCGTTAGCAAATACTGGTCGTTTTCCATTCGCAGCGTCGCACTGACATGACCGATCCAACTGGATTCTTGCTGTACTAGTCCCTCCCTCTCTCTCCGCTCCCCAGCACGCGTTGTTATTTTTTCCAACACCCGTTTTCGATAAACCACACCTCCCGCATCACGATTGGTCGGCAGTTCGCACTCAATCCACTGATCCGGATAAACATCATTCACCCAAACCTGCTGTGACAGTCCAACCGTATTTACAGTCAGTCAGACCTATGTAAAAGAACACAATGCTGTTTTCAGAAGCTACAAGTGGTTGTAGTAACCTAAACTGTACTCAATTGTTGTTTGTTTTTGTTTTTCTCATTTGCTTTGTTTTACTAAAGTACTAAAACACCAGGTAAAGAGAGCTTAAGAGCAACCACATACCTACAAGTGTCAGTCTTCTATTGTCGGGTATTTATCTTTTGATTTTTAATAAAATAAAATAAAATACTCAGCAGTCAGAAGTGTAACCCAAGAACAGATCAGTTCCTCTCACCAACATGACAATGAAAGTAACCATAAAAAATAGGAATGAGTGACTAGCTGTTAACTCACCTCTGGCTACACGAGAATGGCAAAATAGCCTGTGGGGTAATCTGTAAACGGGAATATGTATTTTTGTCATATACTATGGCTAAAATAAATTAGTTTAAAAAAAATTAAATGAAGGCGGTCAGCTTTTGAGTAAACATTAAAATCTTTGACAACATCGTATTAGCATGTTAAATGTATATTATAGGTGATATTGTATTACGTCTCCCACGTCCTCCGATGTGGTCAGTATTGGACTTCTAGCCAATCCCGTAGCTGAGAAGGCGGGCTTTGTCTGAAAACGGGTTGGAAAAAATTCTAACGCCTTGAAGAGCGAGAGCAGTAACGAGAAGGAGTAACCCGGATGTGCGTGGTTGCAGCTCACTGATTCCAGTTCAGCGTCGTACGTCAGATTATGGCTTATAGCTTTACTGTGTTTTTTTAGTCGTTCAAGTTATTTGAAAGAAATGTTGCTTATCTGTTAGAATGTTTTAAAGTAAATCACCAAATCAGTGTTTTTAGTGTGAACTCATTTCTTCTCCCTTTGTGGGTGAAGGCTGGCTTTGTTACTTTGATGATTTTATTATTAGAGCTGTAAATATAATGGATAAAAATATGTTCTTTATATGTATATCTGTGAAAACAACAGATCAAAGTTAAATATGATCAGAAATTAGCATCTCAGTCAGAAGAATAACAAAACTGCTAGTGCTCTAGGGTGCCTTTTTATGTCATTTTGTTGTTTTACTCCATGACTGACACAAAAGTGCCTAAGTGAAAATGCATCAAGTAACAGTCAACTAATCCTCACTGGATCTGCTGGTCTCTTTGGCATTCTAGAGACCCGGTAACACACCATTCTCCTGGGTCTTCTTAAATTACATCATTGAGGCCTTTCTCACTCTGTGAAACTATGCCTGCTTTATGTCTTTTCTGTCAAAGCAGTGCCAAGAACATCCAAGAATGTCACAAAATGAGTGCCTAAAGTGGACTGCACATTCATATAGACACAGTTTAATTCCTATTATACCAAGTGAGTTTAGGATAAAATACCTTATATGATAAATAAAAAAAAACAAAACCCACACAGACATATGTTGCAGGTGTGTCGATGCTCTGCAGGGGTTGCCAAGCAGGTGTCCATCAGAATTTGGTCATTTCCCTCCTCAAACACATCTGGTTCAACTCGACTACTTTGCAAGGTTCAGTGAGTGAGTTTGAGGAGAAGTACCAAACTGGGCTGGACACAGGCCCTCCAGGACCAGAGTTGCCCACCTCTGTGGGCAGTGGTGGCCTAGTGGTTAGGACACTGCTTTTGGAACCTGAAGGTCCCAGGTTCAAGTCCAAGCCCGGGCACCACTGAGGTACCCTTGAGCAAGGTACCGTCCTACTGGTTGGTAGCTGCCCGCTGCTCCACGTGTGATGAGTTAAATGCAGAGGTCACATTTTGTTGTGGTGCTTGAGTGTGTTCACAATGACAAATAGTCACTTTCACTGCTGTGTAGTCATGCATCTCTCTGTACTAAGTTTGGATAAGCCAGTGGTGGAGTCTGGGTCTGTTTAAATAGCTGACAGAGCAGCAGTTCAACTTTCTTCTCTTGTGCACTAGTGTTTCCCAGTCCTGCTCCCGTTGACCCAATGTGCTGCACATTTGAAGGTTTTTTTTTAAATTAATTACCCCCCACTGAGGTGAACCGAAAGTGTTAAAGCAGGGATAACGGTAAAATGTGCAAGGTACTGGGCCTTTAGGAGCAGGTTTGGGAAATAGTAACATAATATTTATTTTTGTTTTTTCAGAAGACCTCAATTTCTTATAAATGCATGTGTGTTTTGCTATATGTAATTATTTAAGGCTCCTGAAAACATTGCAACTATTAAGCATTAACGTGCACCTTTTGAAGTATATTGTATCAGATGGAGTCAAAGACCAGTTTGGTTTTCAGAGTGTAATTCAAACTGTAGCTGCTTTTGAATAATTAGTTTAAATTTATGAGTAAGTGAATTTGTCACTGTGAACTCAGCACAGCACAACACACAGTGAACCACAACAAAATGCAAACTTTGCATTTGATCCATGCCTGATGGGCAGTGCCCAGAGAGCAGTGCATGGGGATGGTACCTTGCTCACAGGTACCTCAGTGGTATCTTTACTGGTCTGGGCTTTAAACCCGACGACCTTCAGATCACAGGGGCAACTCCCTAACCATCACACCACCGCCGCCTCAAATTATCTTAATTTTCATTGCTTCTTCATGAACTGAATAAACAATCATCTGAATAGCTCTGTATATCTTTTTTTGGGCAAAGTCATCTTCTGTAACGGCTGCCAAATAAAGGCAACGCACACATGACGTTTAATCATGTGGGCATGAGGTGGTGGGAACCACTAGATGGAGCCAAAGTCCTTCTAAGAGTTTTTTTAACTGCTCAAAGCCAAATATGTTGACGCCAGTTGCTGGATTTATTCAGTTAAATCCCAGGTTCCTTTCTAATCAAATGGCAAAGCAGTTAGCTCAATCTACTTTAAAGTTTATTGAAAGAAGTGTTAACCCTGTCAAGATCTGTAACTCTGCCCTCAGCCTCTAGTTTTCAATGTTTTTTCTTTCAAGGTCATTCCTTTTCACCTCAAGATTAGCAGTCTTTTCATTTTTTTTCAGCATTCAGGTCAGATTGCTCTTTGGTCTTTTCACATACAAGCTCAGTTAATGCATCTTTTTGACCTAGGAAGTTTTTTAGCACACTGTTTTCAGCTCCCTTTGACCCAGGAGTTCCCAATTAAAATCCTTGGAACCCTACATTGTTGTATTTCCATTGTGTAACTCATTCATTTATTAATAAGCTGTTCACGTGCTGGGTCAGGAGTGTTACATTAGAGATTGCCCAAGAACACCCAGAGCATGGGCTCCTCAGGACTGGGGTAGGGAACCCCTGGAAATACCACTATACCAACACAGTAGCCTACCTTAGTACACCAGTTGTTTAGGCTAGTATCACAAAGATGTATGCTAATTACACATATGATATCTGAGCACTTTAAGTTCATTTTTTAACAAATTTCTAGTCAAATGTAGTCAATTAATCATTTATTCAAAATAACATAGTGTAAAAGTAAAATTACACATAAACAAAAAAAATGCATTATAAACCTCTTTAAAGAATTTTCTTTTTTTGTTGGGATTGTTTCATCATGACATTGAAAATGGACTTTATTCTATCAAAAAATATCAGTGCTATATTATGATTACTATGTGTAGTAGAGGAATAATAACATGTTTATTATGTGTAAGTTATTATTTTCAAAAGTTTATGTCACAAAAAATTAAATAGACATACAGTATTTTGGAATGAAACACTAAATTGTTTATAACTCAAATGTTTTATCTTCTATTACTGTGGAAAAACGGTACATTGTTAATATGCTATTTTGGGGAGCATAATTATTAGGATTTTACCACTCTCTGAAAATGGTATGTTTTTGACAGAGATGAAGAGTAATGATCTACCTTTTTATTTTCTTTCAAATGTAGAATCAGCAAAAGTGAAAGTGTCATCACTAACAGTCGAATGTCGAATGAACAGGTAATATTCTAATAATACACAACAGAACGACACGTCTCTAATCCTCTCCCTGTGTTTTTTCGTCACCACTGCATCCTTTTCACTTTCCTGTTTCCTTCTCTTCCTTACGCTCTGCATGCCTGCAGCATTATCATCTGCTTCTTCATGAGAGCCATCTGCTGTCCCACATGGGGCCTCCTCCATGTCTCACTGGACACAAGCAGGGACTGGTCATACACAGTCCTCTGTCACTATAGCTATGTGTCACCATCCACTTCTTTGTCTGCACGTGATAAGAAGGAGTAGTGTCTGACATAATTGTCTGAGTTCTCTGCATAAACACTCCTGGTTCAACTCATCTGTATAGTATTACATGTTAAGTGAGGTGGGTTCGAGTAGGGGTAACACTCTGTTGTGCATCCTGTTGTATATAATATCCCAGAATTAAACATAAAGTTCAGCACCATGGACAGCAGAGATTTTTATTGAAAAAAATAAATAACAGCTGCAGTAGACTGCAAAATTCTTTTTAAGAATGGAAAAATACTGTTTAGATTTTCTTTAAACTGAATTTTTTTGCTTAAAAACGTCAGTTCATAAAGATGACGTTTTAAATCACTACTGAAACACTGAAAAATTCTTTGATTGATGCCATAGAAGCACTATTTCTGGTTCCTTAAAACCTTCATTATTAGATTACTAGAGGGTTCCAGTTCCAGTGAACCTTATTTTTAAATGAGATGTGTGAGTTCGAAGAACCCTTTTAAAGTTTAAAGGACCTCCACAAAATGTAAAGATTCAAGTAAGCATTCTGAAATTGATAAAGAGCTTTTACATTATGTAAAGGTTTTTCATGCTAACATGTCTCATTTACAAAAATGGGTCTTTAGTGAACTATATAGCTTCACTTAAAGAACCCTTTTTGGCATCTTTCTTTTTTCTTATTTAAAAAAAATACTGAGTATTCATAATGTATCTACAAACTAGGTGGCAGTGTTGCACTTCAGACTGTGAAGAGAATAAAATACCTGTTACCTACAGCACATTAAGCTGCTTAAACAAACTACAGCTAGATTTTTGTAGGAGATTTAGATTTTTTGATGACATTTTTCTCATCCTTCTATTATTATCATTATAATTTCTGAAGGATCGCCATGGGAGCCTAATGCTACCAATGCATGAAACAAGCACACACACCATATGAATAACAGCACAAACGCCACCATGCCGGTCATGTAGTTAATTATTCTAAATGTAGTACATGTCAATGTTAATCATGTATTTAATATAATGTGTCACTCATTCATAATTACTCATAATTACTCCTTATACCCCTGAAGCTGCATTTGATGTATCTAGGGCATGGACTCGTATTTAGAGCCGATGCCTCTGACAGTTTTCCATCCTACATAAAATGCAGGTAACGTTACAAACACCCATAATAAACAGCATCAGAGTGAAACATGTCAGTGTAAATCTTGTTTAGAAATGGACATGCAGGCCTCAGAAGGACACACCAGATGTTGGTTTAATCTGAAGTAAATGTGATTGATGAGAAAAACAAATCTTCTTGATGTTTCTATTGCGCCTCAGGAGGAGAACCTGTAATTGAGAGAGAATGTTTGTAAATGGGATAGCGGGGGAGACTAGAATAAGTGCTATGTAGAACAGATCCCCAGACACACAGCAAGGACACTGGAAAGTAAAACTACAGGACAGTGTAGAACAGATGGGGGAGTAAAAATATCTTCCCTCTGATACACACCATGTCAGCAAAACACAGCCTCAAGGTGTCGTTTTCACAGATAAACACAAGCATAGTAGAAGACCACCTGAGTGTTGTGCATTGAGAGATTAGACACAACAATACTCAAAAATATAATGTTTAGCTTGTGTTCTGCTGTTGAAATGGTGTGATGAAATGCCTCAGCAAGTATCAAATAGGCAGCAACATTATGGCACATAACGGCAGCTTGAGCAATGTGTTCTGTCATGCTGCTGCTAATGCAGAGAACAAGTGCATGTCTGTATGGTTATTAACTAAATGTCCTAGAAACCAAACACATTTGATCATTTCCAATCCTCATTAATAAAATACCCCAATTTATTCTCTGGGATTCATTTAAATATGACATATTTGAGTCATGAAAGAGATGAGTCATAGTACGTCTTGGAATCTCATCACTGATCAGTACTGTTTCATTCTTAAAGGCATTATTTCTACCCTACCCTCACTCCCTCAGAGCAGCATAGATCAAAAGTAAAACAGTGAAATAATAATATGTTCTCCTCTGTCCTATCATCCAAGTGGTGGAATATCTTGCAGATGTCTTCTAGCAGTGTTTTAGCTCAGAGGGACATTTGCAGTAGCATAAAGTTAAACAGAATATTGTAAACTGGAAATCATAAAACATTCTTCTTTCATACCATGAACTGAGTTTCAGTATAAGGAAAGGTCTCTGGCTGGGCACTTTTGCTCAATGACAGGGGGGGAGTAGGGAGTGGGAGGTGAGATTTTTGGTTAATTTTTCCTGCCCAGTGGAGTACAGTGATAAACCAAAAGCCCCTACATTTTTATGGAATGGTATGCTAAATTCTGCTTAATATGGCCACATGAACTAACAAATGAATACATATCCATTTTGCATTTAGGCTTACTTTAAGGAGACATTTGCAATGACAAAATGAAGGCACACTTACATTACTCTTAGCATCTACTAAATGCTCTAAATGCAGATGGACATTAGCCTTTTGACTTTAATGAGAATCCATTAAACAATGTTGATCCAACAAGTAAAGTTGGTTTGAGGTTAGTGTTATGGCAAAAATATCAATATAATTCAAGAATTTTTTACAAAGTTGAAGGGATTTATTCAAAGTTTCACACATTGCACCAAATCAGATTAAGCAAGATGAGTTAAAATTAATTGTATTAAATCATGCAATTGGTCAGTGTTAAGTACTAACAAGATTCACAATAAGCTTAAAAAGAATAATGAGACATACTGTGCCATTATTAATCATGATAACAATAAATATTGTCATATTTTTCAAGACAGCAATTTTACAAATGTTTTTTTTGTGGAAGGATGATGGCATCCACTTGCATTCCCCATCAAATCAGGCCCTAGGTGCAGTGTATGCCAAATAAATGTGACACAGGCAAAGAGTCAGCACTTTGTGGAAGGCTATGCCAGGTTATGTGATTTTTGTTCCCTCCTCAGTGTTATTATATTCCAGTACATTCAGGGCTCAGTGCCAGAAAAATCTTGTTTTTAGACCTATTTACACAGCCAAACAGATGGTACATCGTTCTTTTATGGGCCTCTAGAGGACCATATTGTATGGAGTGCAGAGTAAGAAACAATCATCACACTACATGGATTTCACTATACCTGAGAAGATCCCCTAGGAATGTATAGCATAATGACAATCATCTTTCAATAGAGGCCAGACTGCTCCATAGTGTGGTAGTATGTTACATGGTGGGTCAGAACTGATACAAACTCTTTAATCTGATGTAGTTCACTCAATATAGAACAGGTCTCTAGGGGCAGCAACAGTATGTTGCAATTCCAAACACTTCCCCAAGAAAACAGCTCAGAACTGGGTCAAGCTGGTAGTTATTGCCTGTATGCACAGTGCATCTGGCACATTGTCAGCAGATTCAGCACAGGTCTTCTCATGTCATGGTTACATTTTCCCTCCATTTTTGCATGTAATGTGTCTTGTCCTCATTGGATTTTTTGCCAATGTTTGAGTAGAGAGTTATTACAGGAAGTATTACATAAGGGAGCTCTATGAAAATAGTTTGCTAAAAGTGTTTTAGGTAGCAGCAGCATATTAAGATGCCGCCAATGAGCTCCTGCCATGCTGATCTGTTAATTAGCCTGTGAGTCGCTGGCAGATTAACAAGGGAAATAAGAGAAGTCATCAGGGAGGTGTTTATTAGAAACTCGGCATGTCCCTCCACACCCAAGGCATCATTGTTACATCAGCTGAATATCACTCACACCATCGTTTGCTGAAGAATATGCACAGAACACACAAAGCTGTTTGCATTGAATAAGAAGAGTAAGGCAGTTTTACTTTCTAATACACTTTACATGTTCTAGTGTTTCCTCTGAAATCTAAATCTGCAAAGGTTTTACATAAAATGTTTAAAAGAAAGTTATTGTAAAACATTTTATTGAGCCTTTAAACCAAGTAGAGTATGAGTATATACATGGAGGGGTGTACAAAAATCACAGAAACATCATCTAAAATACTTACACTCTTTGGCAGTTTTGTCACATACACTCACCATATAGAAACATATTGTAAGTTTAGAATTACTGACTGTTGCCCAACTGTAGCTACACAGTTTATTTGCCCCATCTATCTCATCAATCAAAGAACAGAGGTGTATCAGTCACTGTTCTGTGGCTGGTGTTTATATTAGGATATAGACATGAAATACAATGTTTTAACATCTCTTTCTCCTTTACACTGACTGGATATTACTGCAGTACATTAAATAAATATATTGTGCCCAGTCATATTCACTTCATGCTACTGCAAAAAGGAAATTAAACAGAACAAAATGAAAAAACAGAAACAATTACTGTACTTCGATATGCACCAATAGATATGTTGTTTTTAATGATATTGGTAACATTACTTGTGCTAGAAATTAACAGCACTTAGAGAACCTCTTTCCTGATGCTTGTTTCAGTATAATGTTCCCACTTTGACCTTCCTCTGGGGGTAGCTCTTCACACAGCAGAATGTGCTTTACAAGAAAGCTGGCAGCTTCATCCACATTAATGTTCTCCTAAAGTTCAAACACATTGGACATGTCTATAATGTTTTTCTTAGATGGTTTATCTCTCATATTTATCTATAATTTATTACTAATAGACAGAAGATTCATGTTTGCCTTCTTAGATATTTAACCTGGTAGACTGTTAAAAAATCAATGTAAAACATACAGCACCCAAAGAAAAATATGCTTTAATTACATTTCACTCACCTTAGCAGATACCTCAAACCATCCAGTGAAGCCTGTTTCTCTGCACAGTTTGTCCATAAGACAGGGCTCCTTTGAGCATGCTTTGTCCTGGTCACATTTATTTGCGAGTAGAACAGAAGGTATTGGACGACCATTATCCATCACAAGTTTGCTGTCAAGGTCATGTTTCCAGCTCAGGGCCCCCTCCAGTGTTGCCTCCTCTGCCATGTCATACACAACAAGCGCACCTCTTGCTCCTTTGAAATACACTCTGCTCATTTTTTTTAAATGTTCAAGACCTCAGGGGAACCAAAAATGTTTTAAATTAGATTGTGAAGTTGGTTAAGGTCAAATGACTCCCATACACCTATTATCTAATAATCTATATAATAATGTATATAATAATAACTCTTTTTACCAGACCTTAAAGAACATGTGTTAAAATTCAGACCCTCAAGGGCTTCTGAGTGGTATTGTTGGCCTTGTCAATGCTGCATGGCTGGGAAACTTGACCCTCCCTCTCCCCAAAACACAATGCTCATTGCTAGCCAGTGAAGGCATCTGTTAGCTGTGTGTAAGCATCTGTGATTCGGAGAAGGTGCACACTAGCCTTCACCTTCCAAGTGTTGGTAGTACTATGTGATGGTAGCAGGTGTCCTAGATATTAGGTGAAACTGGACATGACTTCGGGGTGAAAATTGGTAGAATCCAGCACTTATGAAATATGAAATGGATCTCGAGAATTAGGTGAAGACTAAAAAGACTTTGTCCTCAAACCTGATTAACCTGATACATTTTTTTGTATGTCCATATCATTCTCATCATAATCCTATGTGTAAATGTGCTATCATTTCCTGATACAACTGAATGTCTCACTGCATGCACTAAATACAGGGGTAAGAAAAACAGCAGGAAATTCTGCCTTGTGATGTTTCTGTGTGATTACATAAATCAACTGAAGGAAGTGAAGTAAACCAAGGCTGTTGAGACTCTGACATAAGAATGAACAAAAAAAGAGAAAAATGTCTAGACATTAAACATAAACAGTCAACTGGAACCTAAGTCCTAAGGCAGCATTTAAAAATATTTGAATGAACATAAGTTTTTATGATGGAAAAATATTGACAGAGGGTACGGTGGGTGTTGTAATGAATACCCGCTGCTAAAGAGTGAGACTTATCCTGAATCTGGTACACAAGTGAAACTAAAACTATTCTGGCAACTTCAAGAACTTTAAAATCTGTCAAATCTGCCAAATTTGCCAAATTAATAAAAACAACTATCACATTTTGTACATTTGTGGCTAAATCAAAGATTCATGGACAAGCATGATGTGTGATAGGGGTGTAAGCTCAATCCAACCATTAAATCATGATAAAAGCAAAGTTCTAGTGCACTATATTCTTATTTATCCCACAATGTAAATAATGATTTAGTGTTTTAACATGGCCAGGCTGCCTTAATTGTTACAATAAATACATTAACAGAACATAAGAAATTGCTGTTCTGTTAGGCTTCCATTAGAGGTTCAGTTCCTTGTGGAATACTTGCCATAGCTAAAGCTTGTGTATTTTTAGTTTCATAAATAATCACATGATTTAAATAATACTTAAATATTTTTTATGTTGTGATTAAGAACTGTGTTATTTTATTATTAACAGCTTATAAAGGACTGATGTACATTAATCAATGTCTATGAACAAAGGGTTACCTGATATGTCCCACAGCTGTAATCTCACCAGTGTCTTACTGTCCCAGTCAATGATTTTCATAGAGAAATCCACTCCAACTGTTAACTTCATCTGAGCTGAGAAATGATTTCTCACAAAGCGATTGACAAAACTAGTTTTTCCAACACCAGAATCTCCTATCACCAGAATTTTGAACAGATGTTCAGTAAATGGTCTTGGTTTTAAGCCACCAGGCATTTTCTCTTAAAGGCGATAACCTTATGTGAAAGCATGTGCCGATAAATGTTCATGCCCTCTTTCTTTATCCAACCTCCTTTCCATAATCCGGACACATTTGTGTGTAAACTGTGTTCCACTAAAGTAAAGCAGTAAAACAGGGAATTTACAGATACAGATGACTCAGAAGCCCAAAGTCTAATGCTGGTGACAATACAGGAGAAAATGACACTGTGTTGTAATGTGTCAGTTGCCGCCTACTTGCAAGTTGTAAAGTAATCAATGCAACTTCTTTTACAACTGCACTACTGCAGGTGCAGCATGGTGCCATTGACTCTGCCGTTGGGCAGTACAATAGAGGAAATACAAGAAACGCTTTTTGTTCACTGCAACAACTTGCAAATATGCAAAAATAACAATGAGAACATATTTACAAAAACATACAGTATTTAATTCCTCATAACTAAGAAAACAATTTCTAACAATGTGTTAAAACTAAACAACTCTCAGATATACATTTATGTTAACTATTTGAAGAATTACAAAGTCTGTCATTATACAGTACATCTACTTACAGTGTAATAGAAAGTAAATATATAGGACATGATGGATAAGCTATACCACAAAGCTGGATTTAAGGGTTGTGAGCAAACTTTGGATTAACTCTGAGTTCACTCAGGTCAAAGTTACCCTAAATAAAAGCTAATGTTAAGTAGCTAATCATGAATCCAGAGTAATAGTATAGCACACAGTCTGCAGTGGAAATTCACAGCTCTTTGTTACATCTAAGGTATGATTTCTAGCTTATTGAACAGATTATTAGAATATTGCACTCAAACTGATTTTACACACCAATAATGATCATAAATATTTCTCTAAAATGAATCCAAATACAAGACAATATTCTATATTTGCTTAACACTTTAGAACAAATTTTAATCATTTTGAGTTCAACTTAAATGGTCATAACTCAAACGTTATTTCTATGTTCTGAAATACCAGACATGCTGCTAACACTGAATATTAACCATATAAAGCTACATTCTGGAGAAACTGCCGTCGGTGGCTCTGCTGAGCAGAAGTGCTGCCTTAAATACTATAATTCTATAATATACTGACAGTATATCAAGCACATCACGTAAAAGTCCCACAGCAGATAACCTTACTGATGATACAGTTAATTATAAAAGTTTCTTTAAAAAAGAGAAAAGAAAAAGAAATGTAAAAATGAAAAGCAGTTTGGTAATACCAATATGTGAATTCTGCACTAAGGTTATGACCATTTAAATCTACATTTTTCACCCTGTGTAAATTTACTACATAAGGTTTTTAGGCTACATATATTCATAAAAAAATAATATGTGGGAACATCCAAATTAATCTGTACAGAACATTATATTACTCACATATCTCAAATAAAAACATTTTATACATATTTTAAAAAATCTACAAAAATATGAGGACAAATGAGGACATCATAACACTGTCACATTGGCACTTAAACATAGTTTTTTTGCTAAATGTTAACAGGTCTGCTAAATAAATAAATAAATAAACAGGTATAACATTTTATATATGTATATATACAAAAGTTTTATACCTATTTAATTCTTTGCATCTATATTACTACTATGATCTTGATAATGAAATATTCCAACAAGAATGTCTGTGCTGCCTAAAGTATACAATGACAACATATCTAATATTGGCATTTTGTTATTGCAGAGATTTAGTAGTTAGCTTAAAAAATTTTGTACTGATAGTGTAAATCACATTCCATCCACTTATCCTACTTGCTAAAGTTTCAGCATTTCATGAGTTACACAAATTTCATTTATTGCTACATGGATACATATTCATGAAAGTCTTCCTGATTTGATAAAATCCAGTATATGCAAACAGCATAAAATCATTTAGCCAGGTGAGAGGTGGTGACGTATTTATCCTCAGTGTAACTAGATGATGAGAGAATTCCTCATTCAGAAGCACTTATTCCAAACATGTTCAAGTGTGCTGAGTCAGGATTTGAAGGTAATTTTTCCTTTGAATATGGACAGAAGCAATATAAAACTCCTTCCTTTTTTGCACTGACTTCTGGCTATATATGCAATTCAAAGACAACAGAGATAAAATGTGGAATGATACTGTGATGAGGCCAACGTTTGTAGGCTGTTATTTATGAAAAGCTCTTTCACAGAGTAGAGGAGCTTTGTTTGTAGTCTCTGAGGATGACAGATGCATAAGTAACACTGGGTGGGGTGCACAGGATTGACTCAGATACGGGGGAGTTTGGAATGTGCCTTCTTGAGCCCATAGGGTCCCGGAAAGGAGAGGGCGGCATAAGAGCTAGCGAGTCCTCCATGGCTAACTTGATGTGCACCAGCTCCTCCTCATCGTGGATTTGCGCATTGTTGTACATGTAGCCATGGAGAAGACCAAACTGCTCATTCTCCATCTCCATCTCTTCCTCAAGCGGAGAGATTGGCTCCTTGGAGTACGTGCCCAGTTGCATTGGCAGAGGTGATGAAGGGGTCTGTAGGATGAGGGGCTGATATGGAGGCCTCAGCAAACTATCCGGCTCAGGCAAGCTAATGATGTCATCCAAGTCGGTCACACTGGAACTGAACTTGCCCACCACCTCCTGAAAGTGGTCCATAATAATGTGCTGGGGGGGAACACTTTTCTGTGGTTCCGGGTTATAAAACCCCTGGTCCACAGCCACTTCTTTCACAGACGACTGCCTGTGTGCAATCAGAACAGGGCTGACCGGAGGGTTGTATCTGACTGGGTCACCCTCATCCTCCTCAGCTACATTGTAAAGTGTCTTGGTACTCAGGTCTGAAAACTCCAGGCCTGTGTTATGGTAGGTATTAGTTAGAGGTTTGATGACAGCCGTCTGATTGGAGCCGGCCTCCTGTCTCTTCACATGCACAGACAGTCTGTGCCACATGTGTTCTCCTTTCGGAGGATGTCTTGAACCTGGTTCAGACCATGACACAGACTTTCCATTAGAACTATGAACAAAATAAAGATGGCTGTTATTTCACAGGAACCAAGAAAAGTGGACACAAGAACAACATTTCTGGTTCATGTAAAAAAAATTGCTGTTCATTTTGAGCTAATATCATTGAAAATAAACAAATATTTATAAAAAAACAAATATTTGTTTTCTGATATTATAATATTGCATTGAAGCATATTATGATCATTTCTTTATACATAGTTCTGCTTCAGCAATGATTCATGTCACTGGTGATTAAGCAGCAATATAGCAGGATATATGGAGCAGAGCTTCTCTCAAGCCTGTTGCTGAGACACCCCTGGGTGTGTGACTTTTAATTGCAGCTGACCTGGCAAGTCAGAGATGTCTGTGGAAGATATTAATTGAAGGCTGCCCTGAAAATGGCATGACCCAGAGGTCTGGAGTGAAGCATGAATTAAGGGATTGGGCCCACGGGTGCTGGTACTCATGCAACAGGATGGAGAGAGGCTACCCTGCCACAGCTGAGTAGAGCAGACTTACTTGGCATTTCCAGGAGCATTCTTCTTGCGTTTGAACATGTTGAGCAGACTGTTGCTCCTGCAGGAGATTTTGCCGTCACCCACATGCATGCGCACCACATCAGAGGTGGTGAAGGCGCTGCGCACATTTCGCTCCGGCTTAGCAATGATGATGTACATTTTGGGTGTGAACATGCAGCCCAGAGCTACGGTCACACTCAGGCTGACCGAGAAGGAAGTAGTGATGATTTTGTAGTTGGAGCCGAAGTAGATGGGCACGAAGGCAAGCCAGATGATACAGGTGGTGTACATGGTGAAGGCAATGTATTTGGCTTCATTGAAGTTGGCAGGAACGTTGCGGGTCTTGAAGGCGTAATAGGTGCAGCTGAGGATGAGGAGGCCGTTGTATCCCAATGGTGCCACCATGCCCATATTGCTGGTGTTGCAGATCAGAAAGACTTCTCTGATGCTGGGGTAGGACTTGATGGGCTCCGGTGGTTCCAGGATGATGAGTGTGATCTCTAGCGTGAGTTGCACACTGATGAGGATGAAGGCGATGACCACCTGAGCCCAGGCACTCATGAAGCGTGGCTTTCGCGTGCAGATTTTCTTCTTGCTGCCCGCCAGGATGCGGGCAATGCGGTTGGTCTTAGTGACCAAGGCCGAGTAGCACATAGAGGCTGAGAGGCCCACCAGCAGCCGCTGCAGATAACAGGAGGCTACTGTGGGCCGGGCTATGAGGGTGAAGGGGCAGATGTAACCCAGGAAGATTCCAGCCAGAATTATGTAGCAGAGTTCTCGGCTGGAGGATTTGACCACAGGCGTGTCTCTGTACAGGATGAAGATGAAGGTGACAAAACTGGTCACAAGGATGCCAAGGCAAGAGAAGACCACTGCAACAATGGACTCAGCATGACTCCACTCCAGGTAACGCAGGGGAATAGACTCACAGCCTGTGAACACAAAATCAGATACAATGTAAAACAAAAGTCTTTAAGTCTTTAAGATTGGGCTAGCAGAAAAATAATATGTTACACACTGAAGCAGGCAAGTGATTCAATGCCAACATTTATATTACTAATGGTGCAGTGTAGGGAAACTTCCCTATTCCTATTTGTATGACTAAACCCCTTTAATACCATTAAAGCAGGGTCAAAGTGTCCCAGCATTTCTTTTGTGATAAATTGTTTAATTGGCAGGCACAACAGAAAAAGAGTAAGCAACATGACACATTTTCTTTTTTCACCACCTCCAAACTCTCCCCATAGTGACCCCATTTATACCCAAACCCCAAAAAATAAAAAGTTATAGAATTTAAAGAAAAATGCTACACTTTCCTTTTAACCAAATTGTAGAGTTTTGAAGCTGGCTTAATGCACTGGGGCCATGGATCTGTACATCAAGACGATTACAAGAAAAGAGTTGGCCCATGTGGCATGATTTCTAATTGATTCACGTTTAATGTAAAAAGCTGGCAATCAGCATATTTCTATAGTATCATTTCTAAAGTCTTAGCATATACATTGTATATATGTACTTCTGAAACCTACAATACTTGAAAATGAAGCATTAACAATTTATACATGTACATAAATATATAAATATACTCAAAGGGGCCAGCAGCATTAGGGATTTGAACACGCACAGTTACATAAATATATGAGTGCAAAGGACATAAATGAAAAATGGCAAAGGCATTTTCCTTGGTTTCCACTTTTTCCTGTCCATCTAAGTGTGACCAGCTCTCCAATGCACCAAGTGCTAAAGTAGGTTTCCAGTTCAACTAAAAATAAACAGACTCTCCACTATGGGACCGGCCAAGAGCCAGGCCAGTGGAAAGAGAAGAAACTGCGGCAAGAGAGAATAAGCAGCATCCTGCAAAATATCTAAAGGTACCAGGTCTTTCAACTGTATTAAAGCCAAAATTCATTGTCATCATGTTGCTCCGCATAAATATGTTTATGAGTTTCATGTCTAAGAGCAAAAATCTATGAAATAACACTTTCTGTAATGTAAAATGTAACAAAAAATATCTTCAGATTGCACCACATATTTTACTTATATCCATAACTTACTGGTGCTGATCCATGTATTAAAAATTGTACACTGAATATAATGTCATATAATCCAAAACTTGATATCTAGATGCATAAATACATTGGGTAGTACCCAGGCCTGGAGTAGCAATATGGAAAAAAGATTCATGTGATAAAGGTACATGTATATTTATATAGCTAGGACAGTATGAATGAGTGTCACTTTGACATTGAACTTCAGTGAAGACCTTTAAAAACAGGCCAGAGAAGCAGGAAGGGAAGTAGGTCTGTCACAAGTATACTGTGAGAGCAATCTGTAAAAATGATAAATGGCCTTCAGGTGTCATGGGAAACCTTTTGAAAATAGGACAAAGCAGCATTCGTAAAAGCCAAGTCACAATACAAGGCTGTGTGTTTGCACAAGTTTTGGGCTGAATAATCCTTTTTTATATGGAATTAGGTGTTACATCTAGTTTACCTTCCATTAGAATGTCAGCTTTCTAAAATTGGCCTGATTGACTTTACCTTGTCCAACATTTGATGAAGGAGTAAATGACCCAGTTACTCTCTACACACAGAAAATGTATTATCTACATTTTTATCCAAATTCAGCCACTGGTATTATTAAAGGAGGTATTTGTTTTCATTTGGTTTTACATATTTCACAAACACTTTCTATTACTTTAACTATGCAAATGACAAACTTACAGTTGCACTTTTGTTTTATCATCTTCCTTTATTAATTCTAATTTAGGATACAGTAAGCTGACATTGCTCCAAGGCGTCAAATGCATGGAGAATTGCATGGAAAAATGTACCTTGTAATTCTGTATCAGGCCACCAGCCCAGCTCACACGCCTTACAAGTGAACTCGTCCTGGACATATTCATTATCCTTGCAAGCAGTGCAAATCCAGCAGCAGCTCACCTCTCCTTTCCTAATCACCTGGTGGGGCACAATAAAAAAATAACACACCTGCCAATTCCATTCAAAGAGAGAAAAAGTACAATTGTTGTCATGCAGTAGCACACAAACAAACTGATAATATGTCCATGACTGTGTGGATATCAATTCAGTATTTTCATTTACAATAAGCATTGGTTGATTTTTAAAGATTTAACTTAAAGGTTAAAAGTTTAAATGCCTATAGTCTTGTATTATTTTGTTCTCTTGTGGTCCACTTATGTTTGTCATAATTTCACATATGTACATGAGATTTGTTTTGTGACTTATTTGTTGAATAATTGTGAATAATTAATGACTTATTTGTCATTGTGAACACACTCAATTTCACAGTGCACCAAAATGAAACATGACCTCTGCATTTGACCCATCACATCTGCACAAGTGAAGTGAAAGTGATTATTTGTCATTGTGAACACATTCAAGCACCACAATGAAATGTGACCTCTGCATTTAAACCATCACAAGTGCAGCACATGGAGCACTGGGCAGCTATCAGCAGGGCCTGGGGAGCAGTGTAGTGGGACGGTACCTTGCTCAAGGGTACCTAACTGGCGACCAGGCTGAGGCTTTAACCTGTGACCTTCTGTTTACAAGGGCAAGTAGAACCCCAACCACTAGGCCTCCACTGCCCACAAGTGCAGCAGAAGGCAGCTATTGTCTGCAACAGCACCCAGGGAGCAGTGCAGCGGCACAGTATCTTGTTCAAGGGTACCTCAGTGGTACCCAGGCCGGGACTTGAACCTGCGAGAGAAGCTATCAGCAGAGCTCATGGAGCAGTGTAGTGGGATGGTACCTTACTAAAGGGTACCACAGTGGTACCTGGGCTGGGACTTGAACCTGAGACCCTCTGATCACAATGACAATTCCCTAAAAACTAGGCCACCACTGCCCAGTGGCTGACTTGTATTTTGTCTCATTTCAAAAGCAGTCCATTCTGTAACAGTACATATAACTTCAACATTAATGGGTGAGGCTAAACTGCTGCAGACTGAGTAAGGGAATATGTATAAAGGTATTGTTTTTTGTGGTATCAGAAAAACAATGAATACAAAACACACTATTATGGCAGCTTATTTTTCATATATGTACAATATGAACTGGTTTTCAATTAATTATTTGTTTTTCAACAATATTCAACCTTAAAAATTTGTGGGGGGTTTTTCCATGGTTCTTTGTCTATGTCAAAAAACATGCCCATTAGGTTTGCTATCAGTATTAAGAAAATTCTTATTCTTATTGTATTGTTAAGATCAAGTATATAAACAAAGCTTTTCACAAAACACTGAACATTTGACAAAAAGACTGAAGCAGATCAAACACTGCCATTGATCCATAGAGCTTTGTAATTTTGATATTGCCTGTTCAGTGCTTGTTGATAGTGACATGATTTACATCATTTACATTATTAGAACTTGACTGGGAAAATAATTTGTTGTGGCTCCATTTTTTTGACTCATGATAGGCCTATGTATACTATTAGATAATAATTTTTCCATACATCTTAATATTTCATAAAAACTGATATGTATAGAACTTTAAACTCTTATAATGAATGTCAGTCTTACCTTTATCTCTCCTTTAGAGCAGGGCTCACTGCAGACAGAGCGAACCATTTCACTCCGGTTCATCTGGATCATATAATCATCGATGCTCAGCACACCCTCATGCCAGGAGCCCACATTAATGTAGTCATACACACCAGGCTCCACGTACTGCAGGTTCATTATGTCATATCTGAAAGAGCAAAAGAAAGTGCTGCATTTCTTTTAAAAGAAAAGCTCCACAATTCTTTTTGCGATGTACCATAGTCACTGGAGAGCAAAGAGAAAAAACATCTTTGGTCAAAATGAATCAAATGAATTAACTTTCTAGGTCAATTTACCATGTTTTGTTATATCTTCTTACACGTAGTTTTTTGAAAATAAAATATTTGCATATGTTAGACTTTTTGACATTTAAACAGAAAGGGGTGCTGATTCAAACCTGATTCACCAATACAGAATGCTTATGGGATTCACTATATAAATGACTATGTAAGTAAGTACATATATGCAATTTATATTAAATGATTTATATATAATAAAATATATATTATATATAATTACAGTAATACAAATCAAGCATATAGCAAACCAAGATGAGTGACTCTAGACTTCTAGGATTAACAACAGGCATGATCTACAGGCATTTTTCAAACTGTATAAATACTTCAGTAAAACTGACCTGCCAGGTGAATCTCCATTCTCATCAAACCACACGTCTTCCCCAGACACTCCAGTAAAAGAGCTCTTAAGCAAGAAGTCCAGCAGTTTGCTGCCATCAATGGGGTCCATGGCCTCACACAGGCCCACATAGCCAGGACAAAGATGTTGATGCATGTCGTGGAGACCATAAGCCATGGCATAGATGGCATTTATGACAAAACCCATCTTGCTGTCTTGCACGTAGTTGTCCTCCAGACTCTCATAACCTGCCAATACAGTTAAACCAGACAGACAGAAAATTAACATTTGGTCCATTTTTACAGTGTTAGGTTTTTGGTCATAATACCATGAATTTTCAACTTTTTGGCAGTGCTAGGCAGACAATTTAAATTCCTTTTAAAATAATAGTTATTCACTAAAAAGGCATGAACCAGTGCTTAAAAGCATCCATAAGCCCACAAAATTCAGCAATGGTAAATTATGCTACGGTTTCAGGCACAGTGTAGTGCAGAGTAAAGATAATGATAGGGTGTCCAAAGAACTGCAATTCTTCTCAAGCTACTGGCAAAAGCACACAAAGTTCTTTTCTTTCTGTGGGAAGAGGAATAAAAAAACAGCACCAACACAGGGTATCAAAAGCATGCTTGTTGCCATGGAGAGACGATCCATTTCCACAGTCCCACTCAGAATTTAATTAGTAATAGACATAATTATTATTAATAGAGAAAGGAAATGAATAATTTCTCGCATTCTCATTCTTCCTGTCTCTCAGACAAATCGAAAAAGATCTACCACATAACTGTTCTCAAATCTCTGAAACATAAAAGTGGTTATCTTTTGGAAGGTTGCACAAATTCAAAGAAACAGAAAATGTCCAAGGACACCCTATCAGCACGTGTGATCTTGTGATCTGTACCAAGCCAGCGGGAAGCAGTGTCAAGCATTAAAGCTGATGGTTTTGCAGATAAAGGAAAAATACATTGAAATAAGTAGGCTACAACTCATAATGACATGGCTTTCACTTTTTTCTACATCCTTTATTCATGTTTATGTGGGTTGCAGCAAGCAGTGTGCAACAGACTAAATCAAGACATGCTTGTAAAAAATGCTCAAATTCCATAAATTCAATTCAATAAAATATGCTCAAACTGTGTCCATGAAATGACACAGGAGGTTTATAGTATTCCAGCAACAGCAGAGAGCCAATTACAATTACTGAAGTATATTGTATTGTTAGGAATTTTCTTTTGTTCTTACTCACCTATTTGATTCAGGAAGGGCTTCTTTAACAATTAATTCATTAGATCAGGTGTACTAGAGCATGTAAAATACCAAAATATGCAGGGAGGGATGCTCTGGTTTGAGAATCACTGGTTTTATGCATTTCCCTTACACTTGGCTGGAGGACTTAATGAGAGAAAAGGATAGTTTGGTGCTCCTTTATTTTGTCACCAGATGACTACATAATGATGTTGAGCTCTTCAGATTTTTTCCTCCAGTCTTTTTAGTGCTTATAATGGCATGCTTAGCTATTTGCACCCAAAAGGGTTTGTGTAGGCCTCCATCTTTAGATGTTTTTGTGGGCTTTTAAAAACAAGCTGATTATTTTGGACTTTTGTGGACCTAGGAACAACAGCACCACCCACAGGTTGCATAAAAAAATATGAACTGGCTAAGATGGGGCTGATTTACCTCTAGCCCAAGTTGTAGTTTCACATGGCCCATGATTCGGAGTCAAATGCAATGAGTATCGGCTACAGCCAAATTTTAAATATGATATTACAACACAATGTTTATTGCATAAATGCCTCAATTTGTTTTATATAATACATTAATTCATTCCATGACTACAGTAATGTTAATAATACTAGAATTTCTATTTCTATTGCATTCTAAGTGATTTGCTGTTTTAATGAACAAGTAGTTATAATATAGCAGCTGTACACAGACATTTGAAGTTTATAAACGCAGTATCAGTATCTTCAGTAGGTAAGGCTACAAAACAAGATTTAAACATTTAAGCAGTTCACTAGACAGCCCTTTTCATTGTTTCACTGCTGCAGGTACATATACATTTATTTATTTGGCTGATACTTTTATCCAAAGTGACTTCCAGGATACAGCAACAACAATCAAGCATTTTAGCTCCACGGGGCACAGGGAAAGGGGCTTTCAATTCTACGTTATAATAGGCTATAGAGAGGTTTAATTTGGTTTAGGTCTCATGTTATAACCAGTCATCACCAGTACGCACACAATATACATTAACTGTACTGGGTCAATGGTTAAGCTGGGCGAAAGCTATTTTAGTAGAATTTGTGCACAAAAAACAAAAATGGTCCAAAAACATTACTCACTGAAGCTGCCCTTTGACTTTCTTTTATAATGACATGCAAAGGAAGAAAGCAAGTACTACGATCCCATTGGAGTTCTGTAAAAGCATGATACTGTGCATGATTTATTCTGTGGTATTCCACACTGCAAAGCAATATATGTTTCTCTGGCTCTAAAGTGCAAACTGCATTTTTTTGTATATTACTCCACAGTATCATTTCAATACACCTTTGTGTTTTTTTATATTGAAGCATTTTCTTAAGAAATTAGAAAAACATAACTTAATGTTTTCATTCAGTCTATAATTTAGGCCTCATTCAGTTTATAAGCAACCAAAGGTGCATGTTGGCCCAAAAACGTTCCCTCAGTGGAACATGCAGCAAAGCCAGTTGGCATGTGAAAGAGAAAGTGAATGTTATTGGGATCTAAAATCAAATACAAAAAAGTGTCCACTATTTATTAATGAAGATCACAGATATAACATCCCAATAACTTTATATATATTAGAGGTCTACCGATACACATTATTTGTTCTGTATTGTGCAGCATCCACAATCAACAGTAATGACCGGAACAAACTTAATGACCATGATGATATAATGATTACAAATATATAATACATGATTGTGTGATATCAGTTGACCTCTATTTATATTGCTGAAGGTGCCTCCAAGCTATCCATTCAGAAATATTTACTTACCATCCCGTAGCTCTAGACAGAAAAATAATAGAGGTAACAGAACAGCAGACTATGACTATTTCTCTGCATAAGCATTTGTAAAAGGTAATTTTTATTTACTGTGCCTTAAGTTCCTATTCTTTTGGGAAGGATTTAAAGTAGAACTGCATGATATATGTGATGGTGAAGGCGGTGATCTCTTGTGAGGAGAAAACAAGAGAATAACACCAGGATGATGTGAGCTGTGGTTATACAAATGACAGAAAACTAGCAAAAGTATACAAACTGCATGTCAATACCAACATAAAAATCTGATTGGACAGTGACAGCTGCAATCTTTTATATATTTACGTTTATCTTCAATATGCCTTTGACTCATTTGTTTATGGCGACATTCAAATGGAAACGTAAATATATTAGACAGTTTGTGAAGTCGCAGATGGTAAACATTATTAGTGACTCTGAAAGCATGCTTGTTGAAGATTGTTTTGCATAACCTTATGCTTAAGCTAATGTCTGTGAGTACAAATTAATAGTATCATTCATTAAATAAAAAAACAAACAAAAGCAAAACAATTTACCTAGGTCACCTTTTCAGTCAGCAGAAGAAATGTTTAAAAATACACAAAGAGCAAAGAAGAAAAAATGTGTAAAATAATATTTAAATGTTTATTTTTTATTTACTTGATTTCAAAATGTTATTGACTTCCTTTCCATGATCACACACTCTTTAAAATTAAAATATCAAATAAAAGTACATAGCAATAGAGCAGTACTTCAAACCAGTACCTAGGGCCCTACACATGGTGCTCATTTTTACTTTAGCTTTATGTGTTGCAAGCTGTGTAAACGAAAAATAATTTGACCATTTGAGGAGCCCTGAGGTCTGGTTTACGAACAATTGCCATAGAGGAAAAAGGAAGGTAATAGATTTGTTTTACAGCTCAAATGAATTTACTCAACTGAAGAGATTGCTTGTCAACCAGAAGTGATTATTTCATGGTATTGCTTCAGAGGCCCTTTTTGGTATGTTTTTTTTTTTTTTTTTATGCATTTTTATCAGTATTAATCACTTTTATTGCCTGCTCTCTTCTTTTTACCAGTATGTTCATGGCCTGCAGTAGAGACATGTTGCTGGCCTTACCTGTGCAGTTCTTCTTGTAGTTCTTGTTCTCCTGAGGGTTCCCTGGGATGCGGCACTGGAAACGATGTTGCCAGAATTCAGCAAACCATGGGTTCCTTGTGTTTGTATTGAGACTCAACTTCAGGAAATAATCATCGAAGGACGTGACCTCCTCACTCTGAAGCTTCATAGTAATGCCTCCAACAGCTTCCTGTTCATAGCCCTCCACCACCTCATCTCTGTCAGCCCAGCCATCACTAAAGGAAACAGGTCGAACAGAGTCTAATTAGTCTCCCAGTTACTGTCAGCTTTCTTTTCAGACTCTCACCTGCAACGCCTGAGCAACGTGAGCAAAAACACTGACACCCTTGAGTGAACTGACCTAGTTTAGCACAAGCTTATGAACGAACTCAGCAGGAACTTCCATACCTTCTTTTGAAGTCATAGAACTTTACCTGAAAATGCTCTTCTCAGATATTTTAAGGTACAAGGCTGTACATTATTAAGAAACATGATTTGAACAAGGTTTCAATGCAAGCTCCTATTGAATTAATGTTTCAGAAAGGGTTCTGCCAAGACAAATGCATGCTTACACCAACAAACATTTATTTCTAGGTGTATAATGGAGAACACAGTAGAAAAAGTAGAAAAAACTTTTAAGTACTTGTAAAATGGTTAAATGCATATATTCTCAAACAGCCCCCCTTTTTGATGCTGAATTTTACAATTTGACTTTCACATTAACATTGAAAACTCTCAAAAAGTCCTGAAACATTATTTAAAGTGGGTATGAAGCTATTTAGGAGCTTTTATGGAAATCTTTAAAGGTTGTTAAGTCTCATGATGACTCAACTTCACAGGTGTACTTAATGTGTGTAAAATGATACTTTTATCAGTTTTTTCCACATAGTAGACGTAAAGCCTTCTCGTGATCACCCTGTTCTGTTCTGTACAGAGACACTTTACCAGATGAAAATGAACATGCAGCTCAGCTATGGTAAGTGATCATAAGTGAAAATTCTGTTTAAAAAATCAGTTCAGTTATAATCAATTCAGTTATGTGGAATATTTGGGTTTTGTTAGGAAGGAATTTTTCTGCTGTTACTTTGTGCCACTAGAGCCATCTGTCTCCCAGCATCCTTTCTGTATTGCATGCCAAGAACGGCCTATTCTTAGGGGCCTGTTCATAGCATCCAGGCAACAATTCACCTCTTGCAAGTGATGCATGTAGCGTTCACACTAATTACAAGTTCTACCAATTTAACCACACAGGGAGTTTTCAGGAAAATATATGACCATTGTATACTCAAGAACAAAATATTCAACAAGCACAATTTGGTGATATCGCTACTTTAGCACACCAAACAGGACATCAGGTGAATTGAATCTGGTCTTTTTGAGCAATGTGTTATTTGTAAGACTTAATAAATGAAGTGTCCATTGAATGACCAAGGTAACTTTAGAAGGTCCACAAATACATGAAACTTACAAAAATAAAACAGAAAACAAGATGAAAACCCTTCATATTATTACATTATTATAACATTGGTTGGGTGATCAACCAGCAGCTTATTGTTTCATTAGAGGGTTACTTAGTTAGAAATGAAAACCTTGGAGGGCATTACTTTATGATGTATGATTTATACACACCCACACACAACATTTGGTCTACTACTTTTACATGCACTCTCTCACTGCAACCAAGTTAAAGTATTTGCTAAAGGTATTAGTCCAACTGCATGTCATGTCTTTTTCACAGCTCAGTGTAGACCTGTAGATCTATGGAACTACAAAAGTAATTTGCAATTTGTTACACCATTTTAAAATGCCTATACCTTTTACACTGTGTAAAGATTTCACAATGGGTGAGTAATAGAAATTGTTCAAAATTATGTAATATACGTACATACAAAATTACAAAAAAAAAATGTAGACTAACTTACATTACATTTACATAGAATTACCATTTTGGGAACATAAGATTTGGGTCTGACTGTAATGTGTAAAACAAGACCAGTACATGGTTGTGTTTCAAGCAATTAGTATTATACTGTACATATTGATTATTATTATATTACAGATATGAACTCACATTACTTTTGGTAGCTAGCCTAACTAGCCCAGTGTCATTGCTACAGCTTTCATAAGTTCTTGCAAAGCTTTAGGTTAGTCACTTTCAAAACACTCTCCTTGACCCAGAATAGAACAGCCTTGGCCAATTTATGCTCTCTTTCAGTCCACAGAGACTCCACTGGCAGCAAGAAAGAAGAAAAGAATACTTTGTCTTAATGAGACAGGAAAGCCAACACACCAGTAAGATGAGTCTGTCAAAGAACAATATTCCATTCACTTCTTTAGCTCAGGAATGTGATATCATCTTTATCACTGCACATGAATTATTGTCATTTCTTAATTGTTTAATTTCTCTCTCTAGTGGTCTGTAATTTAAGGAAGTGTGAAAACTTAAACTGATGTTAAGCTTAAAAGCATAAAAAGCATTTCTCTGTACCCCTGAACTATGAAACCATGACAAGCAGAGAAGCTTAGAGCAACTTCAGATTCCATTTCCATGTCCTGCAGACAGGTTATTGCCTTCCACAAGCATCCTTCACTGTGATCTGACACAATAGGACAGCTCAGTGTGGATGTATTATGCATGAAAGAATGTTTTAAAAAAGGAAGTTGGAATGTACTGTCTAATCTCATTACATCATTACATATATTACGTATATTAAAAAGCAATCTCATTGTGAAAATATTACATTTATTACCTACATTTAAATAATTTCAGTTTGTAGTTTAGACCATTAGTGAAATGAAAGTCACCTTCCAATAAGAAGGAATTCTCCAGCCACGCCCAGTCGTCTCATAGCCATAAGGAGGCCGCGCACAGTCATGCCCTCACAGAAACAAACCACCACACGGGCTTTAGGCAGTCGCTCCCTCAGCTTCCTCAGCAGCCTGTCAAAGTGCTTTTCCCCAGCATTGCTGTAGATCTTGTCAGAGTGGGCAATGCACAGACCCTCCTGAGATGCCAGCTCTTTAAAGGCTTCCATGCCACTCTCACCATAGTTTCCTACGAGAAATGAACAAACAGACCAGAGTTTGCCCATCGACATCAACATTCTATATTTTAAAAAATGCAAGTTATTAGTTGAATTTGACAGGATATTGAGATGTATAACAGTATGTTCAAAATATAAGGCATTGTTCATCTTTACAAAAAACAAGACTGTACATACAAGATCCACATCATGATCAAATAACTGAATGTTTAGAATGTTTAAAATCATCTTTTTACAGTTTTACTCTTTTTTTCAGTAAAAGAAAGACTTCAAATGGTGCCGTGCTTTTGTAATACATGTACATAACTGAATTTCTAAGGGTTTAACCATCTTTGACTGGTGAAAGTCAGGGCTATGCATGGTAATAGTCTACATTTTCAATGACCCCTCAGCACAATATTGACTTTCTTCCTTTATCTAACTTGGAATTGTATTTACAGTTAACCTTGATTATTCAGAAGTAACTTTGAGGAAAGCTGCTGTGAATGGCATGGCACTGTGGTCATAAAAGAAACACCAGCTGATGATGAGATTAGTGGTGCTGACACTGAGAAAAAGTAGCATCTCAGAAACAGACACCAGCTTTCTTACAAGTTCAGTTACTTCTCATGTCACATTCTTGACGCATTAAGCACATTTTATGATTAACAAGGTTGTTTAATTGACAAACTAAATGTTTTGTATATCACTAAGTCTATGACGTCCACATATATATATATATTACAGGTCCTTCTCAAAAAATTAGCATATTGTTATAAAGTTCATTATTTTCTGTAATGTACTGATAAACATTAGACGTTCATATATTTTAGATCCATTACACACAACTGAAGTACTTCAAGCCTTTTATTGTTTTTAATATTGATTATTTTGGCATACAGCTCATGAAAACCCAAAATTC
>JBBPDA010000001.1:35231935-35243592 GCA_037974385.1 Arnoldichthys spilopterus
GAGTGCTAAGGACCTCAGACTGGGCAGAAGGTTTACCTTCCAACAAGACAATGACCCTAAGCACACAGCTAAAATAACAAAGGAGCGGCTTCACAACAATAAATCTGCAAAAATTTTTAAAAAATGTTTTTGTCTGTCAATATGGGGTGCTGTGTCTAGATTAATGAGGGTAAAAAGTAGTTTAAATGATTTTAGCAAATGGCTGCAATATGACAAAGAGTGAAAAATTGAAAGGGGTCTGAATACTTTTCGAACCCAATGTACATACACACACACACACACACACACATACACACACACACACATTTGATTTAATGTTCAGTAGTTTTGTGGTGATTTGGCTGTGTGGTCAGAGGAAGCATGCAGCAACTAACTCACCTTCAGTGTGAACAGCTGATACATAAGTCCAATTGTACCGTTTAACAATGTCCAAGAGGGCCCTGGCTTGAAGAATGTCAGAGGGCACAACTCTCAGGAAGTATTTATAAAGGGTTTTATCACTCAGATCAATGCTGGTAGCAGAGTAGGCAATTTGGGGGATGTTAAAGAGTTGCAACAGATTCTGAACCTGGATTGCCACTGAACTAGAACCAGGTCCAATCACACCTGCAATGGGTTTCTTAGTGATAGGTGGTTGACTGGATGGCGTCCCATCAATGCACCACTTTGATCCATCGTTTTCATCACGGATCGAAATAAGTGAGTCTCTTATAAACTCAATACTTTGCTCCAAAGCCACTGAGGAGTGCCAACAAGAGTCCCTGATTTCACAGCCCAGGCTGATGTTTGGTAGGAGGTTGGGATCAGCGTTGATTCTGTCCAGCGTGTGGAACATTGCCTCAACCCTTTGAATCCCATACTGCTCTCTAATCTCACCACACGTTCTCTCTGCCACGTTCTCAGCTGATGGTTGATGATGGACAGAAAACAGAGCTCCAATAATTATATCACCGTCCATTCGGGCCACTGGGCGGGATACAGCTCTGGGCACCAGTGACCTTTCATATATGTTACGGGCTGCTGCACAAAGCAACAGCATGGACGAAAATAAAATGATGATCAAATTCATTGTTAACAAACTCCACATGGTTTGAAATTCTTTGGTTGTTAAATCATATCTGTAGGAAACCCTGTTGGTGAGAAGAAGTGACACAGGCATCCGTCATGTCCACGTACAACATCTCAACCTTTGCTTAAGGTAATGATCATCAACTGCCCTGTGAACACGAAGAGCAAATTGTTATACAAATGTTTGAGAAGCTTTCTCAGTCTGAATACTGCACATTTTCTGTTGTCCCTACTAACACACTTGGTTCTGTCTGTGAAGGACTTGATGATGACCTCCTGGGATGAATAGGATGTGTTTAAGCAGGAAAAACACGAAAATGTGCATAGAACAGAATCCCAAAGCCTGCAATTAAGAAGCTATTAAGGAGATTTATACATCAGGCACACCAGCACCATGGAGAGCATTCGGGCTAAAATGCCATTTAGATTAAAAAAAACTTTTCTGCATCCAAACTGGTTCATTCTTATATATTATTGTCCTCTACAGGTGTAAAATCTTGAAAGCATTTTATTTAGGAAATGGCTCAAAACACCAGAACACCAAAGGTCCTGAACATAGGCTACAGGTTGTGAAAAATCCAAGACAATAACCAAATAGCCAAAATTTAGACGCAGTCAAACCTCCCAACCAGTGGGGGCTTGTATTTCTGCCGTGATCTGCGTTGAATAATCGTTAGTCTAAACGATAAGAATGAGCATAAAAGACAACGCTTACCTGGAGTAGCAGGTTAAGTCATTTCATATCGCCTTCTGAAACCTTCCAGTCCCAAACTGCAGTTCACTCTTCACTTCGCGATGCCCCCCTCCTGTTCATCTCATCACTGCATCTGAAAGCGGGTCACATCAGCCGCAGTGTGAGAGTCCCACTGAAACGCGGTGCCCCAGTGAAATCTCTAAACGCTAAACTACTTAGAAACAAACACTTTTAACAAACACTACTGTTTAGCCATTAAATACAGCAATTTGGTTTCTCCATTAATTTATTTTTGCTGTCTGAATTAGTCTACATTTTCTGGTCTGCTTTCTTTACTCTTAGTAGTAAAAGAGTTTTCTCTCTCTCTTTTGGACTAAAGAACCAGTCCTACGTTGTAAATTCTAGCTGTACTGGTGGTGTGGCACTGGCTGTGATTCCTGCTCCTCTTCACAGAACCAGAAAAGCCATCAGCACGAAACAATTACAATGTTTAATTATTGGCCGCAAAATCGTAGCCAGAGCTGTAACCAACAAAAACACACATTTTAAGAAATAATATAATATAAGGTGACCCTTCCCGTAAAATTAACTAATCTCAGCTTTGTGCGTCCTTATTGTGAACCGCTGCAAAACTTGTCCTGCAGCGACATCTAGCGAGCGCAGCGCGAAAAAAACTCCGCTCTTTGTTTCGGTCCATAATTGCGTCACTTCCTGTGATTTAAACATGGCGAATTGCTGGAGGGAATCAGACCACAATAGTGGCCCTGGAGCCGAAAGAAAGTGATTTTCCGGCACTTTTCCAGTTTCTGCAAGGAGGACAGTTGCCCTGCAGTTGAGTAAATATCGTACCCCATACTTATATCAGACCGTACCATGCTAGTACTTTTTTAGTGGTGACTAATACGGTTAATGTAAAATGCTTCTCTGTTATTGACTGCTTGCTTTAATACACATTTCAGACTCTTTTAGTGCACTCAGAGGAAGAGTCGCGAGGTTTCATGTGGCAAACCTATGTGTAATCAGATGTGAAATTTAATAAGATGTTAGTTTAATATAGCGTTGCAGAGATAAATATGGTCTTTTGCAGACTAGACTTGTTGCAATTAAGTGCTTTAAAATACATTAACAGTTAGCAGATGATATATCAGCACGATCAGTATGAGGTTAAAATAGAAAGATTACAAAAATATTCTTATATGTACAGTTGATGACACCTGTGAACAGCGTGGACGTAGTGCATTTCCTTCGTCCAGTAGTCTTAATTCAGCTCACTAGCTAATTTACAGTCTCCTCTTTTGCTGGCTCAGGTAGAGTAGGGAAAACACAAACATATGTAGAGCATGAGGTCCCTGGGAATATGATTGGGATCCACTGCTGTAGTGATTGCTTCACCTTTAATTCATATTCAAATTCATAACCTCTGTAGGCTTCCACCATGAGCAGCAGAAGGAAACGTGCACCACCCGTCCGTATGGACGAAGAGTCCAAGAAGAAGCTTAACTGGAATATGCACCAGGACCGGAGGAATGAGGGTGAGCTTGAAGGTGATGAGATGTTCTGTCAGCCGTCTGTCAGCTTCCAGCCAGATCTTGCACGTGAGGAGGCCAGTCACAATGGGGCTGTTGACTTTTTCCCAGTACCTGTGGAGAAAGGGGAGGAACCAGAACACTCTTTCCAGGATTTGTCCCCAGATACCACTGAGCTTAATGTGGAGCCCTTGTCTACTCTGGATCTAGGGTGGAAAGCACTGATTGGAGAATTTAATATGTATCCAAAGATTCCCATTGAGCTTGCTGACATTACATTTTGCCTGCAGCAAACTGGTAATATACTGTTGCTAAATGTACCCAGCACAAAGCCAAAGGAGTCCAGAAACTGTGCTGTTGAATGTTCATTTGGTGGATTATCACTGGAGGATTTGGACTGGCTGCAGAAGAGGAAGTTCATTCAGCTCTGTCACATGCCTGCAGATAGATCAGTAAAGGTATTTGTTCCCAGACTGTAATGTACACTGCAGCCATTGAGCTATATGGATATAATAAATGTGTAAAGGAGCAGGATTTTCAGTTTTCTTCTTATTGCTGTAGACTTGCTGACATGGTTTCTGACATATTGTTACCATTAAAAATTGACAAAATTACAGACAAAATTCAGTCTGCAAGATGATTATAGTCTTTTTTTTAGCTATGACACATTTGTCAATTTTTATAGATATTTTAATAGACAGTATGCCAGTACACATATCAATTAATTTAGTCCGTATCTAGGAAAATGTATTTTATTGCCAAATATCTTTTACTATTACAATGCAAAACACTTACAATTTTTGTGTTTGTTTAATATTTATGTTTCTGGTTTAGCTAAAGATTTTTCTTTTGGAGTCTGGGTTGGGACGACCAGAATTTCTCAGTGAAGGACATGGGCGTATGAGAAGAGCAAGTCAGCTCCTGCAGAAACTGATGGAATTGTTCTATGACTTCATTATTCCTGGTAGCCTTTTTCTCCATTCACACCAGGCACATTTGGCATCTCATTTCCAGTCTATGCCTTGCTATCCATTTATGCTATAGCTGTAAAGAAGCTTTTGTGTGAAAATGTCACATCACACCATTTCAGAGATCATGGAGAATGAAGAAGAAGAGTGTGACACTGATCTGGAGCGGCAGAATGTGGAGGAACTCTACGATTATGTCAGACACAGTCACCAGAGAGAGGAACATGGCCAGAACTTTGATGTACAACATCCAGCCCTCATCCCAGTGCTGCGACCTTACCAGAGCCAGGCTGTCAATTGGATGCTAAGGCGGGAGAAATACAAGACTGAAACTTCTGAAGGTAAAAGTATCACATCTGTCAGTCTTTATACTTTCGAAACGTATTAACATAACTTGGTGGGCTGTCATTTAACAGTTAGGGAGTTGCCCATGTAACTTAAAGGATGCCGGTTCAAATCCCAGACTGGCACAAGTTCCACTGTGGTGCCCGTAAGCAAAGTGTTGTCCCCATGCACAGCCCCCCGGGCCCCTTGTCAGATGTCCGCTGCTCCTACACTAATGGGTTAACCGGTCACATTCTGTTGTGGTGCACTATGTGCTGTGCTGTGGTGTGTTCACAATGACAAATAATCACTCACTCACTCAAACTCTATGGGGAGTTTACCTCATTTGTTAAGAACAGAACGCATATGACATTCTTTTTGGCTCCTTACTGAAACCTTGCAATTCCTTTTATTGTACATTTGGTTCTTAACTTTCTTTTTGTCTTTAAAGGTTTGTGTTTTTAACTGTTTGTCTGTATAGTATATTTGTGTAGGATGTTTCCCCTTGACTGTTTTGGTATATCCAGGTTTGTAAGAAAATCAATAAAAATATTTAATAATAATCATTCACTCACTCATATCTTGAAAGAATTAGGTTCAGTTTTTAATGAAATTTTAAGGAGTGCTGTCTTTCACCAACAGAACAAAGACTACATTTTCTTTGGAGGGAAGTTATTACAATGTGTGGAAAGAAGCTGTTTTATAACCCTTACACTGGCTGGTAAGAAACTGTTACAATTGTTTATTTGCATCAGATACTGATATCTATACATCTCGAACAAGAACACAGTTGGAAAGCATTGGGTGATTAAGTTTAAACTGATGGTTAGCATATAAAACTTTGTTCTGATTCTTACATACTTTTGCAGTCTGATTCGGGAGTTTCCTCTGGCTGGGGTGGACTGGCCTGGAGGAATACTTGCTGATGAGATGGGGTTGGGAAAGACTGTGGAAGTGCTGGCTCTTATTCTGTGTAACATTCGTGAAGGCTTAAAGCAGGGCGCTCTAACTTTACCTGTGGTGAGTGGGATACAATTTGCTGGCATTCAATAATTGTTTTATTTAGTCTGTGCTGGAAATGTGTCTTTATGTGGTAATCTTCAAACAAAGACTGAAAAGAAATAAAAGAAGGTGTATACAAAATTGTCCATCATACTACTGGGAATTATACTGATATCCAGAAATGTCTGCATAATTCAATTGCCATGATGTACACAAAGAGATACAGAGCATTATTGCAAGAGCTGTAGACAACCTACAGATGCTGAATTTATTACAGTGGTGGGTGATGGGATCTAGGGGTTGTGATGTCTACAACACAATGTAACTATGTTACCTGCTATCCAAAATAACCAGTGAACCTACCAATGTCTTCTGAATAGTAATATACAATGTTAATGATGTTCTGTCATTTCGGAGTGTCTCCTGGTCTCTCTGGTATCTTATAAATTGTTCCTTTGTCTTCACCAGGGCAAATCAGTGAACTATTACATTCCTCCACCACCATTAGAATTTCAAAGGACCAAGCATCTTGAGGACAAGCCCAGAGAGAAAATCAACTACCCTGGTGAGGCCCGACGGTGTATTTAATGCATTTATTACAAATATTTACTACCCTACTTGGTCCAAAACAATATGTGTATTAAATATAACTATTTGCAAACATCTTTAAAATTGAACACTGTAACTGTTTTTATACAGTTATTAACCTTAAGGTTTATTAAACAACCACTACTATAAATCACTGAGTAACCAATATGTAAGATCTGTAGATTTAAATTGATGTAAATTTAGAGTGTTATTATTAAAACTGTCTGCATGATCTCATTCTTTAAAGCTGTCCGTGTGATGCTTCTGACTGCCATTAAGGAAATGAAAGTTGGGAAAGGAGCTTCAGTCAATGCCATTTTCACATACCTCCGGAGTATGTACAAGTATGATCCTCTGAAAAATCGCAACCACATTAAGAAGACACTGACGAAGCTCATGGCTGAAGGATTAGTGGAACAGATCAAAGGCCGGGGATTAGCTGGGTCATTCAAGCTGGGAAAAAACTACAAAGAGAAAAAGAAGAAACCTGTTTCTACTGTATGTATTTTCATATTTTTAGTATAATAATTGATTTATTACTATATCAGAATTGGATATTTACTTGCTATTGGCCTTCGTATAAGCTTCAGACTTTGTTGGAATGCAGCTAGAAATGTTTTGAATTGACTTTTATCTAGTACCAATCTTCTAGGAGCAGCATTTTTGTTTTGAAATAGCCTAAATTTTATTTTATTAATTTTTTTGGTTGTGTTTATGACTGCTTGTATTATCATTTGTCATATTCTTAGTTGTGTCTGCAAGTGTAGTTTTTGCAAAAACTACAGTGTATGAATTGTCAGTCCTATGCAAAGGTTTGAACACGCCCTAACACGTTATGTGTTTTTCTATTTATTTCTTTAATATACTGGAAGAAGTTAAAACATGCTATAATGTTTGGACAGGTCATAACTGATATGTTATTATATTTTTCCTAGTACATAAAATTCAAATAAACTTCGTGAACAGTATTGCTTTCCCAGATTTTACTTCAGTTTCTCCATATGGTGTTTCCATAAATTTGTGCAAAATATGTTTTAGAATCATGATGATCTAATTAAAACATTTTACATAAAGATTCTGTCATCCATATTTATTTTATTTATCACAGCAAAAGTCACCTGGAGAGACGCCATGCAGAAGGACATCTCGGCGGTCTGCTGGTCAGGAGAAAGAGATATCAATGAACTTGTACAGCACAGCTTCTGACTCTGAGGACACACTGAGCAGCATGGATCCTCCACCACTCAAAGAAAAACCAAAGCATGAGGACGATTTTCTGTCAGATCCAGTGAAACTCCATGACAAACCCAGCACTGACACTGACTCTGAGAGTTGTCAAACTTGTGCTGCTCCAGCTGATGATGGGGAAGACACAACAGAGTTCTCTGTAGCTAGTTCTAAGCCAGAACCTAAAGCAGATGATGATGGTCTCCGACTGGGGAATACTGAATCAGATGTTGTCCAGATTTCTCAGTCAGACCCTCCACCCCCAACCAGAGCATCTGTGGTACCCTTCAACACACCTGATTACCGCTTTGAGTGTATTTGTGGAGAGCTGGGCCTAGTGGACTATAAGGCTCGTGTACAGTGTATGAATTGTCTGCTATGGCAACATGCTGAATGTGTCAACTATAAGCAGGAGAACCTGGAGACTACACCATTCTACTGTCCACACTGCCTAGTGGCCATGACGCCTGTGCCCACTGGTGGCACGCTTATCATTTCCCCTAGCTCCATTTGTCATCAGTGGGTAGAGGAGATCAACCGCCACATCCGCTCCGCCTCTCTGCGAGTACTGGTAAGTACTGTGGCACTAAGCTACTTCTGCTTTTAAAATGTTCCTGAATCACAGGGATGACCAGTTTCATTCCTGGAGAACCAGAGTCTAGCACATTTTGCCAATGTGCCTGCTTTAGCACAATTTCTGAATCTGATAGTGTTCACGTGTCTGATTTGTATTACAGTTCAACATAAATACACCAGTAGAGTGTAAATTTTAAAAGCTACCATTGATCTCATCTACAAACACACTATGTGCATTATCTATTACATATATTTCAGAGCAAACCAACATTAGCAGTGAACGTTCTGATTGAGTATATTTTTGTAAGCTTATAAATTGTTCTGAGTTTTTCCTTCAGCAAGTGCTGAACGTTTTTTATCAGCTTACAAACTGTGTAATGATTCGTAATATTTACTTGCCAAAAATTCTGGTCTTTTAAACTGTATTTACAAATGTAGTTGTTTTTTATTGTTTTAGAATTTTTGTATTCATACTTTGTAAAACCAGAGCTTAACTGATATTTTTTTGAGAGAAATTTGACTTCTATAATTTGGCAATACTTGTACATAAATGTCTTTACATATCACATAGCAACAGTCATGGCAAATCAGTGTACAGGTTGGGAGAGGACTTTCACTTATATCTACTTTCACTACAACATACATACCATATACAAATATGCTGCTCTGAATAAGTGCAAACAAATGAAGAATGTGTTTGTCTCTTAGGTGTACCAGGGTGTGAAGAGACATGGTTTTATCCAGCCCCATGTCCTCGCTGAACAGGATGTGGTTATTACCACTTATGATGTGCTGCGTACTGAACTGAACTATGTGGACCTTCCTCATAGCAACAGCAAGGATGGTCGACGCTTTCGGAACCAGAAGCGCTACATGGCTGTACCCAGCCCACTGGTGGCTGTGGAGTGGTGGCGTGTATGTCTGGATGAGGCCCAGATGGTGGAGTGCACCACAGCCAAGGTTACTTTACTGTATATGTCATAACCTATTTCTTAGCATATCACATGGAAGCACATTGAGTTGAAATGAGTCTCAAAACAAGTGATTAAAAAATATTTATGCTCTCTCTTCTCTTTAGGCTGCAGAAATGGCTCTAAGACTCACATCCATTAATCGCTGGTGTGTAAGTGGAACTCCTGTACAGAGAGGTCTGGAAGGTGAGCTGGACATCAAATGTCCATATTTGCTGATAAACAGAATTAACTTTAATTTCTTTCATTTTAACTAATCTGGCATAGTAGTGACTGCTATGTTAATGCTCTACAGATTTGTATGGCCTTGTACTGTTTCTTGGAGTTGATCCATACTGGGTGAAGTACTGGTGGGACCAGCTGCTCTATAGACCGTACCGGCGTGGAAACACAGGGCCACTATACAGTGTCATTGGACAGCTGTTATGGAGATCCGCCAAGAAGGATGTTATTGACCAGGTTGGATTTCTGCTCATGACTTAATCAAAATATTGTAAGATTAATCAGTGCAGTTTAATTATTGGTGCATGTGACCATTCACACATTTAGATTTTATTACCCCAAAATGTAAAGATACCTTATGAATTTTTAAGGATTAAGCTTAGTCCTAGACTATATTGTCATTTTAGTGGAGAATATCCAGCATAAAGCAGAGGACTACGCTTGATTCCTGTCCAGGAAACTGACCCTATAAGTATGAACTTGAACAGTTATTCTGCAAATACAAAATTTGAACATTGTGTCGATTTTAGATCCAGATTCCTCCTCAGACAGAGGAGATCCATTGGCTCCACTTTTCTCCAGTGGAGGGTCACTTCTACCACCGCCAGCATGAGGTCTGCTCACAGGATGCTTTGGTCAAATTGAGGAAGATAACTGACTGGTCACTAAAGTTGGGAAGCCTGGACAGACGCACAGTCAACACCATTCTGTACCCACTCCTGCGTCTGCGTCAGGCCTGCTGCCATCCTCAGGCTGTCAGAGGAGAGTTCTTGCCCTTCCAAAAGAGGTGAGGAACTTGGTGATGCCAGAACAAACATCTGTATGTCAAACAGTTAGCAACCAAGATCATTAATCTTTAGAAATGTAGAGTCGTGTTTTTCCTGTGCTTTTCCTACATAATTATTTATATGTGAATACAAATATAATTGGATGGGAATTACAGTTGTAATGAATTACACCTACATCCAGCTTACATTTTGTACTAACAAGTTTTAGTTTTTACAGCATAAAGAAATGTAAAGGATGATTTTTCGAGACTTTACATAAATTCAATTTCAAAGAAAAAGTACAGTATCTTAAAGTGACTACTTGTCATTGTGAACACACTGCACCACAATGAAATGTGACCTCTGCATTTAAACCATCACAAGTGCAGCATGTGGAGCACTGGGCAGCTATCAGCAGCGCCTTGGGAGCAGTGTAGTGGGACGGTACCTTGCTCAAGGGTACCTCAGTAGCGCCTGGGCTGGGACTTGAACCTGCGATCTTAAAGTCCCAAGCGTCCTAACCACTAGACCACCACTGAAATTTGTACCACTGTACTGCACAAAAGGGGTATCTTTACTCTAGCTACTATTCAATTCAAGAAAATTTTATCAAAGGTGGTGGCCCAAGGCATATGAGCCATAGTATGGGCACAAGTAACACTCACTGCTGAAAGCTTATATATAATGCCCCATTTCCCTTATTGCATTACTCAGTACAATGACAATGGAGGAGCTGCTGAAGTCTCTACAGAAGAAGTGTCGTGTTGAGTGTGAGGAGGCTCACCGTCAGCTGGTGTGTGCGCTCAACGGTCTTGCAGGAATCAACATTATTAGAGGTACAATATATATAAACAGCATGCTGTTTCTGTGCAAAGGGTAAAAGTGGACTATTGAAAATGTTGAAAACGTAATGTTCATGACTTGGTAGGGGAGTTTGTAGAGGCAGCAGAGATGTACAGAGAAGTTCTTCGATCATCAGAGGAGCACAAAGATCGCCTTAAAACAGACTCCCTACAGGTAAAGCACTGTTCACCACCTCTCTGCAGGCCTAGCACTTCTTGAAAAGTATAGAAAAAAAATAAATGTGTTTTTCTAATGTATCACATATGTTAACTGTGAAATATAGAGACTTCATGCTACACACAATTTGATGGAGCTACTAAACGCAAAGCATCCTGGTATACCCCCTACTCTACGAGATGACCGTCTGAAAGAGGAGGTTAGTTCAGTAATTTAGGATAGAAAGGACTGTTTCTCACCACTGTTTTGAATATTAAAAGTGTCCTGTACTACAAAGTTTATTTAATCCATAATATTAGATTTGACGTTGCTTGTAATGTGATATTAAGGAGTGAACCTTGAGCTAGATGTGTAGACAGGAACAGAACAAAGTACTTTTGTGTTCCTTCGAGTATCTGAATGTTCATTCACTGGTTCTGTATTTTCTAACTAGGCAGAGCAGCTGAGACAACATTACATGACCAAGGTCAGCTCTGAAGTGTCAGAGGCTCAGCAGAACCTACTGCCTGTCCTTCAGAACATCAGAGAGCTCAAACGCAAGGTACAATCCCTGAGAACCTCAATACTGATCTGATTTAAGATAAGCCCTTTAACACAAAAGTTACTTGTGGTGGCCTAGTGGTTAGAACACTGCCTTTAAGACCTGAAGGTCTCAGGTTCGAGTCCCGGCCCGGGCACTACTGAGGTACCCTTGAGCAAGGTAC
>JBBPDA010000001.1:35243692-35275146 GCA_037974385.1 Arnoldichthys spilopterus
GGGTTAAATGCAGAGGTTGCATTTCGTTGTGGTGCTCGAGTGTGTTCACAATGACAAAGAGTCACTTTCACTTCACTTGTCTGTTTCATTTCAGGTTAACCTGCGCTCCCCCTGGTGGTTGGATGTCATCCAGCAGGCCATCCAATACTCCATGGACGATGAGTTGGTCAGCCGCATCCAGAACGAACTCACTTGCAGCTACAAACAACAAGCCCACAAACTGTCAATGGCAGACAAGTAAGGTTTTTTGGATTCTGTCTAATATCCTCTCAGTCTGGTGCAACATTGTTTGTTATTTTTATTTTATAATTAAATTTTTTTTTTAAACTTCTATCTTCCAAGGTTTCGGGATGCCCGCGGGCTTCAGTTTTTACTTAGTACTCAGATGGATGAGCTGATGAAATCCCAGAAGACCGTTCAAGATGCTGTGGAACAACTAGAAGCTCAACCTTCACAGGAAGTCATTGAAGAGGCAACAGCTTGTCATCTGAGACCTGTTCGCCTTCCACTCAACAAGTAAGAATCTACCACTTAATGTGTAATAATTTTAGTTTTTTTTATCTGATCTAAAATTTTTTAATAAAAATATAGTATGCTAAATTGAATTGATCTGTTCTTGTTTCCTTCTGTAGCTGTGTGTTTTGCAAAGCTGATGAACTCTTCACAGAATATGAGTCAAAACTATTCTCTCACACGTAAGTTAAACAGAAGACAACACTCTTTTAACTCTGCAAAATAACACAAAAATATACCTTTAAAAGACTTTAATTTGCATCATTGGCAGAGTTAAAGGTCAAACAGCCATATTTGAGGAGATGATTGAGGATGAAGATGGGCTGGTGGATGACAGACTGCCTACTACTAGCCGTGGTCTGTGGGCAGCCAGTGAAACAGAGCGTACCTTGAAAGCCATCTTGTCTTTTGCCAAGATTCGCCGCATGGAGCCTGAACTCATAGAGGAGAGCAATACCTTTATGGAGCTGTTTGAATACTGGAAAAAGGAGTACAAGGTCTGTGATCATGCATCAGACAATTATAAGAATAGTTTGAAAGCCCTTTACATAGAGAGCTGTTTTTACAGCTGTTTAACAGATATTGTAAACCAAATATGAGAGAGTGACTTTGAGGCAGGACTTAGATTATACCAAATTAAAGAGTAAAGTTAGATTTAGGCACCTGATGAATGTATAATTTTAGATTATGGTCTGCACATTTCTATATTTTCATGATCACAAATTTGTTGCTCTTTTAGGTGTTGCATGAGTACTGGATGACGCTGAGGGATCGCGTGTCAGCAATAGATGAGCTGGGTATGGCTACAGAAAGGCTGCGTGTACGTCTTCCTGATGAGCCCAAACCGAAAGTCCTACACATCATAGAGCCACATGAGGTGAGCAGAACAGAGCACAGATGGCTGTACTGCAACTGCACACGGTAACTATGAAAAATTAAAAAAATAAATAAATACATAAATTCGTCTGTGTTTGTCCGTTTGTTTGGGTTCAGGTAGAGCAAAACAGAGTGAAACTGTTGAACGATAGAGCTGTGGCAAAATCTCAGCTACAGAAGAAACTCGGACAATTGTTGTATCTCAACAACCTGGAGAAGGTAAATTTATGTTGTATTTTCTATGCTTTTCGAATATGAAATATCGAATTTTGTTTACTGCACTGAATTTTCAATTGAATACTAGCAAAATATTAAGGAAAAGCATTATTAAAGAGTAATTACACCCTAAAGCCACTTAATTAAAACCTGAAAAAATATTTTTTGTATTAAAAAATGACATCTGTTTTGTTAAACTTTCAAAATGCCAACATTTTTTGGTCATATCAACATCTACAGTGCCACCCTCTTGTTCCACTCTGCTATAAGTGTACGGCACATTGTCACAGCAAATCACACCAATGACTTGGAATAAATGCATCCCTCTCGGTCTTTATACGTTTGTCAGTTTGCAAGCTTACAGCAGTATCAACTTTCTCATGACATTAACATTTTTTAGTCTCAGGATAAATCAACAGGAGGTCTGAACCCAGAGCCATGTCCCATTTGTGCCCGATCCCTCGGTCAAGAGGTGAGTTGACTTCTTAACTTAACATATGAAGGTGGAAATGGTGGAAAAAAACACATTTTTGTTGCAATTTCTAGTATGATTTTATGTGGAAATGTTTGTACCCTGTTTGTGATATGTTTGTGTTGTTTTCATATGACTGAATCTGGAAAGTGGGCCGTGCTTACATGTGGACACTGTTTCTGCAATGAGTGTATTTCGATCATTGTGGAGCAGTACAGCATCGGTAATCGAAAGAGAGCTATAAAGTGTGCCATCTGCAGGCAAACCACCTCCCACACTGAAATTTCCTACGTCTTCACCGCTCAGGCTGCAGACCAGGGCCAGGAAATTCCAGTCAAAGTGAGTTCAATTCAGAGTCTCTGTAATGTTAGAGTCCATCTAAAATTTTTGAAATGTTGCACTGAGATGAAAGTTTCATATGTCAGGATCTTTCTCCGGTATCTTATCCCACTGTAGGGTAGTCACTCTACTAAAGTAGAAGCCGTGGTCCGAGCCCTCAAGAAAATCCAAATGACTGATCCTGGAGCTAAATCCCTTGTGTTCTCCACGGTAAATCTTGCCTGAGATGTTTTCAATTCAGCTTTATAAGCTTAAAAGAAGTAATTTCATCATTACCATTGTTTAAATTTCTCTTTTTCCTCTCAGTGGCAAGGAGTTCTGGACATCATTGCAAAAGCACTTTTTGACAACAACATGGAGTTTGCACAGATCAATGGAATTCATAAGTTCCAGGTTTGTATAACTACTTTAGTCTCTTATGCCCTTGGTACTGTTCAGAAGTACAGCATGAGTTTCATATTGGTCACTTTTCTGGATATGAACATAGGGCTACACAATTCTTGATAAAATGGGAATTGATATTTTTAGCTTAGAATTGAGATCAGTGTTTCAGTGCATCAGTTTTGTAATACATAAACTTGTACAGTTGACACTGAGATGTTTAGATTTTTTTCAGCATGCTAGCAAAGTGAAATGACAATGAGAAATGCAGAGTATTTATGCATTCTAGGGTTACATACATTTATGATTTATTTTTTAGGAGAACTTGACTTCTTTCAAATATGAAGAGAAGATCAACATCCTGCTATTGCCTTTGCACACAGGCTCAAATGGCCTGAATATCATTGAGGCTACCCATGTGCTGCTTGTGGAACCCATCCTCAACCCAGCCCACGAGCTGCAGGCCATAGGCAGAGTTCATCGGATAGGCCAGACAAAGTGAGCCGCTAGCCAGAATCTCATATGGCACTCAGGGTTGCATAGACTTTTCATCTAGTTGACAAATATATCCAATAGATAGTGGTGCTGTCTAATAATAAGGGACAGTAACTGATTCACTGTGAACTGAAAGCTGTATTATAACACGGTTATCTAACATATCATTTTGATCGGCAACTTAAGCATAATCATCACATGAAGCATAATCAGAATAATAGAAAAAAAATTGAAATGTGTTGATGTATTTATTGTACTCTGGCAGAGCAGAACGTTGGACTACTTTGTTAAAATGTCTGCATTTTATTCATTATTACATGTCTAATACTACAGATAGTTATGTCATTAATTTGTTATAATCTAATCCAGATGTAGCCTCAATCAATACATTTTATGAATAGTTATCCATTGGCACTGACAGATATGTGCATATATATCACTGTTGGCCCAAAATTCCCATATTGGTATATCCCTAATACTTTGCTTATCAGTTATTTCTCTCCCTAGACCCACTTTTGTGCACCGGTTCCTGATTAAGTCCACTATTGAGGAACGCATGCAAGCCATGCTGAAAACAGCAGAGAAAAGGTGAGCAGGAAAAGACTTTTTTTAATCAGTTACTTCATATAACAATTTTTTTTGTTACATTTTCCTAATCATAATGGATTACTTTTACCATAAATGTCTAATCATCTGTTTTTTGTCCTCCAGCCATGGTGCTACAGCCATGAAACACTCAGAGGCCTCTGTGTTCACAGTGGCTGACCTGGCTGAGCTTTTCACTGAGGATACAGAGTGAAACTGCAATCTGAACAAGGGCGGGACCACTACCAATACCAACCAACCCACAGGCTCTCTGCTACCCTCAACTACTTTGCTTTGCACTTTGTATGTAATTATTAATAGTAAGTCAAGTGGTGTATGTAATTTATCATCATAGTCTAAAGTTATGTTCTCATCATACTAATCATGTCAAAATGGCTTTCTGATTTTTGATTTAAGATCCACTGCTGTTAAGCACATTGCAAGCTTTAAGGAAGTATGTCAGAGGCAGATTTGAATAGATGCTGAGAAATTATCTTCAGCCTCACAAATTCCAGGGTAGATTGAAATACAGAATGTAAATAGATGCCTTGGCTAAAACTGTAGCCACAGACAGGTGAGCCCTGTCACTGAGATTTGGCATCAGTGGCCGCACATGGGTCCACAAGAAAGTAACCAACACTAAAGAAACCCTGTCTAATAGTTGGTATATGCATTAAAGTAGTGTGCATGTCAAATTAGTGTGCATTACAATATGATGTATAAACCAAATGGAAATGTTTTTTTTGCTATAAGAAAAAATAGGCACGATTTCTGTACTAGTAGGTCACAGTTGTCACACTGTGATACTGTGATAATGGTATCTTATGTTTTCACTGCATTCGGTCCTACAGAAAGTAGAAAAAACTTTTTTCTGTGAGGTAACGTCAAGCTGAATGATATATTTGCATTCAATCAGGTATTTAGTTCTCTGTTCCTCACTTCATGGACAAAAAAGACCACAAACTTTAAATACTAAAACAAAAATGCCAGCCTATAGGTAGAGACATTTTTAATAATAAGTATTTGGTTTAAACAACATATTTTAACATTGTTGACTGTGCACTATACAGAGGCTTGCATGTTTCAACAGTCAGGGTTCTCTTTAATAAAGCTCATAGCTGTCAGCAAGAAGGTTTTTACATCAGTAGGAAGCCCTAGGTACTTCTAAGCGATGGACTATTACTGGGTCATTCTACAAGACAGGTGCTATTTCAATGTTCACAATTTTAATAAAAAGCTACTTTTTTTAAATCTCCAACATGAAACATATTTTAAGCCCACAAAGATCACATTTTCCAATTTCAGGCCTAAATACCTTATTAATATTATTATTTTAATTTAGACATGGCAGCCATTTGTCCTTCACCACCCTGCCATATGTACATCATTTGAGTAGTCATACATCAGAAGTTTTAAAAAATATAATATCTTCTTATTAGTGAAATGTCCTTTTTTTAAAAAGAAACCTGTCAAAATAAGTAATTTAAACAGTTTATTTAATTATTCTTAGATTGATCTAAATAGATCTCAAAATATACATTTCACACATCAGTGGTCTAATTGTTTTTACAAATAGTACAATTAATTTTTAAATAAAAGTTACATTTATTTGACTTGTGCACAAAGCAATTTTATTTATCATTAATTAATTCACTGCTTTTCCATTCATTTTTAACAATATCCTTCTGGCAAGGTGGTAAATTGTGATGGGGTGTTAAAAGATAAACTGTTTCTCTATATGATCTGCTGGTTTGACACTTCACATAAGATTAGAAATTGTTTGTTAATCTAAATCTACAGATGTACATGTTATGAATTTTAAATTTGTCTTTAAACACAGCGAGTGAGATAATGAGTGGATGAGTGACTGAGAGAAAATCTATAAAATTTGTATTTTCTTAATACCATAATAACAAGAAAATTTAAACTAATAGCTTTAAGCTATTAATTTATCCATCTCATCAAACGTTGCAAAATGGCCCCTGTTTTGTAGAGTCACCCAGCTAGCATTTACTGACCAGTCACAGTAGAACAGTTAACATTTTTGTAAAACAGTGTTTTTATAAGCAAATATATGTTCACATATGTGGTATGTACATGTGGATGTGGTATATCCATGTGGCGCAGCTGTTGAAAAATTTAAATATTTGTGAATATAAATGGGCATGCACTTTCTAGGAAGGCATGCTTATGGTGCTGTTTTCCCTATTGGAAGCCTGTCAAAACCAGGGACCAGTCACATACCATATAGTAAAGATGTGTGCTATTAGTTCAAATGAGGTTTTTGTTTTATGGTCAAACCATAAAAAAGAAACAAATTACATTTTTGGCAACAAATTCTCACTTGTTATTTCTGCTGATCTAAAAGTGATGTATTTAATGTAACTTTGAAAAATATCAATGTTTAATAAGAAAACCATTGGTCTTCACAACACTTTTTGTCTTTCTAATCTTTGTTTGGGTCAGCTGTGGCCTAAAATGGGTCTTCCGAAAATAAGTGGTCATGAAGAAACTATTGCAATATCTTTGTATGACCAATGGCATGCTGTTCATTAACTCCTTAATTGTTTTCTATGAAGCTAAACATTAAAGCAGAAAATATCAGCTTCTTTCAACCTTGGCATCTTTAGATCATAGAAATGGTTTGTTTATTTATAATTATAGGAACAAGGTGCCTGTTGAAAATATTCCTGCGATTTTACATAGTTCTTGATAAATACTAAGTTTTGCTTCACAGATTAACTGGGACAAGGAGGAATCAAAGACATGGAATAGCAAATTAATATATTTCTACTGCAAAGCTGCTAATTTTGCAAATCATTTGGGTTAATCACTTCCTACAAGAGAAATACATTATTTAGCATTACTTAGAAGTTGAAAAATGAAAAGCATGTCTTCTTGATTATATGTTAGAATAATACATATTTTACACTGTAATACATAAGATTTTTGCAAGACATCATATATATATATATTTTTTTTTTTTCTCTCTCTCCACTGCAGTTGAAATAGTGACTCTCCACATTCTCTCTGTCCACATTATTTTACAGTCAGACACTATCTTCTTGGCTAGTGTGTCAGTGAACTGCCCTTGACTCAGTGGTAGGGCTTCTTTTCATAAAAGTAATTGGAGTTCCCGAAACAGTAAAGTTTTAGCGGTGCCCTTTAAAAAACTTGCAGACAAAGGAGTCCGACACAACAGGGTACCACCCTACAACTCTCCATTCCTTTTACATGATAAACAGGCACCTTATTGGCCAATGTATTGGGGACATCATTGTAAGGCGTCTGCTAAGTGGGCTTTCGGTAGTATTTTTACTCTTATTGCCCCAAATCTACTTGGCCTGTGTTACCTTGGACTCCCCCCAGCTTGCCCTATTCATGTGTGGAATCTCATTGTTGGTGTGGACATCATTCATGCTGGTGTTTTAAGGCCCAAGGGAGGCTCCTACTTCATTAGAGCTGTGGTTCGAGGGCTGGGGTGAGTGCTAGCACAACGTCTGGGGCTGACCGCCAGTCGGGGTGAATAGTGGAGAAGAGTCAGACATTTGAGGGAACGGCCAAAGAGGAGCTTAGGAGCAACATTTTGGCTATTAAGGAGCCAGAAGCCTTTAAAGATGCCACCAGCCCCACTGGCACTGATGTGGTGTTTGCTCACAATATGGACATTTACCTCAGCTGAATTTTTGGAGAAGGAGGGTGAGTCTGAATCATTTAAGGCTGCATATGGTTTATTACAGACTACTAGTCTTTAAATAATCTTCAACATTTTGGTAACAGATTAATTCTGATGATTGTTAAAAGTCATTTCTTAAGCTAGACGAATGGCATCTAGGTTTTGGCCTGTTTTGGTATTATTGATATTATTATCATTTTAGAATTAAGTTTCAGCCAATTTAAGGAGTAATTTTTTTATAATGATGAAAATGTGTGCCAGCATTTGGAAATGTATTACTGTGTAAGAAGCTAGTGTGTAGACCATAAATATATATTCTGAGTACAATACAGCTGGTTAATCATAGTACCTTTATAAAGCTTGATAAAACTGAAAGTCTGAATGATTTGTATCAGTAGTGATAGCAAGACTGTAGTGTAGATGTGTTGATGTGAACTATACTGAAAATAGCTTTGGTCAAGACATCATGCATGTTTAATGTCCTTCTTTTCCTACAGAGCTCAATGAAACTGTTATTTGTACCAATGACCAGATGCAAGTTATCATTCCCAGTGCATTCTTTCTCAACAAAGAACCTCCTGTTTATGTATGTTTGCACTAGCTCAAACAAGCTATTTTAATTAATATATGTTTACATATAACAGTATACTTAGTCATTTTCTGCTCTATAATTGATAGGGGGTCTTATTAAAAGAGGCGATAATCTTTCCTTTTCAATCCAGATTTGGGATTTGCACCTAAATGACCCAGAGTGTCGTGGTGTTGAGACTGGGGATGACTATGTCTTCAGTATCAAGACTAATCTTACAGATTGTGGCACCATTACGGTAGGCTTAGCAACTTCTTCTGCTTCCATCTTTGACAGGATACTTTTAACTTGAAACAGAAGTATATACGTAGTGCTTATAATTAATAAATCCCTCAGAACAATATTACGGTTATTACTAGGTAACTTTTGTTAGTGAAAATTATACAGCATGTTCTGTTTATTTCATGTAACACCTTTGGGAATTTAGTGACAATGTAATTTAATGACATGAATAAAACAGAAACGAAATGTAGCTACAATGATTGATTATGCACATTACAAACACTAATCTGGAGGCTTTGTTTGCCTGCGGATAATTGTTTTTTAATATGCAGAGAGTGAGAGGCAGAGAGGGAATGAGCAAGTGTTGCTTCTTTCCTTCCAAATTGGATGGTCTGAGTGCTTTTAGAGCTCGGAGGGGAGGGCCAGTAGCCGCGCTGCTTTAAATTACCTTGATTTATATGGAAATGATGACTGTGTTTTCAATAGTAGTGAATAGGCTAACCATAATTCAATGTCACAGTTTGTAGTCCCTCTTTTATTCAGCCCCACAGCCTATCTCATACAGTTGTAACATTGCCCAGAGGACAAGTTTCACTCTGGCAGAGTATAAATCTGTACTTGAGACCATGAGTATCATTGAGAGTCTCACTCAGAATGCACAGAGGCATTTCTTGTAAAGCCAGCAAAAGGTTAACACAGCTGTGAGCAGGCAGAAAATCCCTCCTGCCTCCCAACTACTTTTAGTAGTTTTTTTCTTACCTCTTTGTTGAAAGTAAACCTACTTTGGATTAGATATTGTTTTCAAAGGGCTGAAAAGGGTTTTAGTTGCCAGAATCAGCTGCTTTCATTCTATAATGTTGTAGTGTTTATTCATGGAACACACAGAAAAACACACATGATCTACTTAAACATACAAAATAATTAATGTACCAATCACATGTACTGAGTACACAGAATTGCACTGAGGAACCATACTTTAGGTTAATGTCACTCCAGCCACCATCCGCTTTAACCAAATAACAACATTCAAGACACAGCCCCACTGTCCTGAATACACACTGCCCCTGTGTGGTTTGGGGTTTGTCGTTATGGTGAAGGAACAGTTTACTGACACACAATAAAACTTCTCCAGATGGGAGGGACAGCAGTTTGTCCCTTTCAAAAGTAAAAAAAAGGCTATTTCCTTTAAAACTGCACATCCACTGTCTTTAAAACTATTCTATTCTTTGCCTCATCAACAGTGTTTGGTATGGGAATAAATAGCCTGGAGTATTAGATGTTTTTTTTTTTCCCAAAAAATAAAAGAATACATTTTTTGCATTTTTTCCCCTTTCAGGCATCTGATGACACATACATAATGTTTACCAACACCATACGCAATAATGACACGGAAGTCATCACAAGAAGCTTTGTCAATATCACATTTGGATGTCGCTATCCCATAAACTACATGGTCCAGCAGCCTAACGGAGAAAATATGATCAGAGTTGATGTCAGGTGTGTATTAGATCAACGATACATCAAGGATTCAGCTTACTGTGCTGTCTTTTTAGTGTTAAGCTTATTGTGTGTGTAGAACATGTGTGTAAGAATGGCTTTAATTACCACAATTTGTCCAAGCCTAAATGGGGCTGAACCTCAGACTAATTATTTGTTTTGCTGTTTGACAATAGAGGTAACCCATGGTAACTAAAGTGCACCCTGGTGTTTATCTGAAGTGTCTGTTACAATATTCATGGAGAGTGCCCTTGAGCCTCCTTCAGAAGGTCTTTTAACATTCTCCGCCCAACAGGACGATCACTCTGAACACAGAGGATGGAAATTTCTCAGTGTCCATGCTGCTTTATAAAGATGAGGACTTTGAGGACAAATGGACCACTATTCCCTCTCTGACGCTTGAAGATAGCATCTATGTGAAAGTTTACATGGTTTGTATGATTAGAATAGACACATGCTGTAATTTGTACGTTATTTTGGACCTTCACAATGGGCATCACAATGGTTTCAGTGTGAAGACTTCTCTTTCAGTATTACTATTGTATGGAATAATAAGCCTTGTGTTGCTCTATACATGGGACTGGTTCAGTAGGTAATGAACCAGTCAAATACACTGCTGGAATAATTTTATTACTAAATTCTGTTTATACAGAACAGTTCACACATTAAGATACATCTCAAAATCTTTTACAAAGAGTAATGCAAGTTAAAGTCTTTGGATCTTCTCTAATTTAAAGGCTGCTATCAGTGTTCTGAGGTTATCAGTGTCTGCCTTTATAGAGAACCATAGCACATGAACTTAAAAATATTTTGAGGGGTTATTCAAGGATGTAACAGACTCCTAAATGCATTTATGATTCAAAACAAGTTGTGTTCCCTATAGCTAAAATTAATTTATCCAGTAAGTTACAGTCTCACATGATCTACAGGGAAATTTGTGATTCCTTCTGTGCTTTATCAGAACCTTGGCACATCCTCTTGTTTACTCTCACCCTCCTTGTACATCTGCTGACTGCTTGGAACCATGTTTGCTCAATAACTTTCTCTATTGTGTGTATCTGTTGGTTATTGACTAGCCTATTGGACTCTCCCTGTGCAGATACCAGCTAATCTTATGCTCCGAGTGGAGAGATGCTGGGCTACACCAAACAATGATCCATACAGTAACATTCAATACACTTTCATCAAGGACAGGTTTGTGCAAATAATACTCAGATTTTGGTAATTCAGCTCTGAAGACACATTATGATTTAATACACCAAGCAGGCTTTATAATAGCTACTCTTTAATCAATCCTTAGTAGTATTTTATTAATGGTCATCACCTTAAAGGATTGTTTTGAGACCCAGTGAAAAGCTGCTAAGAGAGCTGGTGACAAAACGACTTATACAACCCCTGTTCATGTGACGCCGCTCTCAAGCAGTGTGCATTTCACAGCACGACAGCTGTGCTCACCCATAACAACCCAGACATATTTCTCTTCTTTTAGCAACAGCATAGCTTTTAAATGTGCTGCCGTGTTCCAAGAAACTAGAATGTTAATTAAGAGTATTTGTTTTGATGCCTTTTTATACAGAATTACACTATTCTGTACATTTAAAACCAGAAATATTGGCACCCTTGCAGTTTTTCCAGTAATGCACTCATTATTTCAGAAATTAAAATGCTTTGTAGTTCACATGAGCATTAGGGATGTAAATCACACACCATCACAATTCAAGCATACGTATATTGATAATTTTAGACAAAGAACCAATATATTTTCAATACCTTAAAATTGCAGCAATGTGATTCAGTTTGATGTGATTTAGTTGATTCCATTCAATTCTGTGGTGTAAAAGGAGGAAATTAATGATTTAGGAAAGAAAACTGTAGAAAAGCCTGGGCAATATCAAGGCTGCAAGTCCATTTCCTGATTTTTTCCTACTTCTGTCTACAATGTCAACAAGAGGTTTGCAGACCATGGCACGGTAGCAGACCATGGCACCTCTTTGGGTGTGGACAGTAGAGAAAAGCTGATGAAAGACTGCAGTGATGCAGTCATGCAGAAGCTTCACAGATGTTTTGGACTTGATATGCTACTTGTAGCACTGGATGACCTGAATCTTTGCATGCCATAATAAAACAACAAAAGAAATCTGGAGAGCTACCTAAGACCCAGAATCAGTAAACTGTCAGAGGTCATGGGTTTAATAAAGAAACATGTTTGTTGCTATTGAAAGTGCTTGATTTCAGTTCCAAAGTGTGTGCTACTAAACAGTTGAAGGTGCCATTGATTTTGTCCAAAAACTTGTTTTAATATAAATACATATACAAAGTTCTGAGAGAGAAAAAATAGTATGTAGTTTTGCAGTATTATACTGAAATAAAATAAAATTGAGGAAAGCTGGACTCAACCATTTCATCTGTTTTTGGAGTGAATCAAATCATTTGAACTTTCAGAAAACATTTAGTGATCATCTCTTTTTTTATGATTACCACTATATTTTTTGTTCACAGTGTTTGAATTTTAGATGGTATTTCTTTTAATTTATAAAAACATTATTTTTGTTGAACTGATTTTCCCATAACGTATTTATATATAAAAGCACTGTTTGTCTCTCAATAGTTGTCCAGTGCTGGAAAATGATCAGACACTGGCCGTAATGAAGAATGGACGTGGACCAGAGTCCTTGTTCCGGATCCAAATGTTCAAGTTTGTGGGCAGCTCTTATACAGATGTTTTTCTCCACTGCAATGTTCAGATCTGTCACAACACTGCTGGAATGTGCCAACCTGTAAGATTTCTTTATTTCTACTCTCCTTAAGTACTAAAAGCACAGTACATGAAAAGTTTAAGAAATCTAAAGTCTATTTTTTCTAAAGTGACTATTTGTCATTGTGAACACACTCAAGCTCCACAATGAAATATGACCTCTGCATTTAACCCATCACGCATGCACATGTGGAGCAGTGGGCAGCTATCAACAGCACCTGGGGAGCAGTATAGCAGGACGGTACCTTGCTCAAGGGTACCTCAGTGGTGCCCGGGCCGGGACTTGAACCTGCGACCTTTGGTTCTAGGTCCTAACCACTAGGAAATGTTCTAGTGGCCTAGTGAAAAACCAAAACATCCCCGCTACACATAGAAATTATAAGTAATTTTGTATGAAGTAAATTGTTTTGTTATATTCTGTTATTGTGGGATCATGTGCCCCTTATATTATAACATTTTTCCAGGATTCCTTTTTCTAATTTTGCCCCTTCCTTACTACTTCATAAACTGACAGAACTGCTCAGGTGAGGATGCATCAGGACGGACACGCAGAGATGTTGCCCTGTCCCATACAGTTTCTTATGGACCAATAAGAAGACTCCAGGTGACCTCAGACCACACCAATCTAAGTAAATTTCTTCTGCTCTTCTGTGTGTGTCTCTAAACACACTATATGTCCAAAAGTATCCAGACAACCCATTCAATTAGTGAATTTAGCTACTTTAAGGACCACTGACACAGACAGACAGTTTTTATAATCTTCATAGAAAAGCACTGGCAGTAGAATGGCTCTGGAGCAGCCTCATATGAGCCTATGTTCACCCTGCCAAGTCTCAGCTAGGAGGTATGAAGAATGCACTCAAATCGTCACAGCAATGTTCCAATACCTAGAATAAAGACTTCACTCCACTCATAGCAGCAAAGGGGGCAAACACCCTATTAATACCCTTTGTTTCAGAAAACACATTGATTGAGTAGATCTTTTGGACATGTAGTGCATATCAGCCATCTGTGTGTATAAGCACACAGTTTGATCAACCTTTCAATACCTTCCTTTTTTCCTCTATGTCAAATCTCTGATTTCTCTATGCACATCTCTGTTCCAGATGCAGGTATGCCCCCAGTCGAAACCTTCGTGTTGGCGGGTCTCTTGGTGGTTCTGCTGCTCATCACTGGTGTATTTGGGAGGCTGTGGCTCAACAGCAGACGGTCCTATCCCACTCAAGAGGCCCAGCTCACGCTGTCCAACATCCACCACATCTCAGAAGTGGCCACCTAAGCTTGAAGAAAATGGCATCTTTTATATACATCCAAACCCAGACACAGTGAAATATATATTCTGTACAGAGAGCATGTAAACAATAGTGTGTTGTTTAAAAGAACTGGGGCGCTCATAGAATTTAGGTCACGCTAAGAAATTTCTTTTAGATATGTGATATCATTTTTTATATTTTTCTTTATCATTTTATGATTGTTGATTGTAAAACACATTATTAATAAATGTTTATAAATAAAATAACTTTCATATGACCTTGAATTAATGTTCTCTTTATTTACTGGGTTTTTCACATCCCGCAATGAGATTCAGGAGTAAAAGTGAGTGTAAAAAATTAGGTCTATGTTTACAGCAAAAAAGTGGAACAAGGCACCAACAATTACTATGCAGTGACAGAGATTAAGTCTAGCCTTGAACTAAATTGCTTTACAAAAATGTAGACTGTTGAAAAAACAGTGATTTTCAACATAGCGGTTCCAAAACAAACAGGTATTTTCAGTTAGTATCCCATGTTAATTTTAAAAACCTCCTCACTTTCAAAGCCTTACACAACCTGGCATCTCTGTACCTCTGTGGTCTTATTGTGCCCTACTCCCCCTTTCGTTCCCTGAGGTCTTCTACCAACAGTCTCTAGACAGTCTCATGTACTCAGCTTTCCACTATAGGTGGGAGGACTTTCACTGCTACTGACCCCAAACTATGGACATCTCTTCCACAATCTCTTCGAGACTGTGCTTCACGTAACACTTTTAGATTTTTAGGTTAAGTTTTCTTCATTTCTTTTTATTGTAAACTTTTATTATTTAAAATGTGCAGTCTCAGGAGTGATCAGGGTACATATTTCACTACATGTACTTGTATAACTGTGTGTGACAAATAAAATCTTGAATCTTAAAAGATGCTATATGTATATAGTATTACTATTATTATTATTAGCCTTCTTAAATGTTTAGTCTACAGTTTGCATCAATATAATGAAGCTCTGTAGCATGTGTATTAGGGGTATTTTGTTTGCAGAGGCAGAGCTTGATCATGGGCTTGGTCTTAACATATTTATTTCTCTTTTGCTCACATCCGAAAATGTCTCAATCTTGTATGGTTGAAGGGCTGATGTGTGAACGGGAGAGCCCAGAAGATTCAATTTTGTTGTAACCTTTCGGTAGCTAGCATAGCTAGCGTTACCACTGTTTGGGTGGTGGATTCTCATAAAGGGATCCGCCCCGAATACATCATGACGAGTGCGATAAGAAAGTGGGCGAGGTTAAAATGCCCTTGGTCTCCGCCCATGCGATGCATATGCAGGCCTATTGAAGCGGCATGCCAGTACTCAGTCAGCCAGCGTAAATAAACACTAGGAGCAGGCTGCACTAATGATAGTAAACTGGGTCAAATATTACTGATTTAATACGTTTCACTTCTTCATAATCCTGTGAACAACAACACAGTCACATTAAAAAGTATACCTGCCAGACTGCCACGGTAAGTTAACCTTATTCGTTATTAACTAACTGGCTAACAAGGGGTTTACAAATAAATCAACAGCTAGCCAGTCTAGCTAGTTCGCAGCGGACTTGCCCTGTTAGACCGGCGATTAAGCCAGAGAAAATGTTATGGTTATTTGAGGGAAACTTACTTTTTTTCGCTGAAGCTTATACGGACATTTCTCATGTCGGTAATATTAATACTAGCTTTATAAATGTACTTAACGTACTTAGCTACGTTAGCTCTTTACCACTTAGCTTCCTCGCTGCCATTAGCCAATCTGACTGAGCTTAGCTCAGTGCTAAAGTTAGGTCTGCCGTCTTTGTTCGCATAAACGACACGGATATTTGCAGAAATGTGTTTCTGGACTCGTATAATTATAGAGTTACCTTAGTTGGTTTTGTCCTGAGAAACGAGTTTGCTCTTCATTTTATTGTATACATGTTTAAACTGCTCTGGATAAGCTGTTAAATAGTCAACAGTTCGCTAACGTTAACGAAATTGCTTAGTCAGATCTGGTTTACCTGCCGAAAACAACTCCCCGTAGCCCCTTGACAACGTTAAACGTTTAGTTACTGCCCACATGTTAGACTTCAGACAAATCCAGTGGTTCCTACATTTTGTGAAGTTTCACCAAATGAACTAGACGTAAATTATTTTCGAAATCAGGACAGACCATCAATGTGTTTTCATACGTTGTGAGTTTCGCAATGTTTATGCCCTGCTGCAGTCACGTGTAGTGTGTTGAAAGACTCGCTGGAATTTATAAATAAGGATCACAAAGCCGGTTTAATACCGGTACTGGAAAGTTTGTGAAACCACGGTCTTTGGCAATTAAAAGACACAAGTAAATGATTCATCTACTTATCCACTCTGGCCCTGTTCTTGGATAGTTGACGCTTCATGTATTTTGTTATTTTGTGTGTGGAGAGGTTTTAGTTTTTCAATGAAAGCTGAAATTGCCCTTCAGTAACCGTTTGTTTATAAATGAAAGGTCATGTTTCCACTTGACCTTCCATTTGTCGTGAAAGAAGCAGCGTGACCATGCAACCTAAGAGGTGTTGTGAAACAACATGCAATAGCATGGACATTTAGTAAGCATACTATGAACTTACAACATGCTCCATATTATTATAGGTCAGAAAGCACTTGATGCACAGCTAACGAAGTTAACAGTTTAAATACAGCTGACATTTTTTAAGGACAAGATGGGTGTATAGGGGATGTGTTCGTCTTAATTCTCTCTTTCAGGTTAACTGACTGCTCCCTTTTCTTAATTTTTCAGGAAGATCCTGTGGCATAACCTAATTGAAATAAGATCAGCTTAAAGTTAATATTTGTAATGGAGGAGCTACACAACCATTGCCAGAACTGTGTGAACAGAAGATGTATGGCAAAGGCAGAAACTGGCAGTTCCTGTGACCTCATGGGCTGCCCCCTGGTCTGTGGGGCAGTTTTCCATTCATGTAAAGTGGATGAACACCGTTTACTGTGCCCATATGAAAGAGTGCCTTGCCTAAACAGTGGTTTTGGTTGCCCCTTTACAATTGCCAGAATCAAAATGGCACAGCACCTGGGAATATGCCCTGCAAGTGTTGTATGCTGCACCATGGAATGGAACCGATGGCCTGTGAGCTACGCTGATCGTAAGTCCTATGAAAACTTAAGTAAAGAAGTCTATGATGTAGAGCAGCTAGATATGGCCTTGGCTCTACAGGATCAGCGTATGCTGTTAGAGTCTCTCAAAGTAACAACCACTGTGTCAAAAACAGTAAATGAGGAAAATGAAAAAATGGACTCTAGTGTCCAAGATGTGGAAATGACAAATGGGTTAATGGAAATGGATGGGGAATCATACAATGAACTTTACAAGGCTTCAGTAGAGACAAGCAGAAACTTAGCAGCTGCTTTGGACATTCTAAGCAGTGCAAATAAGGGTATTGACTTGATCATGGAAAACCTTGGTGCAAATGCAGATGTAAATGGAGCTTGTCATAGTAATCTAAATGGGGATAATTGTTTAGAGAATTCCAAAAATGTGGTTATGAAGGACAGTGACACAGACTCTGAGTGTGAGCTTGGAGCTGTAGGTGGAGTAGACTGTTCTTTTCATACTGCCTATGAAGGAGAGTGGATGAAGCAAAATGGACTTGATGTGCATTCCGATGAAGAAGAGGAAATAAGTGGCAACGTGAAAGTTAATGGACCGACACTGTGTAATGGATTTAATGATGATCTTAAGCATGTTGGTCTTGAAATGCACGTGAAGAAAGCTGAGGTGCGAATCAATGGTTCTTCAGACATTAGGCTAGAGGTGCCTAATCATTCCATGCCTGTTGTACCAGAAGAGCTAGAACAGGTTCGTCCCCCACAGTTACCACTACCTCTCCCAATACCTCTACCTGATTTGGTACAGAACAATGTGTTGCAGCAGCTGCCTGTGGAAATTGAGGACAGGTGGCTAGAGCGCAAGTTGCAGAACCTTCAGGTGCTCAGAGGTATGAGTGTGTTTACATTAAGTGGAAGACGGACTCTTCTGTCCAATCCCTATTTGCTACGGGCTAAGATGGAAGATAAAGCAGTAGACACATCAGACCTTGAGGTTGCAGATGATCCGATAGGCCTTCATGGCATTGACCTCATCACTGCTGCTTTGCTTTTTTGTCTTGGAGACTCACCGGGGGGAAGGGGCATTTCCGACAGCCGATTTGTTGATGGTTATCGAATTGACTTTGGCACACAAACCTTTTCTTTTCCTTCTGCTATCCTGGCCACCAACACCATGGTAGGCGATATTGCCTCAGCATCTGCTTGCGACCATGCCAGTCCACAGCTGTCCAACCCCAGCCCCTTCCACACTCTCAGACTGGACCTAGTATTGGAGTGTGTGGCTCGGTACCAGACCAAGCAGCGCTCCATGTTCACTTTTGTGTGTGGGCAGTTGTTTCGCAGGGATGAGTTCTCCTCCCATTTTAAGAACGTTCATGGAGATATCCATGCTGGCCTTAATGGCTGGATGGAGCAAAGGTGCCCTTTGGCGTTCTATGGTTGTACATACTCCCAAAGAAGGTTCTGCCCCTCTGTGCAGGGTTCTAAAATCATCCATGACCGATTCTTGGGCTCATTTGGGGTGCAGTCTGGCTTAGCAGCTCGTCCTGGTGAGCCCCTCTCTCGAAACACCTGCCAGTATGGCTCCCACTGTGACCACCTAAGCAGCTTACCCTTTGAGCTACTGCAGCATGTTGCAAGCTTTCTGGATGGCTTCAGTCTCTGCCAACTGTCTCGAGTGTCTCGTACAATGAGACATGTTTGTGCTAGTCTACTACAATCACGTGGTATGGTGGTCTTGCTCTGGGCGAAGACAAGACGTGCTGATGGATCCCCCTCTTGGCAAATTCAAGACAAGGTGAGTTACTGTTTCTTGCATAAAATGGGTACATAAGGCTACATTTTGGAAACACCTTTATTCCCAAAGCCTTGTTTTCTGCACATCCCTAATAAACTGCTGTCTCTTGTTTGTGGCTCTTAGGTCTGGAAGTTCAGCACAGCCTTTGGAACAGTAAATGAGTGGAAATTTGCCAATATTTCCAGCATGGCTGATCACCTAAAAACATGCAAGTTCAACACAGTAGCTCGCAGAGAGGAGGCCATTCCTCTGCCTTGCATGTGTTACACAAGAGAGCTAACTAAAGAAGGACGTTCATTGCGCTCAGTACTCAAACCAGTGTTGTAGGCCGACTTCACATGCAAATATGTGCTGCTTTAGAAGCTTCCAGTTTTCTGTTTAACAGACAAAGGTGTTGTATCATTTAAAAATACTTCAGATATTCTAATGAAACACCTTTGATTATTTTTTTCTATTTTTATTAAAAAAAAGTGGAGCCTTACGATAATGACTGACTTTTTTTCTCTAATTAAACTCGCTGATTTATTACTATTATATACTTTATTATGAATGATATTCTCTTGCACAGATGGACCCAGTACTTCATACTGTGTCAAAAGTGTCATTGCTTTGAGGTATATACTCTTAAGCCAGAAATGCATAGTCAAAAATGAGGTTATCTTGCTGATTGCTCTGGTAAGGATGAAACTGTTAAGCTCTTTCTCTATAATTTTGTGAGTGTCATTTATCACATGGTTATAGACTGCATTTTTTCATTTGCATCAGTTAAACAAGGCTTTTTGTTTGTTTTTAAAATGGTATGTAGCACTTTACCCTGTACCACTGACGTTTACTTTCATAAACTGTTACTGAACTAAAAGTGAACTGTTACTTCACTTGAAGCTGGAATTTCTTGAAGCTTGCCCAGCACTGTCATCATTCTTGTTTTTTTTAATGAGTGCAAAAAATGCTTCTCTGCTGTTCAATTTTTTGGTTTTTTACGATTAGGTATGTGTGTCAATGCTTTTGGATTCTTTGCTGTTTGACATCTGTACTACTCGGCTCCATTTTTGTCTTGACAAAATGTCCCATTAATGAAATGCCTGCAGGACAGGTATGGACTCTGTGTTCAGATAGTAAAAAAATGGCTTAATTGTTGGACAAGTGACTTACACCATTTTCCACAACTCTGCATGACGTTTTCCGAAGTATCTATGCCTCTCAGGGTTCTAAAGATGAAAAGGATGGACATTACTGTGTAAAGAAAGAAACTTGACATGAAACTCTTAATTTTACTTGAGTTTTTGAGATGTTGGCAAGACAAGAAGACATGAAGGTGTTTGTTCTGTTTTTGATATATTTTTGTAAGCTGATTTCAGCAGTTCAGGGCCTTGAATATTTATTTTGGAAATCCCTTCTCATAAATTTGTTCATATTCATTGTGCAGAGTTTAACATGGAACAGCAAGTTCAAGCATATTTTTTTTAGTTGTAGTTTTGAGGAATTGTCATTTGGCTGGGGTTGGAGCGAATGGCAGTAGATTTGCATGGACACTCATATCTCAAGGTTTCTTTGTATAACATTTTGAATGTTAAATATTTTTGATAAGGACAAATTAGTCTTTTATACCAGAAGATTTAGCATTAACATATAGTTAAAATCACCAGCAAAATGGCTGTAATGGCATAGAGAAATGCTTGTTTCTCTTATTCCTGATGCATGGGGTGTTTATTGTTGAAGACATTACATATGTATCTTTTAGAGTGATCAAAATGTATGATTTTCACATTGGTTACTCTTAATCAGTTGTCTTGTGTGTTTAATGCATTTTGACTACATTTATTTAATAAATGATAGTGAAATCCACAATTCAAAGTACAAATTTATTTGAGCTATGAATCAGGATAGAGTTTTTACAATTACACAGACATGTGAAGTTTAAGTACATAATCGGCAACTAAATGAGGAGCATTGCTTAAATTCATGCAAACTGTAATAGAATAGTTGCCTAACCTGGTGTCCTATTTTATTAAAAAATATATTGATAAGGGAAATTAAATTTACTCAATATATTTCTTATTTGTAATTTTGAGATCATTGTAAAAGTGAAATTACTCTGATTCTTTTTAAAGAAGAAATTTCAAGTTTCAAGAAATAATAAATAATAAAAATACATAATACATTAAAAAACAGTATAAATATTCAAATTTAAAATTTAATTATATTAGTTAAAAGGTACCAATTATTAGTTTGTATAAACCTACTCATAGAATAATTCTCCCTTGTAACTGTGAAGTTCACTTATTTAAGAGCAAAAGTGAAGATTAATAAAGTGCCCATTTTTCTCTTGATATCATCTCTCCCTCATGATATTCTCTCAAGCAGCTTCATGGAGCCAGTTGGAATGCTTTATAACAGGACTGAAGAAGCCCCACATCTACGTTTGAGCTGTTGAAATCATTTTGGGGGATACTGTTATAAATTTTCATTTTAGAAATAAATTAATTCATAGGCATTCCTTGGACTATTTGTTTAAATATTTTTTTTTAAATATTTAAATACAAGCCTGTAGATCAAAATGTAAGATTTTTGATGAAAAACATTTAATCAGTTGTGTTTAACATTTTAACTTGTATTTTATTTAGAATTAAGATAATTTAACATGCCAAGATATTTGTTGCAGTGAAGGCCTTCATAATCCTGTGATAAATCAATGCTGAGTCCCAGTTTGTCATACCAGTGGTGGCTTACATTTGATACTGCATTTTAGTCTAAGAGAAGGCTTAGCCCATGTCTAGTTCAAAACCATTCTACTGTATCTTTTCTACCACAAGGTGGTAGTAGTACTTGTGAGGTGTTAATGCACATCATGAAGTCCAGTCATGGTGGTCCACAGCCCTAGCTATGAGTTTTGGCCTAATCATGCACACTGGATTTAATCGCTCAGCTAATTAGGCATTCAGACATTCCGGAATTAATTCATATCATTGGGATCTGGGAAAACAACAAGAATGCTTTTGCAGTTCTCTGGTCTTTCAAGACTGGTGTTTGGTTCCTTGAAATGAACAGGAATGTTTGGTTTCATAACAGAAACCACTGTGGTTATGGCCCTGGACAGTCATTTGTTATTCACAAGTTTGATATCTTGGGTAAATAGAGCTTTTGATCATTATTTAATTATTTTAACCTTTTTTTATCAAAGAAGTATTAATGTGTTAAATGCTGTGACGCTTAGGTTACTAACAGATTTTAATTTGGAATATCATGTTCCTTTTGACTGCAAATTCTTTGAAAATGGCTTTGTATCTGTGAGACTGGAGCAGTCACACTTTGTTAGAGAATCACAGGGGTGTAGGTGTATTATAATATCATTATTTACACAAATGACATTCACAAACCAACTTCAGTCTGAAAATGTCTGAAATGTTTTGAAGATATCTCAGGAGAAATGTCTTAAGGGACTTCAGACCTTTTATATATTATACAGGGCTGACAGCATGTACGAGGCATCCTGATAATCAGCATTTTAATGATATGTTTCTGAGTCATCTTACCTGGGAGCCTCCAAAGGGGAAAAAAATTTAATAGGCTGATAAATCTTCCGGACCGACTCTGGACAGAGGACAGGGGATGGATGGTGAGGCCTTACAACCTCATCTGCTCAGGTGAATCTCACAGAAATTAGCTCCTGGAGCATGGGTGGCTCAGATATGGTTCCACACCCTCGTACAAAAATCTGAAGAAAAAACTGAACCAAACTGAATAGTGAACTTCTTCCAAAAAACAACAACTGGAGGCTACAACCTGTTTGCCTTTAAAAAATGCACTTTGCCGATGAATATATCTTAGTTGATAGTGTGAGGTTTGAGATAAGCCAGGTTGAGGCTACATTTGCATAAGGATCCTGTTTTCTCCATGATGGACATTGATAAACTGCTGTTTTCTCTTTTAGCATCACCCAAACAAATGTATCCTCTGAACATCTGTGCCAAGGAGTAATTACCTTTAATGTGGCACTGCCTGAGTGATGAGGGCTTCTTAAATACTTGCTTCAGCTCAGCAAACATTTAAAAGTGCACTTCAGTCATGCTGAATCAGGGGGAACCGTTGGTGAATTTCTAAGGGTCTCCTCATAAAATATTGGTATAAGTAAATTATTTTATGACCATTTGCTCTATACTGTATACTTTTGGACAGTGTGCACTGGCACTGACTTAGGCAGGCTGTGTTTGAGATAGTATCTGAGAGGAAGTGGGGTGTTGTGCTTTTAGGTTTCGATTTTACATTTCTTAAATTGCTTTCTTGTAAGAGACCACTTATGATTAGAAGACTAAGACAGGCTTTAATCTTACTCACTCAGTGTCTTTAATGGATGTGAATTTAATGAAGAAACTTTTTGTTCATCAATAGTGTGACTTAGAGGCTGCCAAGAGGCAGACGACAAATTAAATGAATTATGGTGGCTGTTATGAGCATGAACAGGCTGAAGAAAACGTGTGTATACGTATCATTCTTTCATTCATTGTTCAAACCGCTTCTTCCATTTCGGGTTGCGGAGAATGTCTATACATATGACGTAAAATAATGAATAAAAGCATATATCTCATTCCTGACAGGTTTTCCATGAGTTCACAGACAAAATCTGAGAAGAAAGCAAAGAAAGTTGCGTCTTTGAATTGGTTTTAATCACAAAGCAGCATAAAAAGTATGGAGCTGTAGCTTTAGAACTGTATTATTAACAATAACCAACACATCCAGTGCACAGACCATTACCAAAAATCAGATATATATCAAGGCTTTGAAATATAATAAGCTCAGCATAAGTGTACACAAGCATGTCTATCTGTATCATAGAAGAGACTGCACTGTATGGCAGCAGTTCAACATTTCAGCAATTTTACGGGACAAAAAATAACAAACACGTCAGTGCACAGCAGCATACACATTAGGCTTTCCCTTCCAACACTCCTGTCTGAACTCATTACTCTAATCCATTATGATGAGAAAAATATACTGTGCAGTGTGGCATCTGTGAGATCTGAGTTAGAATGGTGTTATCTTTACTTAATAGTTTTGAACAAATGGACAATATTAAATAGTAATAATAAATAAATGGTTCATACATAAACAAAGTAATTCAGAGATCAGTTCAGTTCAGAGAAGCTTACAGAGACGGAACTATCCACAGTGGTGGTGGTAAAACCAGGCATCTGAAGCATCTAATGTCTCTAAAAGCCCCCTCAGATGGTCTTTACATGAAATGGTTACAAATACAATATGCCTTAGATAGGCAGCAGAGAGGTGAATGTAGGGAACTCTAAGTAGAAAACATTTTATTCTGATTTAAATCATTGCACAGAGAAACAACATATCTCCATTTGTCTTTTCTTGATTTTCTTCTACTTGAACACAGCAGCTGGCCTTTACATTGTGTGGAACGTTTATGATGAACAAACCAATAGAAATGCTCCAGAATCACTTGTTCTAAAAGTTTCTTCCATTAACGTACGTTTGAAGTAAGGATTCTTTTTTTATGTACTCTTGTAAAGGTGCCATTTTGGAGAGATTTTTTTCTTGAACAGAGATGAGAAGACATAGTATCACTAGTGTTTTGTATAGTAAATAAAAGGTGTATTCTGTAAAATCATGGTCTCTGGTTCACTACCACTGTAAAGAAATCAGAGACACTAAGTTTTTATACAGTTAACCATTTTACATCAAACTACTCTGAATGGCATTACTTCAGTTATGCAGGAATTTGGGTGGGCGGGAATCAGTTGAATTACCTTTTTAGTCTAAAATTTGTTAAGTTGCACAGTTAGAATAAGGTTTAAAGAGATACTTCTAATGAACAACATTACCTCTCCCACCTCTATAACAAAAGCCTTGGTCAGATTACTGCTTAATCAGAAATCGCTGTGCCTGTCAGGCTAGTTTCTGACAGTGCCGCAGCAGACCAAGAAACATTAAATGACTGATCATTTAAGTGCACAGTTTATAGTGCTCTCAGTAAACTGATTGAGTTTGACTTTCTACCCGTTTGAGTGATTGAAAATAAATGTGGTGTGAAATAAAGTAGTGGTATAGTATGAAATTGGCTCAAATTAAGCAGAGTGGTTATCAGATTTAATTTTAAAATGTTACATTTATTTTTATTTTAAAAACATATTTTGTTTAAACGTATGTTAAGTTTATTTTTATTATATTCTTCTTTTACATGTTTACATTGAACTATTTTTAATTGGAGTCTTTCTTTTTGTTCGTTAATTAATTTAGGGATTAAAGTTAAAATCATCTGAATAAACAAGGTCTGAGACGATGGGTTTTTCTGTAAGAAGAGCTTGTGAGAGGTTTTTGTTTTTGCATAGCCAAACACTGTCCTGCTCTTCTGAAGTCCAATATACCAAAGCTGTTCATTAGCATGCATTTAAATTTAAATTTTATTTAAAGTACACGGTCCTTCCAACTTGGGCAAACACTCCAGGAAACTTACACAAGTGCAATATATTATATACAACAATGTATGTAACTATACATACACACATCACATATACATAAAATATATGTGACTATATATGATCATAAATCAATTGTTTCTAATTGCCTTTTGTGTGGTTGGAATAACACAGCCACTTGATTTGTTTCCCAAACATTATGTCTGAAGTGATGCCATTAAATTACTGCACACTCACAAGTGCACTTCCTGAGAAGAATGCAGATTGAAGATTGAAGAATGCAGTGATTGTTTAGCTTAAGGAATTCCCCTCTATTCTGAGGGGACTGCTGAGTGTTTTCTATGCTGTTTCAATTGGCTGCAAGTAGATAGGTAGTTGCTATTGTATTACACTTGATTGCAAGGGTATTCCTATCTGGTCTTAGATGTTGCTAAGATGTTGATATGGTAGTCCAGATGATTGCTAGGATGTTGCTGTGCAGGTGTTAGGGTAATGCTAGATGTATGCTATGACAGGTGGTTGCTAGGGTGTTAGGTATTCTATATGATTGCTACAATGTTGCTCTGGGATTGCAATGGTGTTTCATGTGGTTTCTAGAGTGTTGCTACTCAGTGTACTCAGTTATAATGAAATCTAATTTAAAATGCCTGGAATATGAAAACCTTACATCAAAATGCTGTATACACCCCTACCGTTTCTGACCAGACCATGCATTCTGAAACTGGTTCGATGGTGATATCTCAAAAACTGGAGGAGGAGTTCGCAGCCATAAATCTTGCATAAAAAGAAGAAGCAGATGAAAAGGAAAACTGGGCTTGTGAGAATGTATGAGAAGCTCAAGGATAAATGACAGCATGTTGACTAATAAAAAGCTGAGAGGAACTCTTACCAGAAGGGGACGAGATAATGACACTGACAAAAGTTCTGCCAAGGCTTTAACATAAAAAAATACAAAAAGACATGCAGAGACACAGGTGACCCATCAGCTGTGACTCTAGAAAAAAAAGTGGTTTTCTCTGAGAAATGTCTGTCATATCTGAAAAGTGGCAGGTTAATTTTAATTCTTGACACCTGACAGTTTATTCTGGATGTTTGTGTGTGTGAGTGTGTGTGTGTCTGTGTGTTTTATAAAGGTTGAGATTGCAATGGAAAAATCTAACTTTTGGATGAAAAATATATGTGTAATTTGCTCTGTGAGAATTTTACCCTACTACTGAATACACTTGCCCAACACAAACCATGTTCTAAGTGTCTGCATATGAAAGACCTACAGTACTGTACTATTGTACAAGGTGTGGGCTTCAGCAGTGCTGATACTCTGAGATTTTCTGTGCAATCTCACACTAATGACTGGCTTTCCATACACTTTTACACAGATTAACACTGGTGCAGGTATATTTAAGAAATGTACTTCAAATAAAGCATAATTAAGAATCAAGTGCATAAAAACAGACCTAACAAGGACATCACAAAATCTAAAAGGGCTAATGCACATATTTTCCTTGAAGTTCAAACAGAAAAAAGCCCACCATGTAGAACAGTTCATTGTTAATCTCAGCTGGAGCACATTGGTATGTTATTTGGGTCACTTCGCAGTCAGCAGATGTCCACATCTTTTGCTGTTTGTTTAAGCATTACAGCCTTCTGCCCAAACACAGGCCCGCAGTCATTCTTGCAAGCAAATGAGAACTGGGTTAGAACTACAGTTGGAGGGTTATCAGGAGGCAGTGACCAGCTACCTGCTCATTTCTTCCTCCTGAGAGGTCATGTAGATGGGTAGTGCTTCTTCCTGTCTGTCCACTGCATCCAGTTTTTGGGAACTGTTCTGCTTCATGCATATCGACCTATGAGGAGATTCCAGGTATGCTTGACTGTGTGTGTGTTCTTCATCCCTGCAGAAATATGTTTAGAGGTTTTTTCAGACTGTTGCCTGTTTCTGAAATGCATCCTGAGAGCTAAAACAAAATTACAGCTTCAGGTTCAGATTCAGTGCCAACATTTTTATTCAGGTTTGAACTATTGTAAAAATAAGTAAAGCTCACGTTGCCAATATAAATAAACCCTTTCAGGTTTCCAATTCTGGACTTAATTTAATATAATTCATCATACATCTTCAAAGAAACGCTTCTAAGGTGATTGCATTAGGTTATAGTCTACTGGGATGCACCTGCTGCTGTATTGCTTTTTGTTCATGCATTTTGTTTAAAATATATTATAAAAATTCAACAAAACTGTAGATAACAGCATTTAACAAATCCCTCATTGTCTGCACATTCTAAAACAATACAATTCAACACAAATACAATTAATGTTTTCTCTTTTACAATCAAAACTTCAGAGACAGGAGATTAAATGTAATGTAACAGACTCTCACAAGCAAAGCTGACAAGGAATGACTCACGGTTTCTGGAGACATGCTAGAGTTTGGTTTGGATAAACCATCAACAGATTTACTCCTGACGGGCTTTACCTGGGCTAGCCTAAACTAGGCTACCTGAGTAAGACAAGCCATTACTGTGACAAACAGTCTTAATAGGCACAGGCAATAGGATTATTTAAAACACTAAGGGTTAAAGACCAAAGACAAGTTTTATTTTTTACATATAATATGTGTAATAATAATAATAATAATAATACTGCTTTAAGTGCTATTTAAAATCTAATTTAAAGAACAAAAGCACTGAGTAATATGCAAAATATAATCGAAAGCTACTGAGCCTAAGCTCCAGATTTTTCATGCTGAAACTGGGAAATAAGTTGTGTTGTTAAAGCTTTTACTTGGGCATCTGTTCACCATCCGTTAACCCTCAGTGGGAGTTTAACAGTTGTTCCAATTGTTGTTTCTTTGAGATTTTCTTGATATTTAATAATTCTCCTGTGTGACTTCAGAGCAGACTTCAGTCCAGTGTTGATACATAAGTAGACCATCAAACTCTAATCAATAAATATTCCAAAGTGTTTATGACATTATTTTATTTCACACATTTATTGGAAACACTCCTAAAATAGGTGAATGTTCATTAACCAAACACTGGCTCGTGTGCTGATATTATTTTGATGCATGTAGGGTGCCCAACAGTTGCACAGATTTTGTAACATGTATTATACTCTTAAGTGTATCTGCATGTCCACTACCAAGAAATCAATCCAAACAAACAAGAAAACAGTAAAAACAATAAGGATGAGCTGTTGTGTGTAAACAGTAGATGATATAGTGTGAGCTGTTTAGAAAAACACAGGATTGGCTCCAGATATCTTCTCTATGCCTCCAGCCACTGCATGGATGTATGAAGCTCCAACAGCAGCACCTGATTTTATCTAATAAAGGACTAAATAGAGCCCAATAGAGATTTGATCTGAAAAGAGATTTAATGGGAATTACAAGTAATATTGGACTTCCATGGGGAGAGCCCTGGAAATGATTGTTAACACACTGATACACACAAACATCACTGTTTACTGTATTAATGCTATTTCCATTTATTTTAATATTAATGTTTTTGGAGAGAGAGAGAGAGAGAGAGAGAGAGAGAGAGAGAAACACTGCCCAGATGCCAATCATTTTCTCAAGGGCCTAAGACTTTAGCACAGTACTGTACATGTATATATTTGTATCATGATAATGTTATTCTTAGTTCTTTTGTCCTGGCCTATCAGAAAATCTGATATTGTGATAGCCCTATAGAGAGTAATAACAACATGATACGTCATAGAGTATAATTATTTTTACTTAAGACAAAAATAACTTCTCCAACCTTAGTCTTACTGCATACAAACATAGTGTAAGTGTAAAACTGCATGTGGAAACTGCAGTGCCATTGTCCTTGTTTTTCAGTGGCTGTCAAAGCTGAGCTTGTGGAATGAATTAGAAAGCAAATGCAGTTGCCAGGGGGAAAAGGCCCAAAAAAGGAAACAAAGTATTAAGAAACTCTCTTACTGGCAAACTTAGAATTTCCCTTAGAAACAGTGAATGTTTTGACTTCTTTGCTTGTTACAATGCAGAATGGCTTACGTTTATTACAGCCACCACACAGGCAGATTCCAGGCACAGCCACAAAAACAATAAAAGCACTAGCAATACAAGCTCTTCTACTGAATAACCTTCTAGAATCCATTATAAGCACATAAGAGCCTTTGATTAGAGTGTTTACGAAATCCGGTCCTTTAACCATATTAAATATTGCATGATTCAAAATGGTTGTTTATTCAGTACTAAAAGGTAGGGTAAAAGGAAGAGTGAAGATGAATAGTTGTGGGTGTGGGTACTCACTCATAGTTCTCTGGGCTCATGCTCAGGAGTGAGACTGGGCTGCAGGAACAGTCAACAATGCAGGAAAACATCATTAGGCAAGATTCAGGCTATTGGCGTGAGGAAAAGCTAGAAAAGGATAATCAGCTTAGACAACAAACACATTTATTGACCCATTCCTGTGGGCAGACACAGAGCTGTGTCTGTTTTTCTAACAAGAGCTCCTGCTGTAAAATGTGTTTATAAAAAAGTGAAGGTGAAAGACAGAACTGTGAAAAAAGGGCAGAATGATGAGAGCAGAATTGGGCCAGTGCAGAGAGAGCCAGAGAGAGCAGGTGGGGTAGTTTATGATTAAAGACAGCCAAGCGAGTGATAAATGCCCTGTCCTATGATTTCCCTGCTGATGTCACTAAACACAGACCAGAGAACCGTTTTGTAATTAAATGTGAAGCCATAAGAGGGGGACACCACTTGTTGATGTTAAACCATAACGTAAGAATTGGACCAAAGATTTTCCAGTAATGACAAAATACTATCCATAAGCATAGCGAATGAAATATAACATCTCACCAAAACTAACAAATATGGAGAAAACAACAGAGATTTTTATTCATACACAGTCAGCTCCATAGTTACTGCCACCCTTGGTAAAGATGAGCAAAGAGGTCTTAAAAAGTGGTTGACTACCACAGTGTGACAATATGAGAAAATGTAATTAAAACTTTTAATTATAGTTATGGAAATGACTGTATAGCACACACAAATATCCTATGACCCTTTTTGGTGCTATATAGAACCATTTCACTCTTATCTTAACTGTATACAGCAGGTTGTCCATAATAAAGCAGATTATACACAATAATGATGATATAAATATGAATAAGATAAACAATTAATTGATTATTATTATTATTATTATATTATTATTATATGAAGAAGAAGGGCATCAGAATGTGACATATATAATGTAGCATTTTATGAACTACAATAAAATATTTAAACATATGACTATTTCCTTTACTTAAAAAACCTTTAAAGTCCTCCTTTATAAAGAGTATATATAAAAGAGTAAATGCAATTGCTGGTGCTTTTTTGTGATTTAGTGTTAAACTCTGCTCACTACTGATTGCTCTTAAATTGCCCTGAATACTTACATGTCTAGATTACTTTCTAAAATGGCCTGGACTGGCAGATATCCAAGGCGAGGGTGTTTGGTGAAGTACTTCTTTGACCGAAACTTGTTCTTCAGCACCTTGGTGAAGTCACGCACATCTTCCCCAGAGGTTGTCTGAAACAGAGTGTTGTCAGAGTGATGCTTGGTTCTGTTTTGGTCACAAACACACACTGCAGCATAAACCTGGACTGAAATCTAAATCTGTTGTTCATATAAAGCACATTGTCTCATTAATGAAAATTTAAAGTCTAAAATGGTTCCTCTTTGGTTTTTCTATATTTTAAATGATTATGTCAAAAAACAAAAGTAATAATGGCCAAAAACCATGTAATGGTTAGCCCATGGCACAGAAGAGAAAAGTAATGTGTGTGCAGCTCTAATTGTGAGGTTGGATTTCTCCTCTGTTGTCTTGTGTTGCTGCTTTGAGTGGTTCAGGTGATGAATCTGCAGTGAAGGTTGTGGGCATTAGGTGTTGAAGTTTTGTCTATGCACTTCTTTGTTTGTTTCTATGGAGGAATATCTTAGGATGTACTCACACTAGGCATGGTAGCCGTGAACCGGGCCCGAGTACGACTGTCTCCCCTCCCCACTCCTCCTCTGGCCCGCACTCACATAGGGTTTCAGCGTTCATGCCGGAGCACGCTTACGTCATTATGATGTGACGGTTTCAGGATAAACAGGAAGAGAGGCGCTCTCTCGCTGAACGCAGTGCAGTCCGTCGCTCTGATGACTTTGTTGATAGTAATTTTGAGTCGTTTGGTCCGCGGTGGTCCACAGCCCTCTCACAGCCTGTTGCTAAACAGGTCTATCGCTTTTG
>JBBPDA010000001.1:35275246-35301680 GCA_037974385.1 Arnoldichthys spilopterus
TACACACACACATACACATACACACATGATATATAAATATCATTCCCAAATCTGAGTGTATTGTTTAGTACAAAATATACATCTCCAATATATCTTTAATATTTCAGCACATTAATATAATATTATTTCATTCCTTCTTTGTAATTACAAATAAAAAAAATCCAACTATGAAATATTTCTTATTGACCCAAAGTATTTTCCAGTACTGTGGCTATAAAGTAAAAGCTGGACTGTAAAACAATACACTTAAGCATGTGCTTATATAAAAGATGTGCAGAAGGGTAACTGACTTAAAAGCTCAAAAATACAGGATGCTCACAGGGGTGCAGTATTCCACCATGGGATAGTTTAGCTTGTGACCTTTGCTGGTTCTTCTGGAGAAAAAACACCTCTGACACACATCGTAGTTAAAATGCTTCAGACTGCGATACCTGAGAAATTAACAGATTTTTGTTGCCTTAATTTATATTTCCACAAACCCAATTTGCAGGAAAGTTGTGACATTTTGTAAAATGCAAAAATATTAAATTTGTATATTCTATTTATTTTAACTGATTTAAGTACAAATAAATCATTTCTAATGATTTGGCTGACCAACAACTAAATTTTTTAATTTTTGAAAACAAATTATTAATTTGATGCCTGCAACACACTAAACAAAGTGTAGGACAAAGTAAATGTAAAATGCTTATAGAATATTCAGGGTACACTATTGAAAATGTTTGCTGTGGTCAGAAGAGGTAACATTTCAGCTTGTTTTGGGGAAAAAGGAATGTTGACCTCTACAGCCACAAATTAAATAGACAACCCAGTCTGTAAGCATCGGTGTATAGGTATGGTATGGGGAGCATCAGTGACTATGGAATGGATGACTTGCATATTACTGGTACCACTGATCCAGAAATGTATATTGGGTTTTTAGAGAGACATATGCTGCCATCAGTGCAATGTCTGTTCTCAAAAAGGCAATGGTTATTTTAGCAAGACAATACATGCTCATTCTGCAAAAGCTAAAACAGCATCATAGAGTGTGTGCTTGATTGGCCTGCCATCAGCCCAGTTCTGATGAAGAATCAGAAAACAGTGACCATGGACTGTTAAGCAGCTGATGTTTTGTATCAAGCATGAACAGGCATGAAATCCACTGCAAAAATTATTATCCCCATTTTCCAAATTACATAGGAGAAGAGGATATACGGCAAAGGAGATGTAACACAGTGGTTTTATGAGTGTGTTGCAAGCACCATAATTTGTTTATGTTTAAAAACTTTTAAAAACTATTTTGAACACACTGGAATATAATCATCATATACTTTATGTTAAAAATATCATTTCTTCTATGATTTACCTAAAGCCAACCATGGGACACTCTTTGCAGATGTTACACTTAGCCTGGTGCTTGGTAGTCTCAGCTGCAGTCGCTCTGTGCAGCACTGGTAACCACACCATTGACTGGGGCTCCAGATGCATCCACTCTATAAACTGGTCCAATTCAATTGTCTCCTTACTGCCCACCTGGAGCACAACAGCAAAGACAGATCACCTGTTTCTTATGACTACCGAGAAGACAAAGGATGTAAAGAGCAGCTTCTAAGTGTTAAGAATCACAGTCTTTGCAGTTTACACCGGAAAAATTTTTTAAAAAACACAAATGGAAGATATTCCCTTTGTTCATTTTAACTCTTCTTTTTTCAAAAACAGCATGACTAAATATTTTTACAGAGTAAAAAGTATTGGGCATGTTGCTTTTTATAGATATTCCATAATGATACATGGGTGGCAGTTTGAAAGATGAGGTGGCAGCTTCATAGATACCACAACTGGAGGTTTGTTTCTTTGATACAATAGCACCAAGACCCCAACTTACCATCAAAAAACTTACAAGCAGTATAGGAGGCATAAAAAATTAAAGAAATTCTAAATTGTGTACAAACTGGAAAAAAATGTTATAAGACCTTTTTAGCACACTATTTGTCACTTCAAAGACATGCTAATCTGTTATGGATGTCTGTGATGAACCCCAAAAACTTTATCAAAAGGCTGGCATGCAGCATTTCTGGTAGTGTGGTCAAAGGGAGCCATATTAGTCATTCTAGTTTTTCCCTTTGCCTTTCGACCTGTTTCTACATTTATGGATCAATTAGAGCATGCCAGCAAAGAGAAGTGCTATCAACAGCACCTCTTTCATTACATGGAACATTAAATGAAATGGGCTTCAGTGTGGCAGACAGGGAACAGTAAAGAGAGATGGTAGTTTGGTGGCAGCAGAAAGAATTGACTGGATTTAGAAATCCATTATATCTGTGGATGCGTTTGATGTCATAAGCACTCCATCATAATGCATTACAGAAACAGATGCCCATAAATCAGATGCCCATGGATTCACTTCAGCCCTTCAGAACTCATGACAACAAAAATATGCAAGAAATTGTTTACCATGTTTTTCAACAAAAATGCAAATGTTATTCTTCATTTTAATGTCCTTCAGTACAAAGTGAAATGGCTTCATATTTACATTTGAGTTTGTGCTAAATTCAGTTCATTATGAGAATGCAGGAGAAGCCTCATGGCAACCCTGGGAGTGATAGCCATCATTTCCATCGTATTCACAAAAAGAAATAATAATAATATAGATGATAATAACAAACGTATTTGGCTAAATAAACAAGCCTGAACACTCACTGGAGAATAAACTGTCAGTGTTTTCTAAAAAATGTTTGTGAATATGCCATCCATTGCAGTGTGTTTCCTTAAGCAGTACAGATATCAAACAGGCTTAGAACATGCCCTCTAATCAATTATGGTATATGCAGAGGAGAAATATAAATACTACTTATATTATTTAAGTATATATTTTTGTAGTGGTAAAATTAAATCACTTTTATGCATGTTTATCATCAATAAAACATTTTACTTAATTACATGAGCATTTGCATTTCAGCTTCTAAGCCAATGAGAAGGAACCTTGGATAATGTTGAAAAGGAAAGTAGTGCACCGCTCAAAAAATGCCTTTGTTAAGATGTCATAAGTCAAAGGTGGTGGACACTCAAAATACCTGCAAGCTTCCCTGTTTAATTTCCAGCTATAGAAAACAACATTATATAACATCTGTTGTTTGAAATGCACATTCTAAATGGTGAAAGCAGAACCCGTTATTTGGTTGACTAACTAATACTAGTTTAGTAGGCATTGTGTTTTCATTAGACATGAATTTTAATACTAGTTAGGTGGGCATTGTGTTCTACATATTTTTTACCCTGTTGCTTTGAAAAAAATCATGCAATGTAAAGCTCTTTGTAGTGTGAGTGCCTTTCAATGAGATAATTTAACTAATATAAGCTAACATCCAAAACAACATTATTGTGAGACCTTGTGCCTGAGAACTGGTACAGAAAGTGTAATTTTTATACCCCAAAAGAACAATCAGTCTAGCACCTCGAACTAACTCAAAACAATTACTCATGTAGATTTTCTGAAAACAATGTACTTTTTCAAATAATTTTACTATTAATACTTTTACTTTAAAATTTTATTTTTGTGGAAACAAACATTCACCAATATGCAGCCCTAGATAAACTGAGACAGAGAAATGTCTGGCAATGTTATACATACATGCTGAAAGCAGCTGAGTACACTGGGCTCCACGTTGCTTCCTCCAAAGGCAGCTGCCTCACCCAGCTGGTGGGGGATCTGCATGGTGGTGTGCAACAGCAGGGCCAGCTGTCTTGAGTTACACACTCCTGCAGAGCCAGCAACCTGACCGAACAGGTCTGAGGAGAGAACTGTGAATCAGGACTATCAGTGATGTCTCATTTCAATCACAGACTATTACTCCCGAAACCATGCAGGAAAGAACTTAGAGAAAATAAACGAGGGTGTGACAATTATCTAATGTGTCCAACACTTCTGTCCCTCCAATTAGAGGAACCTTAATAGCCTGAATATACCACACTCATCAAAGACAACCTAATACTTGCATTTATACTTGTCCTCAAGGTTTCCTTTTGAAAGAGAAAGCAATCCAATCTTTATGCTCAGGACTTGAACTTTCCCGCTTCTGCCACTATCACACAGAAAAAAAGAGGTATGCAGGGTAAATGAACATTGGCTGTAAATCTTACAGTGAGAGGAAGTAAGCATTCAGACGTTTTTGCTGTTTAATATACATAAGTGCATACATCCACTTCAAATGTACAGTTTATTGACTTTATACTTAAGAATATGAGCAATAAACTGTGTTCATTAGCATTAAAGAAATTAGGAATAATATAAATTCAAATAATAACTCTATGGAAATAATTACACTATTCTTATTTGGAAAACAAAGGGCTGTGGGTCTGATACCAAGAGTACCATACCCACAGTGAAGCATGAATATGGCAGCATTATGATATGGCCAGCTGCCCTGCAAATGGTGCTAAGGCGTTACATGTAATTATAACTTTATCACTCTGTTATAGGTAACAGGCCTGATTATCTCAATATATTTTGAAACATAAATGGATGAATGGGGAATGTACAGGTACACATTAGAGGAGAATTTAATCTCGCTGGCCTGCAAACTCAATCTGGGGAGAAAATGGGCATTTCAACAAGACATCCTAGCAACAAGATCTCCTCACTTGAATCCCATTGAAAATTTATGGAGGGAAATTGAGAAATCGGAGAGGGTTTGCAAAGAAGAATTAGCCAAAACCTTGAATGCTGCAAGAAGTTATTTCCATAGAGATCTTAAAGCTTTAATGGCAAACAACAGCTTTGTGGCAACATATTGATTTTATTATATCCTATCTTTATTTATGCTTATAAATTCTTTTTAAAGTTACATTTAGTCAAAAAAAACATTATTTGTGTATTTTGAAGTATATATAAGCACCAGAGATGCGGAAAACAACAAAACCAAAAATGTCTGAATGCTTGTTTTACCTTGTGTCTATATACTGGTATCATGGTAAGAAATGACCATGCATTATCTTTGTAAAAAGGCAAAAATCTTCTCCAGGCCAAAATCAAAAAGAATTGAAAGAAATTATCATATTTTAATATGTATAAGGATTGTGATAAACATGGGCTCATCTTCATGAATTTTCTGAATACTGTAATAGTCACACTCCAATATGTCTTAAAGCAATAGCTCAGCAAAAAAATCTCATTTACACAATTTTCTCCCTTACCCAAAATCCCAAATATAGTCAGTCTGGTCTGTCAGTGTAGTTTGTCAAGACATGTTTGCTGAAGTTGCTTTTTGGTTTTACACTGGGGCTACAAGGGTAAAGTAGTTAACATATAATGGAAGCTTACGTCCACCAATTAGCATCATGCCAACTGTAATCAAACTCATTTATGCATCATCAAAAGCTGAAATCACTTTTATGTATAAAACCAGACAGAAATGCAGACATTACTGATTACTTTTTACATTGTAGTGCACCTTTTTAGTACATTTCTACAGATACAAACTGTCACTTTAAGCCATTGGTCCACTCTTACACACCTGTCGTAGACATTCAGAAGCCAGTTGAGACACAGGTCCACACACAGGGGGACATTGATCATATCTGGATACACCAGCTGAAGTTCAGTGTAGATTGTGAATAAACAGGTTATGATGCCTGGAACCTCCAAAGGGTGTCCATTATGAGTAAGCTGATGTTGGTCAAAGACACATTGAGCCATGGCCAATTCCAAAAGGTCCACTGAAAGAGACAGACGGTATTCGCTTACGATTTCATCTCCACTCATTCTTCTCCCCACAAGGGACACATCTTTAATGAAATCCATTCAGTGCATATTAATGGAAAGCAGCAGAGCATAACTCATTCGGTGGCGTGTAATGAAAGTTCCAAACTCAAAAGGGTGGGGAAAAAAATTACACTAATTTCCTATCTGAACTCATCAGATTTGCAACCAATTATATGTTCCATCAGCTTCTTCCCAACCCTGTAGGCCCATTACAACAAACATTCACTTTCCAACTCACTTGACAGAACACCGTTTCTGTACAGCTTGTGCTACACTAATGTTGTCATTAGTTGCATTTTAGCCCCAAAGCACTTTACACTCCTACTGTGACTGAGAGATTTAGCACTTACAGGCTTTGTTCAATAAAGGCCCAATACACTCACCGAAAATGGCTGATGAAAGCCTGCCTGGCTGATACTGTCTTTATCTAATACATTCATCACTGTACTGTACAAACATTGCAGAACACCTTATTTGGGTTAGCATTTGGACGAGTAAACAGATCAGATGCAGAGGAATGCAGAAAGTGAGGAGTCACTCACAGCATAAGGCTTTTTGCAATCGACGACTTTTCATAGCTGTGCGGTAGGCAGAAAAGCGGATGTGCCCCAGCTCAGCTGCAGAGACACAAGATTAATTTTCTTATTTGGTGACTTTACATGTAAATATCCTAAATACCCATTTGAATACATTATTCATTTCAAAGGATACTTACATCAATCAGGCATAACATTAAAACAACCTGTTTAATATTATGCCCCCTTGTACCCCGAAAACAGCTCTGACCTGTCGAGACATAGATGCTACAAGACATATCCTACACCAAGACATTAGCAACAAATTTAAGTTTGTCCCCCACATACTACAGGTGCTTGACTGAATTGAGATCTGTGAACTTGAACTTTCCATGTTCATCAAACCATTCCTGAATAGCTTTTGGAGTGTGCACCCTTTAACAGTGATTTTGATGTTGTGGCTGATCAATATTCTATAGCTTGAAAAGAGCACACTGTTTGGACAGGGCAGACATAAATTTTATGCTGTGTAATTAATATAAGTACAATAGCAAATTTGTCACTGCAGTTTCCAGCTGCCCAGTTTCAATTACTTACAAACCATAACCCTACTTATAACATTTTAAACTTAAAACTCAGTCAACAAATAGATTCTATCAAGCGTTGGATCCTTTTTTCAGATTTTACTCAGAATTCAAATTCTCAAATAATTCCATGTAGTCCCCTTTATTCTCACAGTTAGAGCTGGGCTGAGGTCTATGTACTGTCAGGGTAGATGCTACAGAAGCTTTTTTTTCTTCCCTCTTACTGTTTAATTAACTTATTTATTTTAGTTAATTATTGATTCTTATATTGTACATATATTTACTCCCTCCATGTGCTTTTGGGGGTTGGGGTGGAGTGGGAAGGGTTACTTATCTGCGCATTAATGTTTATTTTTTAGTCCATGTAGTTTTATCTATATAAGTCAAAACCTATTTAGATAAAACAAAAAGTACAAATACACTTAAAATTCCTTTTATTGATAATCACTCATTTCATTGATTAATGGAATTAGTGATTGTCATTGTAAAACATATCTAAATGCATTTGTAAAACATTTTTTTCTGACCTCAACAAAACTTTTACAAACTGACTAAGAAAACCCTATTACTGAATTGCTGAATACCTTTTATATCCACATAATTAAAATGCAAACCCAAACTTTGTTATCACTCTGTTATAGGTAACAGGCCCGATTATCTCAATATATTTTGAAACATTGAAGAATGCAAATTGTCCACTTTTCAAAAAATGACTTGAAAAATAAATTAGGTTTTTCAGTTTCAGCTTGAGAAATAAGAGCTGGAACTCACCCATTGACTGAAATAGCTGAGTCATTTGTGGATGATCCCATGACGTTGTCTGACACTCATGACTGGTATTGAACAAATCCAATGTAAACATAACAATGATAAAACACTGATTATATACTGTGACTGAAAGCAAAGTGTATTAGAAAGGTAGTGTTATTAAAAATAAAACTCACTTGATGTAATAAGGAACACCATTATGAAAGACTGCCCTCTGCCATGGGGACTGAACAGAGACTGTTAAAGAGAAACTTCATTATGTCTTGTTGTGTAATGGTTTTTATTTACTTACTATACTTTACAGTAAACATGTACCATGGCTAAGGGAAAAGTAATGCAAAATTGTCTGAGCAACAAGAGAATCTAATAAATGTCTATGTTGTTCAATCCAGCTTTACCAGATAAGAAGTCTTGGGCGAATAGTCTGTTATCATCTTGAGCATCTAGGAGCCGTCTGTGCTGATTCATCATTGCCCCCTGCGAAGAATTGATAAAAGGCAGCAGAACTATCTTAGCACTCTAAGGCTTTGACTGTGCAGGATAAAAAGGGGTCTTAAATCTCAGTGCTTTCAAGTCACACAGTCCCATGATGCTGTGATTAAAAGTTCAAAATAGACAACCACTGTGGGCACACAGCATCAGCCTGCATCCCTGAGAAACAACAATGCTTTGAAGGATTTTATCTACAGTGTAAGTATAGCACAGAATAATGAAAACTGCATGTTCCAGAGTTTAAGGACCAGTCTCAGGAGCTAGAGTCCCACAATGGCCAGACACGATTATCATGCAGTGGTTTTAAAGAGTCTACTGAGACATGCATTGGACCTACTGCACTTATCACCGGTCACTGGCTATAACAGCCATTTCATCTAAGACACATATTGATTCAATCTTTTTAATTGTTCCTAAAAGATCGATGATGAAAACTCAGACAATCTGGAAATTCCAGTGGCTGAAGAATTTTGTATGAGTCTAGCATTGTTTCGACAATTTTTGTCTGAGTGTAAACCAATCCAAGAATGTCGCTCTGAAAGCAGAAGCTCAATTATCAATGTCCTCCATCAGCCCAGATCAATGTGGAAGGTCAATATCGTGGTCCAGCGGATCCCCAAAAGACCATGACAGTCACATACTCATCAAAAGGAGGAACAAGGACACAAACTGCAAACAAAGCAATTACTTTCAGTTCTACCAAAAATATGAATGCAAAGAGAGAGTCAATAAGGTGTAGCAGGGAGTCTGGCTAATTTTTGTCAGTGCAGCCCCTGTTAATGTCTGCTTCACTGATATGTTGAAAGGCAAAATTATTTTACATAACATTTTATGAGTAAAACACCATCCACTGCTGACAAGGTGTTTAGATATTGGATTTTCAACTAGACCTGACTGTAACCTTTCACTTGCAAATTCATATTTCCAGCATCTTTCAGTTTTGAGTGATGCAGCCCTGATGAGTCTCTCACCTCTGAGATGTTCATTTGAATGTCAGAAGGTGGAACCAAATCGATGCTGACATCTGTCGCCCTCAGGTGAAGATTTACTGCTCCCGTAATAAAGCTCTGGTAAACAAACAAGTATTTTATTCACAGATACAAGTACGGTTGGGGGATATGACAAACATGTAATATATAAGTATCTACTATACATATGCCACAACAGTTAAATAGTTGCTAAAAGAACAGGACTTAAAATTGGTAAGAGAATACAGGCCCTGATCTTTTAAATGTCTCACACACTTTCTTTTAACTCAGTCTGTTCAAGGCCATTCAAAACATATACTGACCAAATAAACAGATCAAAAAAGAAAACCTACTATAATGCTAAACTGATTTGGGCTTTTCACCCAATGCATTTTACTCACCGTGGTTTCCTCAATACAATCTAACATACAGTTGACCAGAGGGTGTCCATCTGAGTGCCACACTTGCCCAGTATTCTTAATCTCAACCAAGCCAAGCTGCTCTTGATGCATGGAGTCCTGCACATCCAAGAGCTTTGCCAAAGCCCAGCTGACCTGCTGTTGCCAATTGATCACATGAGTGTGAAACCGTTCCCAGTGCTGCTGGACCTCAAGGGCCTGATCCTCTATGGCCTGGGCTAGCCACATACTCTTTTCTGCCACAGCACATCCTGAGTAAGAGTGGCAGTAGAGTTCAGACAAGAGGGAGTTAGAAGAAGATGACCCATACCAGAGAAAATTAAATGAAAAGTGCCCATACTTGTCCTTAAATCTGGAAAAAATCTGTGATGTCGGAAGCCTTTGAAATGACCCAATCAATGTCAAACTGACGCTTGAATGGTGGAATGATGTTCCTTTTCTCTTTCATCTCATCTTCTTTTGCTTCTTACATTTTCCTTCATTTGTACTGATGTATCACCAGTGCTGATGTATCACCAGTGCAATCTCTGGCGCGGTATTATGCAGACAGAATGTCCTGAATATTTTACACAATTTGAGGTAGGGAGTATAATAAAACTTTTCATCTTGCCTGTATGTTCCTGATCAAACTAAGGCCCTTCAGAAAGTGCCCAAATTATTATTAAAGCATATATTGATATTAATCTTTTGGCTCAAAGGTGGTTTAAGTGCCAGCTGACATTACAAAAGGATAAAAATACATGGAGTAATACATCCAGGATTAAAGTTAGCTTATCATCCTCAAATGAAACCTGGTTAACAGGTAGTATTGGCCATGACTAAAAAACAAATTGAAAAGCTTGGAGTCCCCAGACATTTGATGGCCAGTGTGCAAATTAAATTATATGCATTCAGTATAATCAATTCTGTTTATTAAAGTGACAATTATAACGAGCCAAGACCCAAAACTTTAAAAAGAACATATTTCTCACAATTTCAATTTTGCAAGGACAATGGAGAGAGACAGTCATGAATTTCAGTCCTGATATGACACTATTCTACAGGCCAGTACCTGCCCATGTGCTGCTTGCATAACAATCTGATCTATTCTCAGTTAGCAGTTATAAATCCAGATTTACACCTATCCCTTTCATCATTTTTTCACTATGGGTCCTATCAGCTTTACTGTCTCCACTCAGCCATTAAAGTGATATAAATATATTTCCACTCTCAGTGATGCCACTGACTTGCAATAAGAGATGAATCAAGAAAAGGAAAATGTGGTATAAAAACAGTAAGTGACAAGTGAAAGCCAGTGATTTACATTATAAATATAAAAGATATGTTTTTTTACTAGCCAATATATAAAATGTTGACAGCTGTTAAAGCTGCATTGCAGCTGCTGAGTGATGGTTGAGATGGCACACTTGTAAACTCCCTCTCCAGTTTAGAAATAGCATTTGGGTGTTTTGGGTGGGTAGAGATGTTCTCTGACCTGTGGCTGTTTCCATGCTGACATCACTCAGAGCATCCGTAGGCTGCAGAGCCAAACACAGGCATACCTGCTTCAGAGTGTGGTCAAAATCCTGCCTTCGACTGGTTAACTCACTCTGCAGAGCCTGCATTAAAAAGAGGTATTCTGGTTTATGCTCTAAATTAATTTAAAGTAGACCTGTATGGGCTTTTAATTATACATAATCATATTGGTAATGTCACTAAAATAATAGCTCATAATTAAATAACTAATATAACATTTGGAAAATAATGTGAAAAATTATTTTTTGATTCAGTGGAAAGTCACCTTGAAAGCAGTAAGAAAATTCAATATTAGGAGATACACTTTTATATAGTTCCCTTTGTTTTCTCTTCTGATAATGCCAGATGGCTGATAATATCACAGTTTGACATGGCTATTTTTAACCTTTAGTATCATTACACTAAATCACTTCATAAAGATGACTCACTGGCTGCAAGCTGGGACTGCAGATGTGATTGGATTGAAAATCTGAAGGACAGATTTTGGTTTATATCAAAGCAATTCATTATTATAACAGAATGGCATTCTAGCTTTGCAATGGCATCACTAATATATATTTCCACTGAATTTATCATCACTAAGCAGTCAGTTCTTTGAGTATAGCACTTGATGGGGTCTACCACCAAAGAGTAGTAGACTTATTGCAACACTCTTTTTATCATATGTTGAAGAGCACACTCAAGAATATGGAACAAACAGTACACAGCCTGTGTATGAATTAACCTTCTAAATTGTAACACTGAAAAAACTAGGCCAACAACTAACCAGTACGAGTACATGAAGTCTTATGGATCAAATATATACTGGAGTATAAACAGAAACTAAGACTAATTTAAGCTACATTTAAGCTTTTTGCTACTATCATACAAACCCCATTTATAAAATTGTTGGGACATTTTGTGAAATGCAATTTTTAAATTAATTTGATTTATTAAATGATGCTAAATATCTTTATTGAACTTACAAATGTACTCCCACTGTTTTCACCATCCTAACTAAATATTTTATGTAAATATAAAAGCATTTAGAAATTGATGTCAGCAACCCACTCAGTTGGGAAAGAGGCATGTTTTTTACTGTTACATCCCCTTTCCTTTTACACTTTCCAATCATCTGGGAACTGAGAATAGTAATTGTTGCAACCAGATTTTCTGGTTGATAAAAGATTTCAGCTGCTCAGAATCTGTGGTCACTGTTGTCTTATTCACCTGTTAATGACCCAGCAAGTATTTTCAATAGGAGACAGATCTGTAGCATACGTACAATGCAGCCTACCCTTGTCTTACTAAAATAACCATAGACTCTCTTTAAAATCTCAATGGAACCACTGATATGCAAGCCACCTATGCTGTAGGCACTGATCATGACAAATTGGCTTTTGCACCCATTACTGATAACAATCTGGGTGGTCCATTTTGTCTTTGGCATGTAGATTTTGACATTGGTTTTCCCAAAAACAAGCTGAAACATAGACTCGTCTGACCACAGTAAAAGTTTCCACTGTCTTTCAGTCCATCTGAGATGAGCCCAGGCCCAAAGAACTCATCAGCATTTCTGCACAGAATTCATGAATGGCTTTCTTTTCACACAGAAAAGTTGCAGGTTGCATTTTTTGATACAGACTGTGTTAAGTGAAAATTGTTTTCCCAAGTGATCCGAAGCCCATGTACATGTATTTATTAAATATGCCCTCTGAAAGCTCTGAAGATCACACACATTCAGCATGGCTTCTGGGGTTGCTATACATAGACTGAGATTTCTCCTTGTCCCTTGAATCTTTTCACAATATTAATCTATGTAGATGATAAAAGACTTCAGATCTTTGTAATCTTGCATTGAGAAATGTTATTTTTAAATCACAATGTTTGGCACAAAGTGGTGAGCCACACTCCATTTTTGCCTGCAAAGACTGAGCCTTTAGTGGATGTTTTTATATGCAATCATGATACCTGTTATACATTTGTTTATTGTGTAACTTCAATATTCTATAAACTTTTCAATCTTCCCGACTTTTTTTGAGTGTGTTTCTGGCATCAAATTCAAAATTTGTTTACATTTACAAAATATAATCAAGTTGGTCAGCCAAACCAAGTCATTTCTTAGTGCTAATGTCACAGAGAATTTGCAAATTGCAGATTAATTTATCTAACTTTTCTGGAAATGGGCGTTTGTGTGATGAAATGTAGATCAAGTCTGTTTATCTGTCCCTGTTGATGACAATATAATGTTACTGACCATACAGTAGCCTTGCTGCTGCTGAAGTGTATGAATTTCCTCTCCAATTGGGCTTTGCCTGGTGAGCTCCTCATCCTTCATTTTCATCCAGAACCACAGCTCCTCCAGCAAAGCTATTAACCCTGCCCATCTCTCACTGTGAAGCTCCACACACTCCCTTACAGAAAAAAAATCATCTCATAAAGCTATAAGATTCAGCTTATGGCAAATTTCTTGATTTAAAAAAAACTCTGTTTAAAAAAGTAGCGGTTACATACACTTGTGTGTATAATTAATGTATTTTTAGATCTGTAATAATAATGTCAGCTCTTAAACTGTCTTTTTCCAATGCATTTTATGCAAGACCTAGCTAACTGACATTCTTACATTTAAAGGAAGAATATGTTAAGTGTCCAGAGACTCATGACCTAATCTGATAAGGATTATTTCTGAACCAAGGTGCAGCGGTGCAGAGGCTGAAATGTGATTTTTTTTGTGACTTTTTCCTGCAACGTGACCTCAGGGAGTTTATGAACCTTCATAAGTTTATGACTTATGAAGTCTCAGATTGTTCTGCAGAGGAGAAATAGTATTTGAGCTAAGGCCTGTAAGGTAAGGACTGCAACAGAGAGGGGTCATGAGTTTACTGAAAGAGAGTCAGAAAAAGAACTTTAGCATCTGCTGAAGTCAAAAAGAGCCATGTTCTCCTAATGCTGTGGTGATGTAGCAACACTTGTTGGCAGATATCATACACAAGTCCTAAAAGTAGATAAAGAGAACAAAATTAAACAGATGAGATAAAAAAATATTATACCTGGCAACTTATTTAGCTGGTGTGACCCCACTGTGTTGCAGTAACTGCAGTAAAATATTACCTGTTGATCAGTTCTGCACATCAGACTGGAGGCATTTTAGACAATTTCAAACAGAACAGCTTGAACTCTGTCCAATTTTCTCTTCTCTTGAGATTATATTCATAGTCAAATATCCTGACATTTTCCTTTAGATTTTGCTGTTATAATTCAGAATTCATTGTTGTATCAATGATGGCAGGCTGTCCTGGCCCATGCTGTGTAACTGTAATATTACCACTATGTTTTACAAATTGGTTAACACCATTTGACCATGTAAGAGAAGCCATTAGGTGTTCATAAGCTATACGGAGTTCCTTTGTGGACTGTTAAAAGATTTGCTTTTGAAGATCTTTGTTGGTCAAGCATTCCTGGAGAGGGTAAAAGTAGTCTTATATTTCTCCCATTTATACACAATACGTTTGTGGACTAGTGGTGTCCAAACCCTTAAAAGATGGTTTTTAACCTTTTCCAGTCTGAGCATCAATATTATATATTATTTAATATATATATTTTTCCCTGATACAACTCCGCAAACAAACTCTGTAGACACTGAATTATCATTTTCTTTTTACAAAATGCAGACTTTTATCTGACTGTCATCCCATTGTTTGAGAACACCTGACTTTTGTCTCACCTTTAAATTAACTGCTAATCCTAGAGGTTCATATACTTTTTCCACTCAAAGATGAGTAATATTGGACCATTTGTCTATATAAATAAATAACCAAAGATTATATTTTTGTCTCATTACTTTTGCAAAAACTGGATGATGTTTAAAGTAATATTTATTTATGCAGAAATATCAACAATTTTAAAGGGTTCACAAAATTTCAAGCACCACTTTTTAATATCTAAAACCAAGTCCTACAACATCAAGAGAACATGGCCCTTTTTAAGTTGATCATCCCAGAGCCGTCTAAAGTTATTAGCCCTGTGTGACATATGAAGAGTGTTAATAGTAGAAGGTGAGTACTTTGTTGGTATAAACATTTTCACAAGTAAAACTGAAAGTTGACGATTCACATTATAATTATAACTTGCTAGTAAAGAACACATTTCTGGACAGAGCATCAGTATTGAAAAAATGGAAAAGTGCAGCATCTCTGGACATATTTGTGCATAAACAGTACCTGATATGAAAGGCAGTATTCTGACACTTTTGCTCCATATTCTCATCCTGGCCTATTGCCTTGACACCCTGTGCTTGGTCCCTGGAGCCTCCCCTGTAGGGATCATTGTACGCATCAATCTCTGCCTGAATATCCTAAAGAGAGGTTGTAAAAACAAGAAAAAGCAGAAATTAAAATGACACCAATTCATACAAACTCAGTGGTCTCTGATTATGTGAATTTACCCTGATCAGCATGGTCAATGAATAGGACTGAAGCCAGAGCACACAGTCTGAATAGCCGGCTGATGAAAATGTTAGAGGCGAGAAAGACACAAAAGCACATTCAACAGAGAAAAGGTGTCTTTTTATTTGGCCATACTACATAAATGTATAAATGATTGGGTTCCTATGTGCTCACTATAACAGAGCTATTTTACATTTTTCTACATCAAATACTTTAGTTTCTTCAGTAAAGTGCAATTCATTATAATACAAAGTGTGACTCAAACTTTCTCCTGCTACTATAATGGCAGCACCATGGCTTTTCATCATGGCTCATTGCCCTGATGTGAGAAAGGCAGAATAGAGCCACAGGTCTGTGGAGTCAAAGCTCTTTCTTTGTTTTAAATAGAAAAGAACTGCATGGAGGTTTTTTTTCTGTTGAAATTTCTAAGATGTAAAATGAGCATTTTAAAAAAGTCCACCTGTGTCAAAAACATACTCTTATCCCAATTAAGCAGCAGACATTAGTATTTCAGAACTCTTAAAACTCTTAAGTGATTTGGTGCTGTTAATAAAAGTCCTGTAATGTCCAATGGCCTATTTTTATTTACAACGTTCAGAATGCTGAACGAATCGAACAACTCCGCAGCCTCTTTTTATATACCTGATTTATTGCAAAACATTCTCAGTAAAACCTCAGACGTTCTATCAGCACCAACTTATTAGTCTGTGAAAGGAATGGCCATTCTCTCTCTTTTCATTTACAATGGGTTCAATGGGACCACACAGTGATATACAACCTCAGTTGAAGCCTTCTCACATACACAATCTAAATCTCTGTGCAAAAGAGCTGGTTCTTCAGCCACACATAATCAACCAGAGACAAACCAAACTGTCTATGCTCTACATAAGCTTAGCAAAGTACATTAAACTGCCAATACAATCTTCCATTCATTGAGATGAGTATATGGACAGTGCCGGGAAGGCTTAAGTTAATTTACCTCTGCCAGAATAATTTTCAAGTTACTAATTAAGTAAAAGTTGCAGCAAAATCACCTTTCAGAAACAGCCTCTGTAAAAATGCCTTATTTTTTACCTCTGTGGTCTATTATAACTGCCTCATTGTCCTGTCTTGAAAATGGAAATGCACTGGTTTCAGTTTTCTTTAAATGGTACCAAATATAAACACAGTGCATGTTTTGGACTGAGGTTTTTTAACTAAGCTTCTCGAATTTTGTAATCAAGACAAATTACGAGCAGTAGAGCAACTTCTGCTTATTGTTAATCTATGAGAGTAATTATAGTCTTGTTGTTGCTGGAGGGCCAAATCATTAAAAGCCTGTTACAAGCATAATTAAAGTTATGAAATTAAAATAGTGTCATTCCCACCAAACATGCTTTCAGTGAGGAAAAACTGTAGGCATAGACTTCACAGGGCATAATCCACTTTGGAATAAAATTAGAACTTCTTGTTCTCAGGTCTACAGTGCTTAATTATTTTTGAATTGGTGTCATAATTTCCTAGCGTGGGCATTAATCAGCAGGCCTAAGAGTCATAATAAACACTGCACAGGAGAAACCACACAGCGAAAGGCAATGAAGAACATGAAGCTCACATAATGAGATGATGCTCTAGGCAGTTGCTTTTTGTTGAAGTCAAACCCAGAGACAAATAAGACTTTACAGCTATAGTCTTTTAAACTACACCAGTCAGACATATCAAATCACTGGGAAAAAAATAATCCACTGTTGTATTTACATAAAAGAAAACCATATATTTTTATGTAAAATGCAGTTACACTCCACAGCATACAATGCTCTCTTACCCTCGCATTATTTGCAGCTGTTAAGTGGTTCCATACTCCTTACCTATTATACAAGCTAATAACACTAAGATACCTCAAAATAATGTTTAGAACATGTGCACAAGCATAATGCTCTGTTCACCAAGGCTTTAATATCAAAATATGGACACATTTTCTGTGTAACTAGATTATTCAGGAGACAATTTTTTCCATTTTGATGTAGGCAGATGATGAAAGGCAGATCAGACAGCCAATGGCGGTCACTGCAGGCAGTTTTTCCCTACTTCTTGGCTCAGACATACAACTTTCCCTGCTGACTCCTTTCCTTCAAGAAGAGTAATAAAAGTCACACTGACTGACAGTCTCACTATACAATCAGATGGGGATTTATATACATGAGCTGTGTTAAAAGCCGCCACTCTCTTTTGTTTTGATCCCCTGCACAAACTTGTCTCTCTCCACCTGATTAAGGTATAAATTACACTGTTTCATGTCGTCAGTACATTTACCACCAGAACAGAGCCCCTTGAGTAAATTGCTCTGCCATCATTATAGCTAAATAAAACAAAGAGTTGCAGTAGAGCAGCTTTCTGCTAATTGTTTTTGCTTCCTTACTGTTTAATAGCATATTAAGGATTACCTATATGAATTAACTTTGAAAGGGTCTCCCCTGCTGCTTACATGTAACATGAAATAACTTATAAATTCATCAAAAACACAACAGATTTCCATTTGAGCTGTAGATCTAAAAACTGACCAACTAGTTCATCAAACAAGGTTTTAAAATAATTATTTATTAGAGTTATTTTATGTGATTAAAAATTGTAACAATAAATAAATGGTAATGAACAGAAGAGCAAAGAGTAGATAAGGAAAATATTTGTTTTCCATTTGTAATTCATTCAGAATGGAAGAAAAAACTATGGTTGGCAGGCATAGTAATGAGTACAACTTATACCTTAGTTATGTCCCTATTCATTCATGAACACATACCTCAGAAAGCCAAAATATTATGTTTTCAAATGAAACTAATATGGTTTAATGAGATTCTTCAGCTTCATAATTACTGTTACTCTCATTAAAGCTGATTCAAGTAAAATGAATGCATGCCATTAGCAGGAGAAAGTGCAATACAAATGCTTCACATGCTTTCATGTTACAGCATCTAACCCAAACTCTGCTTGGCTTTGGCTCCCATAATAAGGCTGATTGTCCAACTAGTGGGTAATTCTCAGTCCCAGTTTTATCATGATTCCAGGGTGTTCCCATTTCTGCTTTTCTAAATGATCAAGTTAAAGTATAGAGGGCAAATACCCTGGCATACAATGAAGGGAAGAAGAACTTTAAGATGGTATTTGTGATAAAATGTTGATGTCCACATTTATACTGTGCATTTTGGCATAGCAAGTTTCTAGCCTATATGTATTTGACCTAAAGAATTCTTCAGCAGTTATCTGGAGAGATAAATTATTGCAAATGTGCTATATATTTCAGTATTACCTATTTCACTATTTATAATGACATCTGACATCTAAACATCTGAAGTTATTTTTTCTCCTTTTTAAATAATTATCATTCCTTATCCTACTCTTACCTAATTAATAAATGTCCCAAAAAAAGACACTATCCATAGCCAAATCAACACACACAAAGCAGTGTACAGAGATTCAAGTAAGGCACACAGCAATAACAGATAAGTCAAAATAAAGTCACCATACCTTACACAGTTTCTGATATCTCGGTGATGTGAAAGCAACCCTTTGGACTCTGTGTAGAAAGAACATCACTTTCTGTAGTGAGGATCTCACCATAGCCATTATCCTGCAACTGCTGGACCTCTGGAAGCTCCTCAGGATTCTCATTCTGTAGATGCAGGAACCACCTGTTCTCTCACTTTGCACAGTGAGCATGTAATCCCCAAAGTCTCTCTGCTAGTCCACCTCCACTCTTCTGAACCGTCTGTCTCCAGAGCTGAAGGTCATAGGTGAGCGTAAAAGGTGCAGGAGAGGCTGGATCCAATTGCAGTTCACAGACAAATAGAGAAATCCAGCTCAGAATCAGTGTTCGGCCCTGAACACTTATTGTGTAGAACAGACTGTCTAATATCCACATGGAACAGCATTTGCATTAGAATCCCAAGAACAGCTCTGATGCCTCCACAGTGCAACAGCCAGGTCCCTTGTCAGCCAGTCTCCCTGCTTGAGAATGAAATGTGAATGAGGGAGAGAGTGAGAAAGGGAGGGGTGAGGAAAGCACATGGCAAGCCACTCCAGACATCCAGCCCTTATGAGAACTGCGTCCTCAACTTGCCCTTTCTGTCTAGTAATAGAGTTTAGTGGAAATAAAGCCAGGCTTATTTGAGTGACTAGGGACACCTAATGACCAGTATAAACCCACATTATTAACTTCATTACTCTCCCTCCAACGCCAGCCTCTAAAGGAAGGACAAATCAAAAACCCGTTTCTGTAAATGTCAGAGGCTCTGGTGAAGAGGCCTTAGAACTAATTGGCTTGTTGTGACAATTTACAGCTTTACCGTGTGCAGACAAAATGAGCAGGTTCAGAACGTGCAGGAAGAGTATGAAAATGATGTTATGCTATTAATTTTTAGCTGTCTGTTAAAACGTTCATTTACTTCAATGTGACTCCTGTTTTGTTATCCTAGTATTACTTGTTAGAACATGCTGTTTTTGCTTTTCTTTGTTGTTTTTTTCCCTCTCTCTTTAGTACTCTAAGCACCATGTGGGTTTCTGATATGCGAATGTGCTTAAATGTTTGTAATTTCATATTGTATGTTTATATGATTTAAACACTTAATTGTACGATATGTATCAAAATGCGCTCTTTCTGTTCGGCACTGTTAGAGTAAACACTGACATCTAGTGGTAAAATAACGCAACATCGCAGTTCTCGACAATTGAGACACAGTGCTACTATTTGTTGCAAGGAACATTAAATAAATGTAAAACAGCGATGTCCATGATTTTATCTCTGAATGATATTGTGGAGAAAATGTGAACGAGGTATCATTTTTGTAGTTTTCAGGTCAGAGAACTCGTTTCACGGGGAACGTACTGTTTTTGTAAACTGCACTTTTCTGGTTTCGCTGCTTCTCAAGGGCTCAATCCGAAATGGCTCTTTACTCCCTACCTAGTGCACTAAATTAGGATTAGAAGGTAGGATCTTGCATTTACACAGTGCGTAAAATGCCTACCAAAGAGCTATTAGTGATTAAGTCGTGGTCCATACTGGACAAACTGTACACTATGTAGGTGTCTAAGCTCGAATATTTTAACTTACATAGCGGACTATATAGGGCGTAGTGAGCGATTTCGGATTTAACGAGGAACTGAGACAGACTGATTAAGCAGGTGGAAACAGGCGTGCTGCTACTTGACTGGAATGAAAATCTGCAGCCACACTCTGCCCAAAGGCAATAACGTTGCAGACAGGACTGTGTGACAGGACTGTGTGTAACCCCTTTCATTAACACTGCTCGATGCAGGGTTCGTACTATCCTAAAACGGGTCCGGAGCCCACTCCTCTCCAAAATGCTCTTCTCTTTTAACGACTGTAACTGCAGTCTCAAAGAGTGCACTGCAGTTCACAGAGATCAGTATTTTATGAACAGCTATACTCCATTCAACCATAACATTAAAACCATCTGCCTAAAATTGAGTAGGTGCTCCTAATACTGCTGAAACATCTCTGACTGTGGTGAACTGTGTGTTCTTTTTCTTTCAGAAAGTCAGCATTCATTTTTTAAACCATAGTAGCTCTTCTGTGGGATCATACCAGACATGGTAGCCTTCACTCCCCCACTGATTAAACAGTTGTCCTTCCTTTTTGGTAGATACTTTTTGGTAGATACTAACTACTGCATACCTAGAACACTCCACAGGACCTGTCGTTCTGGAGACATTCTGACTCAGTCGTTTAGCTATCACAATAAGGCTCTTGTCAAAGTGGCTAAGGTACTTACATTCGCACATTTTTCCAATTTTAGGAAACTGACTGTTCCATTGCTGCCTAATAATTTTTTTTATTCGTATTTATTCATTTAATTATTATTAACATTTTTGTTATTCTTATTTATGTATTTATAATGTTCATATTTTCATGTTTTTGTATGAATCGTTTTATTCTATATTTGCACTTCCTGTAAAGCACTTTAGGCTGCATGCAGATGTATGAAATGTGCCATATAACTAACCTTATTATTATTACTATTATTATTATTATTATTTGCCTGTCGGTTAGCAATTAGCGAAGGCACGTGTGACGTCAAGGGCTTTTCAGTAGAATTAAGTCAAGTCAAGCAGGTGTTTGTCATCTCAGCCATCTACACAGTGAAACAAAACAACATGCCTCCAGGAACCTGGTGGAACACAAAAAACACTCAAGACTACACAGAGTGCAACGAGTGTTTCTCTGAGAATCTAACCCCATACCCTGACTACATCACTCCCTTACCTTTATAAAATATTCAGGAAGGCCAGAGAAACAAGGAGTGTTTTTCTGAACGTCGGTTCAGAAGTGCTCTCCAAAATAATCAGTGTGTGCAGTCCAGCGTTAGGACGACACCCACATACTAACCTCTAACCCTTTTCACGGTCACGTCACACCAGCTCAATACATTTAGAAACACTGATCCTCCACTTAAAATAATAAAATATATGGAATAAAATCTCGAATTTTCCAGAGTTAAAGCTCAGTTTCTTCATGGTACATTTCGATTTAATTGATGTTTCCATGACCTCCCCAAATTTTCAGCCTTAACATACAACTCAATATTATTAATGTATTTTGTAATATACTAATATCTTGGTTTTAAATGCAGCTGTTTTTTGGGGGGGCGATGAAATTCTCCCTAATGGAATAAGGGCTAAAAGACACGAGCATTTACCAGGAGTGGGGCTTGAACCCACGAGGACATACGTCCATTGGATCTTAAGTCCAACGCCTTAACCACTCGGCCATCCTGGTCGGCGCGATTACTATCCTTGTTTACATTATGGATTATGCATTATGGGTCGATTTACAAGGCAATCACGTTTGCAACTTCTAAGCACACACAAAATTGATGACTATTTTTTAATGTGCGTAGACGCTTAAGTTGTTTTAGGGCGCATCACTGGTCACAGGCTGTAGACTTTCCTCAGGTTCAGATTATTAACGACAGTGCAACATATTTTGCTGATGTAGTGAGCTCTGCAGGTTTAACCTCATAACCATACAATCACTGCTACCTACAGGAACATCTCCTAAACGTCTCGCTTAAATTCCCCTTAAAAATGGCACAACGCTACCAGGAGTGGGGTTCGAACCCACGCGGGCAATCGCCCATTGGATCTTAAGTCCAACGCCTTAACCACTCGGCCACCCTGGTCCACACAGCTACATAATACATGGTATCAGTGTCTGAAGATCAAAATAATGCAAGTACATATTTTGAGCGGAACACTTGACATTACTGGACAGTACTCAGAACAACATGAGGCATCTTGGAAAAAAAGACTAAATGTCAAAATCGTGACCGCATGGTGAACACAGACAAACTGCATCAGAAAGAGAAGTAGTGGTTTTTAGCAAGGCCAAAATTATTCCCATACACACACAGAGTGGCTTCAAGAACACCAGAATGAGGTTGAGAGACTTTACCATGGACTTCCCACTCACCAGACCTTAATATCACTGAGCTTTGGTGAGAAGTACACTTACACCTCCTCAAGAACAGCAACATCTCTCGGAGAACTGGAGAACTTCTTTACCTGGTATAGCCCAGTATTCTACTACACATTGCACAGGACCTGCGTAAAAGCATTTAAACTTTTAAACATTTAAAAAGCTATTAAATAGCACTCTAAATTAATGAGCCATTGTGTTAAAATTAGTGGCAAAAGGCCCCTTGAACCTGGTCACCATACATCCTGGACATTTTAGATAAACACCTGACCGCTAGAAGGCTAAAATGAGAAAATAAAAATAGAAAATAAATCTTCCAAAAAGATAATGATCCAGGCTTAGTCAATGGTCATGCCAGTCTCCAGATGCAACCCCCAGTAAATCAGAATCAGAATCAGAATCGTGTTTATTGGCCAAGTATGTGAGTGAACACATACAAGGAATTTGATTCCGGCAGATGGTGTCTCTCAAGTACAGTGTAGATAATAGTAAGAACAAGAAACAGTACAACAATGTAGACAACACAATGAATAATATTAATCAACAAGATAATATGTCAATCAATCTGTAAATCATTCAATCAATCAATCAATTAATATGTGCACCTCACAGAAGTAAGCTGAAGTAAAGACTAGAGTTTTTCAGTTCAGTGTTTCTGACCTAAACTCAGTACAGTCAACACACACATGAAGGGTGGTTGTTTGAACATGCTCAGTTTTTTGGAACATCTGGTAAGGTCACCTTGACAAGTGTCAGTACTTACTTATGTCTCTGCACCTTCTGTACAGTTTGTTGGTTTGTGTAACATCGCTACCTCCTTTTTAATATTCATTATTTAACATAGGAAGCCAGTACAGACCATACAAAGCATTTTATATTGTATTTGCCTAGTTAGAAAAGAGGAGTGCATGACCTTAACTACCTCTACTTACACACAGTGAAAATATGACTCTATAAACACATTGCATTAGGCTAGAACAGTGACATAATTACAGCGCACATTCCCAGCATGTACAGTGCAGAAAGTTTGGTCAGTGTGAGAAAGTTTGGTCAGCACCCGATAACTAGACTGTAGCCACACCTAAAAAAAAGGAGGAAGTAAATGGAGTATTCATAGTTATACAGTCTGCTTCCAAATATGCATGATCAAAGAGAGTAAAAATATTCTCGAAATGCCATATTCACTACTACATTTCAGTAACTATTACTGCAGTATTAAGTAGTGCACTCTCTTCCACTATCAGTTACACAAAGGAACCTAGAATAGAGAAGTTAAAAGATGCCAATGAAAATAATCTCCAAAGACATGACACTCAACTACAAAGAAAAGGTATTTATTAAATTATTGACAAAAAATGCTAATATTAATAACAGGTATTACTAAGTGGCTGTTCATTGTGCCCATTTGACAGACATATAGCTTTCACACTTTACAGACATAATACACTTTAAATACTTAAAATAAAATGATACATCTCTGAATACATTACAACTCATGAACTGCTCTCCACAGGAACAATATAAATGTTCTTCAACATTCAGACAGCACATACAGAAATTTATCAAGTATATGCATTACTGTTCTTGTGGTTAACAACCCACTGCATTGTCACCCCCCTTGAGCTCAAACCACTGACCTACAGCACTCTCTATATGCCAAGCATGAGGAAGTAATCAAAATACAGAAAGAAAGAAAGAGGTGAAATGTGCAGGCCTGTTAATCACATGGCCCTCTTGCAAAAACAGCTTGGTGCTCTGCACACGAATGATCAACTGCACAGTTACTGTTTTTTTGTAAGTTGCAGTGCCTTGTGTAAAACCGCCCTGTTGTTGTGAAAGGCATGATTGTGAAAGGGTGAGGCATGAGATGGCATTAATGCACATTATTCATCACTTATTGCAACACGGAAAACAACAGCAGAAGAGCTGTCTGCATGGGTTTTTCTTCTTATATTTCACAGCCTTCTTTATCTCTGCTGTAGCCCTGCCTACAAATTCCTGCGTGGCACACACATTGGCCTCAATGTTATCCACCATAGCCCCTTGCTGCTCCACCAAAAGAGCCAGCTGAAAAAAGAGATCACGAATGTCCCGTATGCGGCCCTCCAGTTCCAGAAGCTCTTTGTGGCGGTTCTCGATTTCATTGAGTGCCGAGCGGAACGTTCGTCCATCTGTGACGAGGTCATCAGAGAACACGTTCCACTTCCCAGTCTCAATCATTTCTTCTACCTGGTCTCCAGTCACCTCCTTGCCCATAATCTCTGCCTGCCTCTGGATCCGCATCTTGCAGTTTTCCCTCTGTGCCATCTCAGCCTCATTATATTCAGACATAGCTTCATGGAAGGCACCAGTTAAAGCGATGTACTGGGAGCGCGCCATGCGAACCAGTGCAGAGTGAGCGCCATGTTTTTCCTCCAGCTCTTTGCACTGGGCGTCCATCTGCTGTAGCTTTGCATAGAGCTTCTCTCCTTCTGCTTTGATGTTACGCGCAATGGCATTAGAGTCACGTTTGATGCTACTGATGCGTCGGACAGAGGTGAGGAAGCGGGTGTTCTGCTTGCCCAGCCTTTTCACCTCCATCCTGAGATGAGCTATTTTTTTGTTCATTGACTGGGCCTCCCTGAAAACATCGTCCATAACATCCTCAGCCTCGAACACCACTGCATGTTGCTCCAGCTCACCATTGTCTATGTTGTGCCCATTTTCCACTGGGGGCTGCTCCTCTTGGGAGATTTTAGATTTAACATCATTAAGGTCACACAGTCTGTCCTTCATTTCTCCTAAAAGATAAAAAGAGAACAATTAGTTGAAGAGGGATTAGGATCAAATCATGGTTCAAGTCTTGATGAGACAAATAACTACAAACCCCATTTCTGAAAAAGTTAGGATATTTCATAAAACGTAATAAAAACAAGAATGTAAGAATGTGTAATTTGTTAATGCTCAAACTTTTATTTTACTGATAAACATAAAGTTTAAAGAAAAGTTTTCCAGTGTTTTCACTGATAAACTTAAATGTATTTTGTAAAACTAAACACATTTAGAATTTGTCATCTGCAACACACTCAAAAAGTTGGGACAGAGCAAAAAAATAAATAAAAAGTTTATAGAATATTCAAGTTATGCCATTTTGAAACATTCCACAAAAAGCAAGTAGGCTGGTAAAAGAGGGGATAATGATTGGATATAAAAGGATCTTCCATCAAAGGTTCAGTCTCTAAAGGATGGGTTATGTTACTTTGTGCCAAACTTATGAGAGAACTGTCAGACAGTTCAAGAAGAACATTTCTCACCACAAGATTACAAAAAATTGGGGGCAGGGGGCTGCATCAGTGCCCATGGCATGGGTGTGAAGGTCCCATTAATATTTGGGGATTTTAGACACATAGTCTTTGCCCAGGAAGCCTACAGTTATTTCAGCAAGACAATGCCAGATCTTACTCTGTACACACTACAACAGTGTGGTTTCGTAGACAGAGTGTGTGTGCTTGACTGGCCTGTCAACAGTTTAGCTCTTTCTCCTATTTAAAAAAATTAT
>JBBPDA010000001.1:35311005-35348713 GCA_037974385.1 Arnoldichthys spilopterus
AGAGCTTGAAGGAGAAAGACCAGTATTGACATCAGTGGTAACAGAGCTTGAAGGAGAAAGACCAGTATTGACATCAGCTGTGGCAGAGCTTGAAGGAGAAAGACCAGTACTGACATCAGTGGTGATAGAGCTTGAAGAAGAAAGACCAGTACTGACATCAGTGGTGTCAGAGCTTGGAGGAGAAGGACAAGTATTGACATCAGTGGTGACAGAACTTGAAGTAGAAACACCAGTTTTGACATCAGCGGTAACTGAGCTCAAAGAAGAAAGAACATTACTGGCGTTAGCAGTAACAGAGCTTGAAGAAGAAAAATCAGCATTTACATCAGCAGAGCTTAAAGAAAGATCAGTAGTTACATTAGTGGTAACAGAGCTTGAAGTAAAAACACCAAGAGCGACATCAGCAGTAACAGAGCCTGAAGAAAGACCAGTAATGACATCAGTGGCAATAGACCTTGAAGAAGAAAGACCAGTAATAACACCAGTGGTAATAGACTTTAAAGAAGAAACACCAGTATTAAAATCAGTGGTGACAGAGCTTGAAGAAGAAACACCAGAATTGACATCAGCAGTAACAGAGCTTAAAGAAGAAAGAACATTACTGGCATCAGCAGCAACAGAGCTTGAAGAAGACAAATCAGTATTGACATCAGCAGAGCTTGAAGAAAGACCAGTAGTGACATCAGTGGTAACAGAGCTTGAAGTAAAAACACTAATAATGGCATCAGTGGCAACAGAGCTTGAGGAAAGACCAGCAGTGACATCAATGGTAACAGAGCTTGAAGTAAAAGCACCAAGAGTGACATCAGTAGTAACAGAGCTTGAAGAAAGACCAGTAATGACATCAGTGGTAACAGACCTTGAAGAAGAAAGACCAGTAATGACATCAGTGGTAATAAAGCTTAAAGAAGAAACACCAGTATTAAAACCAGTGGTGGCAGAGCTTAAAGAAAAAAGACCAGAACTGAAATCAGTGGTGACAGAGCTTAAAGAAAAAAGACCAGAACTGAAATCAGTGGTGACAGAACTTCAAGTAGAAACACCAGTATTGCTTTTTGTAGCCACAGAAATACAAACAGGATCCAAAGAGGAAGAAACACTAGTTGAAGTTTCAGAAGAAAAATATACAAAAGTCAAGACAATAGCTGAGGCTGCACTTGAGGTAACAGAATCAAAGTTAGAAAATCATGTAGCAACAGAGTCAAGCATAAAAAGAGTAGTGTCTGAAACACCAATCCCAGTTGTGAAATCAGCACATGGAACAGAAGCACTAATGGAGACATGTGTGGAAAAGAATGTCATTGCCCAAAGTCATGTTGTGATGTCAATGAAAGAAGTGGGGTCTTCATTTTTGACATCAACAGTCAATGAACAGTTAAAAACACCAGTGATCTCTCTAAGGGTTCCAAAAATACAATTGCCACCTGCAGTTCATTCGGTGCAGGAACCAGAAGTGCCTATAGAGATGCTAGAAATAACCGAGACAAAACCTAAGATAGCCTTACTTGACTTTAATACCCCTACAACTACAGCACCAGAGGTAACAGAAGTAAAACAGAAAACAGTAGTAACTGACATAGAAGTAGAAACACCAGCTGTGACATCAGTGTTAAAAGAGCCTAAAGTGATGCCTGTAAAAAAGAAAGAGAAAAATCCACCACTAGTAGCCCCAGTGGTCCAAACACTAATCATGGCAGAAACATATACAACTGTTCCAGCAGATGAAGAGCCAACAGTAGTCCAAGTATCTGTTGTTCCAACGGTACAAGCACTGACAGTTGAGGTAACAGTTAAGGAAGCAGAAATGCCAATAGTAGCACCAGAAGTAAAGGAAACACAGAATGAGGCATCTTTTGCAGTTGAGGTGGAAATTAAATCATCTCTGACTGAGGCAGAGGTAAAAGTAGCAGTAGCAGGGGCAACTGAACAAGTCACACAGAATCCAGCATGTACTGCACAGTCAAAAGAGGATTCAGAGAGTCAAACAGTCAGCAGAGGACCAAAAGAAATTGTTTCCATAGCAAATATAGTCGAACCCCAACCAGATGTGGAAGATGATGTGTGGGAGGATGCTGTAGATGATATAAGAACTGATGAGAGTTTCATTACCAAAACAGGTGTTAATACCAAGTGAAGCAAGAGCTTGAAAGTGGTTGAACTACATAGTTCAACTGTTAAGCTCAATAAGATGTTTTTATGATGTAAGAATTTTTTTTTCATTTCATTGCTTCTTTTACAGGTTCACCTTTCAAATTAATGTCATTCTGGAGGTTGGTCTTCAATCAGTCTCTGAAAATATCAACATTAGTATCTGGAGAACATGACACACAAAGTCAAAATCTGACCAAGTTCTAGTGGAACTGCCCAGGGTTAAAATCTGAGAAATGTTGCAAATCATATAAATGTGGCACAAAAAAAATATTTTTCTGCTCAGTTCCTGGATGCCTGTATAAACTAGTTATTTGTATCAAGTGTACAACAACAATGACATGTTATTTTGATATATAAATTTATGTATCTTATCATCGCCTGTATGTATATATATATATATATATTTACAGGTGATGTAAGTTATTAATAATAATATTAAACTGTTTTAAGATACCTACATCTAGATATTACATACCTCTGAGGGACACAATTCCTCTACAAAACCAATGCAAAGATTAGCCATACCTTGCTTTACTAAGTTTAGATAGCTTTAAATCAAACCTAAACACATTTTAGCAATAACTCTGCTGTTTGAATTGTATAAGCCTATACTAAATGTATTGGAAATTATTTTTCTTTATTTGAAATATCAAAAGTATTGATAATCAGAGAATGCCTCTCTCTCCTCTACTTTTCAATGTAAAACACATTACATAAATAATAATAATTATAAATGTTCAGTCTACACATCTAAAATTTCAGCATTTCAAAGGCTGCTAACACCCTGCATTAAAACATCATAATCATTATTAGACATTATTTAATGCTGATATTTACTGTTCAGCCATAACATTAACACCACCTGTCTAATATTGAGTATGTCCCCCTCATGCAGCCAAAACAGCGGACTCTGGTGCACTGTCTGTTTTGACACCACTATCAGAGCCAGAATTAACATTTTGTGCAACAGGAGCTCCTCTTTGGCATCAGACCAGACAGGCTAGATGTCATTCCCAGCAATCATCAGTGAGTCTGGGTGCCCATGACCCTGTTATCAATTCACCGGTTGTCTTCCTTCAATCATTTTTGGTAGGTACAAACTACTGCGTACCTGGAACACCATTTCGGAGATGCTCTAACTCTCCAAACCATCTAAATGGTTCAAGAACTAACTGTTAATTTGCTGCGTAATATATCCCACCCCCCTGATAGGTGCTAATGTAATGAAATAACTAGAGCCAATTTTATTCGCTTAATCCATTAGTGGTGTTAATATTATGACTGATTGGCGTATGTACAGGTAATATAAGCAAATTATATTTACTTTATTATAATGAAAAGGACATATTCAAACAGTGAGAAGCAACAGAAGTAAAAAATTGAAATAGTAATTAAATAGAAATGAAGAACAATGCCTTTTTTGCAATTACTGTTATGCATATGTAATGTAAAATGGACATTTTAGGTGCAAGTTTGTAGACATGAAACCACTTGTAGACGATTAATCTTTACATATTATTAAAATTGTATTAACAATGAATACACACATCTACTGTGTTAGAAATTGCCGAACTTCATGGTTTTTTTTATTGATTTAAATAAAACTACTTTAAAGGGTCTGTGGGTTGACTTTATTAATGAACAGTGCAGATACAGTCTATTATAAAATGAAAAAAACTTCCACATATCACTTAAATAAATAAATAAATTGGGTACCAGACCTTTCCTTTACAAGCCAACAGGGAAAACATATTCTCTGGTCCAGTCAGAACATACAATTCTTGTAAACTTGGTTATATTTTCCTTGTATAAACATGAAAGCTGACATACTTTTATTGCAGACAGAAAAGAGTGTCTTGTGATGCTTTATAAAGAACAGAGAAAGCAATTTTCTCACCATGAAATGTGAAAATACCTTGAGTAAAAAAAACACTGTAAAAAAATGAATACTTTAAAACTAAATTACACTGTTTCTGATTAACATAAAACAATTTCTGCTAAACCTCTTCAGTGGACATGTTGACTGTATCAGTATTTGGGACAGATACTTCAGTTACTGAACTGTCATTTGTATGTTCACCTGTTGGGTCATCTTGTACAGGGGTCACTGTCTCCTGAGTTGGACACTGATGTTTGAGGACCTCAGAGGGGCTAGAAAATGGCAATGCACATAGGCTGCATTTGTAACGCCTGCTTGATGATAAGAAAAGTGCTTCTACCTGGCTGTTGTCTTCCCCTCCACACAGCACCATGCTCTGCTTATTTACCATTGTGTATGAATCTGCACCTTGAATTAGGCACACATGTCTAGAAGCCTGGCTAGCTCTGCAAAAGCTCTTCCCACAGGCACTGCATTTGTATGGTTTGCCTGTGTGGATGTACATATGCTCCCGCCAGTGGCTTTTCTGTATGAATTTGCGACCGCAAGTTGGACACTCAAACTTCCGGCGTTTCACCTCTCGTTCCAAGGCTTCTAAGTTGTCTATATCAGCAATATCTGAAGGAGGTGGGGTATTGTCCCTCCTCATCTGTAGCTCACTATCACTTACATCATCACTGTCAACACGAAGAACCTCATCTTCCCCATCCTGAACTTCTAGATCCATAGCGTAGCCATCTACCATAGATGATACATGATGTTCAAAGGGGTGGTTAGCATGGAGAAGGAGGTGCTCCTTTAATTGACATCTCTGGCTGAACCGACTCCCACATTGACTGCAAGTGTAATGTTTCCTAAAGGAGGAATTTCTCTTCATAATACCAGATGTGATATGCTGGATGCTGCTGGTTGCAGAGATCTCACTGGGTGACTCTTGACTGTTAATGTCTGCAGCATTGACGTTTGTTTCAACAGCTTCAGAAAAGCACTGAGTATAGGTCTCACTACTGTTGTCAGGACAGGCATGGCGTTTACATGTATTCCTACTGGGCAAACCACATTGCTCATCAGAGATCTGAATTCCATACAGAGAGTTTGTCAAAGGAACACATTGTGACTCTGCATGAATAAAAAGGCTGGCCTCTTGTAAAAGAGGATATGCGTGCAGGAATTTCACTCCCTGCTCCAGGTGATGAGGATCTATCATCTGTGTTGTCAGTTTTCCAGTGTACATTAGGTTAAGCAGATAGCTGAAGATTTCTGGTTGTATATCTGAAGGCTTTAGGCGAACACATTCACTGAAAAACAGAAAAAATAGAACATAAGAAGCAACTACTTGTTCCTACAGGTACTACAAAGTTCAAAACAAGACAATAGCAGACTATACAAGACTTAATTAATCAGGATATTTAGTCACTTTACAACAACTCCAAAAAAGTATCTAAATTTAGGTACCTGTCCTGGTGAATAAATAGCATGCGAAAATAATCTGAAAATGCAGCAAGGATGGCCTTGTGAGCTTTGAAATAAACATCCCCAATAGCCACTGTGCAGTCACACAGGAACCCATATTCCCTCTGAGCATTGAGCCGCTGCAGAAGAACAAGACCATGGTGGGCCAACTCCATTCTTCAACCTAAGCAACTAAAAATTAGACATAATCATGCAAATTAAACAGAGTACTCTAAAAAATGCTAAACTGTTTTAGTAGTACCGACATGTTTAAATGGCAACAGCTTTTAACTCTACTCTCAGACCTCGTGTTTGTGAAAGTTTGGGCACCCCAGGTCAACACTTAAGCATGCAACAAATTAAATAAGATGTATTTCTGAAAATCCTAATCCGCAGTAATGATTGTTATTAAAGAGCAACATACTGAAGGAAAAACAAGGTGGCAAGTGAAGAATGCTTCTAGGTGAACATTTCATAATAATAATCTTGCAGGCACCAGATGTTCAATACCATTTTATTACTTAAGTCTAGGAATGGGGAAAGCCATTACAGAACTTAATCTTCCGTTTCTTCTTGTTCAAGGTTGATGTTGATGTACACTATATGAACAAAAGTACTGGGACACGTTAATCATTAAATGTAGGTGTTCAAGCCATACCCATTGCTACAGGTGCATAAACTCAAGCACCTAGTCATGCAGTCAGGTTTAAAAACATTTGTGTTTCAAGCATGCTACGGTCATACAATGCCACCTTTGCAATAAGTCAGTTTGTGAAATTTCTTTGGGAAATTCCATGGTCAACAGTAAGTGGTATTATTGCAAAGTGGAAGCACAAAGTGCAGGCTCAATCACAAAGCGTGGGGTCATGAAGCTTTATAGAATAAAATATTAAGGCCAAGCAGATGCATGCAAGCCTCACATCAAGCACAATGTGGTGGAGTGGTGTAAAGCATAATGTCACTGGACCCTTTGAGCAGTGAAAACATGTTCTGTGGAGTGATGAAACACACTTCTCTGTCTGGCGGTCTGAGGGACGCATCTGAGTTTGGCGGATGCTAGGAGAACATTACATGTCTGACTGCATTGTGCCAGCTGTAAAGTTTATTGGAGGAGGGTGGTTGTTTATCAAGGTTTGGACTTGGTAGCTTAGTTCTAAAGGGAAAAAAAAAATGTTATGGTTCAGCAGTGGTGGCCTAGTGGTTAGGACAATGCCCTTGTGAACTAAAGGTTGCAGTCCTGGCCTGGGCACCAATGAGGCACCCTTGAGCAAGGTACCATCCCACTACACTGCTCCCCGGGAGCTGTTAATAGCTGCCTGCTGCTCCACGTGTGCATGTCTAATGGGTTATATGCAGAGGTCACATTTCATTGTGGTGCTTGTGTGTGTTTACAATGGCAAATAGTCACTTTCACTCATACCAAGACATTTTGGACAATTCTGTGCTTTGTGGGAATGGTTTGGGATAGGCCCTTTTCTGTTCCAGCATGACTGTGCCCCAGTGTACAAAGCAAGGTCCATAAAGACATGTTTGGGTGAATTTGGTGTGAAAAACTTGACCCCACACAGAACCCTGACATCAACCCCATCTAACACCTTTGGGATTAACTGGAACGGCAATTGTGAGCCAGGCCTTCTCGTCCAACATCAGTGCTTGACTTTAAATGCTTTTCTGGGTGAACAGGCAAAACTTTCCACAGACACACTCCAAAATCTTGTGGAAAGCCTTCCCAGTAGAGTGTCTATATTTATGTCCATATTGTCACCTATAGATTTAGAATGGGATGTGATAAAAGTTGCTGTAGGGGTAAAAGTCACGTGTCCCAATACTTTTGTCCATATAGAGTATGTTTTGGATCACTGACTATAATGTCCATTTATTCTATTTTTTAATATTTCATTCTGTGAAAATTACAAGCAAGATGTGTTCAGATGAATGCTATAGCTTCTAATTCTTTTAGTGATTTTTACATTTAAGATTATGATTCACACCCTGAGAGAGTCTGAAGTGTCACATATTTCATCTGGGCTTTTAATTTGTTGTCTATACTTGATTTGGACTGAAGCATAATTATTTTAACTAGAATGGACCACCTCTACTTGCTTCATGTGCTGCCCACCCCTAGCCATAAAAGTTGAAGTCCATAATGAATGCCATCTTATAAACTCAGGCTGCTTTTTTGTCTTTCGTGTTTTTCTTTATTTGTTATTGGAGGAGGATGGGTTCCCCTCCTGAGTCTTGGTTCCACCCAAGGTTTCTTCCTCCAATTTAGTGAGTCTGTTGCCTTTGGCTCGCTCACTACAGGCTCGGACCTGGGTTCTGTAAATCTGCTTTGTGGCAACGTCAATAATAAAATACAGATTAAACTAAACAGAATTATTAGCCAAATCCTGACCAAAATAGAACATACACATATCAAAGTACAGTTTACACACAATATACATATATATAAATTTCAATAAGTGTCGTGTTTAAGTTTGTTTCATGCAAATGCTGAATTATTATTTTTAGCTTGTGCCAGGGGTGCTCAATGTTTCGCACAAAACTATCAGATAACGGACACACAAAGGCTATAGTGCCATTCCATGAAGTCCTAACTATATTCTCCCACAGATGCAGAACCAAAAGCCACGAAAGGTCTGACGGGATATATTAATGCCTCAGTGCTGATAATGTTTGTAAAACTGCACTGTTAACTTCCAGGACCTGAACCGCTACTAAAGCTCTAACAGTAGCGCAGTTAGCTCCTGCCCGAGCGGCGCCAAGCACGGACCGCGAATAATAGTGAACACGCTTTTACAACATATCCTACAATAATGTTACATTCTTCAAAGCGTAAATAAGTGAAGCGGCGCTGATATTCAGTAAACAGTTTAGAAGAAAACGGACAAAGCGCCCGGTATTAGTCAGAAAGTACTTCACATAGTTTGGACTGAACTCCGCTACACTGAGTGAGCTAGCTTGCTAGCTAGGAAGTTGCCGGGGCTCGTTCTAGTCTTTACTTTATTTTCCGTCTAGCTAACTAGCAATCAATTTTATATTTACTCACCGTATTCTTTTTGTACCCTTTACAAGACACTCTGTGGCCGTCTTCATACCACCACATCTAACAAAAAACAGCACAAACTGCCGCGGATTGACTCAGTGTTTCCGGAGTCCGACTTTGAATCACATGATACTAACGCGAGGCTGTGTCCGAAGCAAACTCGAATCGGTTCTTTTTAATAACTTCGTCTCAATCGGTCGAACCGAATCACAAGTCCAAACGGAAGGTAACATTTTTGTGCCATTTGCACGTTATGTTCATGCTATTGTTATAAGACTAATTCTGTTATTTTTGCCAATGTAATTTCAGAGATGCAGAACATACCATAGTGCAAAGTCATAGAAACATATTGATTTACTTTTTTCTTCCTGCGTTTATGAGTGTGTGCCATGGGCAGTGAGTCCTTGCCTCCACTTACGTGTAGAATCTGCTGAGCAGTTTGTTCACAGAGCTCAGAGTAAAATTGGACCAGTTATTTCGAAAATGAACCGTTTAATTAAATGGTCGGTTCAGCTTTTAAAAGAATCGGCTTCATAAACTGAATCAATTGTCCCAACTAATCAAACAGCGCGGGCTCTGGCGCGGTACTTCTTACAAGAGCCTGAATTATGTTGTGATTATTATTATGATGTTACTTTCACACAGAATTTGAAAATGTGCTTCCATGAAAGTGCAGCTGAGCTTTTCCCTTTCCCTGCCAATGCATACAGACCATAGGGTTTTGTTTTTTTTAAAGATTTCAGATTTTATTTAGTTCAAAAAGACCAAAGGTACAGCATAACTTCATCCAGTACACAATATTTAAAAGAAAGGTATAAGAACTCATATCAACATCAGAATGTCACAACACAGAGCAAACGGTCATTCCTTTTGGAAAGTGTTTTGCTGGCATTATCCATCACTGTGACTCACTTCTCCTCCCATCTCCTCAGAAGATTACTCGGGCTAGTTCAAACATCACCTTCAAACAGAATACAATAAAATGGAAGAAAAAATTACTTTTGAATGTCATTATAACTTTTTTGCTTTTATGTGGATTTTGTGTTCCACAAAGTTGAAGCATAAGCACTACTTATGTGTCCTATCCTTGCTTTAGAAGGGTGTGTTTAAATTAAGAACTTGGGCAGAATTTTATAAATAAGCACAAATAGCAATATTTGTTAAATACAGTTGTTTTCAGTCAAGAAACAAGTTAATATTAGTGCATCTGAAAGCAGCGCACACGCTATCTGACCTCTATAGTGATAAGAATTACAATCATCCACTCCAGCCGAAGACTGTGCTTTTCACTGAGGTGATTCCTCATCAGGTCTGTCAGTTCAGTGCAGTGCTGCAGCTTCTCGTTCACAACCTACACAATAACAAGGGTGAAGCAGGACCAACAGCACCTCTACAAGTCTGTCAGCTTCATGTAGAGCTTATTAGTTCATTTAGTTTGCATTTTTGATTTAGCAAGTGGCAGAAAAACTAAAATAAACCATACAAATTTAGAAAAATGCAATATATAACCACAGCACTCATTGTATGCAGACCTTTCCTTGGAAACAAAGAAATATATTTATTATATTGACTTGCATTTCTTGATTTGCTAACTGCATACAAACCAAAAGATTAATAAACCAAATATAACATTGTTACCTTGACCCTGCGGTTGATGTTGAGAAACTGACAGGTTTTGTCATACAGCTGCTCCAGGTCTTCTCGATCCCAGTAAAAATCAGGTGTGATAAGTAGATCAGAACTGAGGTTTATGCAGTGCCTGTCAAAGTTCATGTTTTGAATATTTTAAAACATGTTCTACACAAAAATCGCAGGTGTCATACTTTCTAAAAAATTTCAAAATTAGTTGTTAATCTGTTTGTTGCTTCTCACCTCAGAGCAAAGAGTTCCCCTATTTTCTGCAAGACCTCTGCCCTAGAGAGCTTTACTGTTTTTCCAGATTTCAGAGTCTGTTAAGAGAGTATATGCCTGTATTATGATTGGGAATATAATCACACAACTCAAATAATTAAATTTTAATACATTTGAAATTTCTTTATCATATATAGTCCAATTATATAGTATATATAATTAATATAGTCCTATTGCATAGTAACTGCATTAATCTTCAGCGTATTGTGTTTATAGAGATCACTGAATACGTAAGTCTACCTCAGGAATTGACTGAATAGATTCAACAAAGTTGTCCAAAGAGATCTCCCATATTGCCAGCTTAACTGCAACAAAACATACCAAAAAAGTGAATGTTAGGGAGAAAGAAAATTAAGATTTGACCAACAACAGGAAAAACAACCCACCTGATAAAGACAGAGCATTGGAAAATGCAAATTTCTCCAGAAGCACTTGTTCATAGTCCATTTCATTATTAAATATGAAGTTTCCTCGATGTAGTTTTGAATTTCCTCTAAATGCATAAACAGTAAAAAAATAATACATTAGGCCATGGTAGCACGTTTAGCTGTGATATATATTAGACATCAGTGCATGTAAGCATATACTCCCATCAATAAAGTGACAGTCATACTCTCCAACTGTGTAATTGATCTCTTCATTTTCCCAGTGAACCAAGGCCACTTCATATGGCTGAATCTCATGCTGCTCCAATATTCGCATGACTTTCTTTATCTGTAAATCAATATCGGGATGATACAAAGAAGATGCCAATACGAACCTTTTGAATATACAGAACTGTTTTAAAAAACATAATCAGAAAATACATTTTATTACAAAGGCTGACAATTAAAGAGTCCTTCATTTTTAGAAACAAGCAGTCTACACTAGGAGACAGAAAACAAAGCACTTTCACTTACAGCTTTCTCAGCAACATTCCAGAAAACCACTGAGCCCTCCCTGTCGAACAAAAAACATGTTTAAATGAATGTATATTCAATTAAGATCTCAAAAAGAAGCCAACTTATATAGAAAAATACTTTTCAGCTTACCTGAAAAAAAACATTAAAGCAGTGTCATTAGGTTTGAATGCCATCTCTGTTCCAATCACCAAGACATTAGAGGCATCTGAAACACAAAATTGACCTTTTGTTAGGTCAGTTAATCATTTTACATTGGACTTGATTTTTAAATTATTATTATTAGTAGTAGATGAAACATTACATAGGTTGACAACCACTACTACATGGCACCACACTAGAATAAATGAAGGCTTAAATTGAGTAAAAATAAATAAAGCAGATAATTATGCTTGCTCACATCTGATTCAGTGTTTTTCATGCATGTCAAACTGAGTTTTAACAAGCAACTTTTATCATTAACATTAATTTAGTCAAAAGTAATGCAGGCATTAAAACTGTAAAAATAAGGAGATAATTCTACAGTTCGGCAAACCTCTGGGCAGGTCTCTTATTTCAAAAAAACCATTTGCCATTAGATCATGGCAGAGAGTAGGTAGGTGGTACTGGTCCGCGGTTGCATAGGCAATACACTGCATCATATCCTGTAAAATAACAGATCAACACATGCATAATATGAGCTACAGAGAGCAACTAAGAGAGAGATAAAATGAGCTAAAATAATTGTTCCCAAAAGGTAAATAGCTTCAGATTATTTTCTAACTGGAAACGGTTTGATATGTGGCTTGCCTCTTCTGTGACAGGAAGATTAGCTCTGGATGGCTGTTTTGTTCTTGGTCCCTTTAATGCTCTTTTGCCTGGTATGCCTCCTTGCTTCAGAACAGATTTGGTAGCCGTTGTGGTGGACTGCAATCTGCTGTGTATTTGCCATGATTTGGAACTCCTACTTAAAACAAGTGGATTTTTAATGTTAAAAAGAAGAGGTCCCTCAAGTGTTCTTCGTTGTCCTCCAGAAGACCACAAATATGGACGTGTGACGGTGTAACTGTTCTTGTGGTCTGTGCAAAGGTTATGTGCTGAGGGTCTGCAAGCCAACAGACCTGGTGGAAAACACTTGACCCCTGAACAAGAGCCATTTTCCACTCGTGCTGCAGTTCCTGAAGGTACTTTGCAGAAACATATCCTGGTCAAAGGCTGCTGCACTCTCCACTGTGTCAGTGATGAAATAGACCTGGCTAGCATGCCCAGCCACCTGTGTGGATTATAAACATTATACATCATTAGCTCGCTAGGAAGTGAAAACAGTATGTTTGTGGCGCGCCTACAACTATCCTGCCCACTACTTTTGCTTTCTGACCTTCACTAAAGCCTAGCGGGATTAGCCAGGTCAGTTGGCTAGTTGTCAAACTTTACACCTCAATGGTTATCTAGCTAGCCAACTTGTATCAAACGTTTAGTTTCGTAAACTGGTAAACTGCGAAGCATGTCCTACACTTCTGCCTTGAAAGAGACCACCAAGTAGATGTCCGGCTAGTGTCCCTAAGTGGGTTCTAGGTAGGCACTGCAGGCTAGCTAGCCCGACAAGGCTAAACTGTAGCAGCCTGTTCATAAAGAAACACAGCAGAGTCAGACAATAACAACACCCATATAGTTTCATTCACCACATACCAAGTGTTCTCCTGCAGAAGACACAACAATTGACAGTCATAGTTAAATATAACAGCTCGCTACTTTCTGCGCGCACATGTTTCATCAATTCGGCTAAACTTGCTGCTAAACGAACTGAACGGCGTGGGCGTGTGCGCTGTGCGTTTTCGTGTTAGTGACGTCTGACAGCGCGGCGAGTCACGTGGTTGAAACGCGTCTCTTCTCCTTTCATTACAGCTTTGTTATCATTATCTAAAACTCAGATACTCTTTTAGCAAACAACGTGCTTCAGTGCACAATTTCATCTTTACAGATCTTCAGAATATATTTAATCTAACCTGTAAAATGTCTTTATTGGTTGAAAAATATTTTTCCATACAATTCCAAACACATTTGGAAATTATAGTCCTTTAATAAAAAACATTTTTGTACCTACTTTTAATTTTTGCTTAATGCATTGAGTCCTGGTTTAGTGCACTTATCTAAACACATGTAATTGAGAAATATCTAGCTATTGGCGAACAGATCAGTCCATTTCCAGGGGAATGTTTTACTGAAAAAAAGAATCACTTCGTTATTACAATTGTCTTCTTGAGCCACCATGCACATTTTCAATCAAAAAAGGCTTAAAATAAAAAAAACTACCCTAAACCTTAAAGGCTAGGATCACACACCATGTTTCGTTGTCCAGAACCTGCTTAAGGATGAAAAGGATTGTAAAAATTTATTTGAAGTTTTTGAATGTGAAACGGTTCCTCACTACAGTAATGGTAAAGCGCTACTAACGTTATTGTACTGTTTCTCTCTCTTTATTTTCTCGCGTGAGCTGAAACTGTGCGGCTGCGTTGGAGAATCTCTGAGCGCTTCCGCCCTTTATCGCCCTCTACCGGCGGAGTCAGGGGGCGCGCTGTTGCCTAGAAACCCAAGGAAACATTGACGTCCGTGGGCGAAGAACACCGTATAACAAACTCTCAGCGTAGAAAAACCCTGCTAATAAAACACATTAAACAAGTGTATGAGGTAAGAATTTACAGCTCTTTTTGTAAAACCTTTAGGGTGATGCGACAACGCCTAAAACAAACTTGCAGAAGTCTCCCCCAGGGGCTTACCCCCCTGTCCCTAAGGGGTCATATGAGTTTATAACTTCATAGCCCGAGCTCAGATGTGAATATATATATATCACATGATTTGGTGACAATTTAAGTTCCTAGTGATGTGATTTTATTTATATTGATTTATTAAAGATTTATTTATCTTGAACGCGTACAACATGTAGTGAAATGTGAAATCTCTGTGTTTTAATCATTTGAGGCAGTGATCACATGTCCAGTGCAGTGGGCACCATCACGATGCCCGTGGAGCAGTTGGGGGCTTAGGTGCTTTGTTTAAAGAATCAAACCAGGGACCTTTGGGTCACAAAACACTTCTCTAATCATTAGGACACAACTGCCCATGATAAAAGTGTCTTGTGCATGTCTTATGAATATTTAAAAGCTATTAACTATAATTATATAATACGCTGAATAATTATAATTATGAGAGTGCATTTAGGGCTACCTCAAACAGATTATGACCTGATCCTATTTTCAGCAGTATTTAAAAAAAAATTTACTTAAAGCTTAAATCCACACAGTGTGAAGTAGAATGGAAGGCAGTATGTAATCTATACCCATTTAAACAGATAAAGGCAGTTTACTGGCGCAATGGAGGATTCTGTGATACAGCAGCACCTGGTTCACTACAAACAGGCCACAGAGTCTGCACGGGAAGAGTTAGCAGCTCTCCAGACCAAAAACCAAAGTCTCCAATCACAGGTTATCAGATTTTAATACTGGCCTTATAATAAAGAGAGGAGCATCTTCAGACAATGTCCATGTCTCACTTTTCCAGCTGCTGGATGCTCGGTCAAAGATTTCTTCAAAGGAGGTTTTGGTGCAAGACCTGAGTGAAGTGATTGACAAGCACAAGGAGACAGAGGCCAGGCAGGCATCTCTTATCACTTCCCTCAGGGAGCGCATCCACAACACAGAACAAGAAATGGGCTCCATCACGTCCTCCAAAAGCATAATGGATATGAAATTACAGGCCCTCATCAAAGAGAATGAAGAATTGAAAGAGAGAGCATTACAAATGGAGATCAAGTCAAAGTAAACATTGTTTATTCACAATTTTAATACATCCTGCTATAATGCAGCAACTCTTTAGAATAAGAATATGTGAATAAGAGAAAAACTGAATATATATACAGTACTGCGCAAAAGTCTTAGGTCCCTGTGTTAATAGTTTGAAGCCATTTATCTGAGCAGTGAGTTTCTTTCTGCAGCAAAAACACAAGTGAACATTAGGAAAGCAGTGAAAAGAATTGCATGGATGTGTGTGAAGGACTGTTTAATCTGATGAAGGGCTGTTTGAACCCAAATGAGCGATTTGATAGTAAGAAATATTGGGCATCCACTAGAAGAGCCCTGGGAATGCTCAAGCCAACAAATTGACACAAATTGCACAGATAAACACCTTTAAATGATCATTTTCTCAGGTGCCCAAGACTTTTTCACAGTACTGTGTCTGTGTGTATATTTATATTTTATGTTTTTCTAGAGATTATTTTAACAAATGGAACAACACAAAACAAGAAGCTAGTGATTTACAGAGGAAGTGTGAGGAGTTTGTATCTACACTTGCCAACAAACTCTCCAGTGATTTAACCGGGAACAATAAACACATGGAGGCTATAATCTCTTTGGTGAGTAAATGAAGAATGGTTTTAACATGAATATTTAATATTTTCCCGGTTACTAAACACACTGGATTGTAGGTGGATCTATGCTGTAAGGAGAGGAACAGACAGAAGACTCAGATAAGTGCCTTAGAGGAGAATGTGAAATCTCATGAAGTGGAGTGTAAGGCCAGCAGGGAGACGGTGAGACGACTAGTGGCTGACGTGGACCATGAGCAGAAAGTCTCAGCCATCCGTGCTAGTGACCTAAACTCCCTCAGACAGGTATACTATCATTTTCTCAGACATGTACATGACTAAAATAAAATACAGGGCAGTCTGCAACACTGATACTCTCTGTACATTTTTGCATGTTTTGAGATTGTATTGAGATTAGCAAGTTCTGATAACATGTATTTTCCACACTCTCTGAACTACTTGAAACCCCCATTAACAAGAAACAATTGTTTAGTAAGTAGATCATTAACCTTCACACTTGTTAAAAACATTTTAACTGCTACCAAAAAGACTTCAATTGGTTCAGTCCAAATTTTAAAAATGTTGCGACAATGGATATTATTTTATTACAATATTGATTTCTTTGAGCAAACTACTGCAATGATAAATAAAGCAAAATTAGCTACAGCATTATAATGGAATAAAATGATTGCCCTTAAATAATGTTACTCAGTTATTTTGGTAGAATTCAGAAAAAAATGTTTAAAAATACAATATATATTTACAAGGAAACAGAAAGGAACTATTTACAAGGAAATGACAAAAAACAGCACACAGACATTTATTTTGACATTTATTTTGGGGAAAAAAAGTTTAAAACAAAGATACTTTGTTGAATATCATTATAATTGATTACAACTGATTCTAACATTTCAAAGTTGATGCAGTTAGGGTACACTAAAAAAGTCACCTCAACAAAATTATAAGGTAACTTATTTCTTGAATTAAATTAACTTGAAGACACACGAACATCTCAAAAATCTCTCCTAACCCATATGTTTTAGGTTTGAGTTTCAGTTACATAAACAATCCAGTTTAGGTTTTTACTCAGTTTTCCCACTAGCCAGCACACTTTCCTTCACATGGCCCTATCAGCCATTGTCACCTCTTGGGCTACCAGTTATGAATGGCTGTGGCATTGCTAAGGTTCAGCGTCACCATCTCCTGAAGTTGGGGTGAATGCTTGGGCACCACTCGCATGCCTCTGAAATTACAGAGATTTCTGTGTCCATAAATGTTTAATGATGAAGTTGTAATCCAATGCACCTATGCAGTTTTACATTACTATGAGCAAATGAAAGCTTGTTCGAATGCTTGCTTTAAAGCAATAGCTTTCCTTGCTACTGTTTTCCTGTATTGCATGTCAGGAACTTGAATGTGTGCTGCTGAAGAAGCAGAATTTGGAAAGAGAGAATCAGAGCCTGAAGATCAAGCTGCAGGAGAGTGAGCTTGCCCTTGTTGCTGCTAAAGAGGATTCTGACAGCTACAAGAAGCATTCTGAGGATTCTGAGCACAGGCTGCTCAGGAGCCAAAATGAAGCTCATGCATCACAGAGCCGCATGGAGGCCTTTATAAACGAAGTGGAGGTTCTGCTAGGGGATCAGCCTGCAGCTGTTCTTCCTAAAGAGGAGCACATTCTGGAGAAGCTCAGAGAAGTCTGCAGAAGAGAGAAGAGCACCAGTGTGGTACTTTATTATTTCCTATAATTAATAAAAAAAGGCCTGCTGTTGGTATACCTATTACATACTGATGTATGGACAGTATTCATAATTCCTCATATGAAAGTCTGATTAACTGTGGTATTACACATTCAGGTGAGAGTTATGAAGGACTGAATATGCCAATCTAAATGAAAATCTTATATATATATATATACAGGGTCTGAATACTTAGGATCATGTGATATTTCAGTTTTGTCCATCAATATGGGGTGCTGTGTGTACATTAATGAAGGGAAAAAATCATTTAAATGATTTTAGCAAATGGCTGCAATATAACAGAGTGAAAAATTGAAGGGGGTCTGAATACTTTCCGAACCCACTGTATATATACTGTTCTAATATATAGTCTGTGGCTGAACTGGAGGCCAGGCTGGCAGAAGTCATGCGGGAGCTTACCAGACAGACAGAGCTGCAGAGAACAGCAGAGCAGAAGGAACGGCAGATACAATTCAGGATTCATGAACTGGAGTCTGAACTTCTTACTGCAGGAGTCAGTAAGGATGGACTGAGCCACGAAAAACAACAAGTGAGCAAACATACATGGAATATTTCTGTCAGTCTGCTTGAAGTGCTTGAAGAATTCCATGAATTTTTCCAAATATCCACCTAATTCAGTGGTTAGGATGTAAATAAAGTCATGCAGAGTGGTTTGCTGCAAACTGCTCCATTCTCAAGAAACTTACTCAATTTTTACTATTATTTTACAATTTTCAGCATTACATGTAAATACTCAGAACACATGTGGGTTCACTGGTGGTTTTGGATAAGTAAAATAAAATGGTTATATTGCAAACCCTAATTTCTAGCATTGTTAAGAAATCTGAGATAATTATGTAGAAATGAAGAAAAATAAAGGAATTCCAATTAGTTCCACAGAACTAGATTATACTAGACCAAAAAGAGTTTCCAGTAGTAATGATGAACTGATATTCAAATATAGTCCATTATTAGCCTTAATACATATCTGGGAGGCCAGCACTTAAACTTTTGTGGATTTTTATACCAAACTGGAATTTAGCAGTTCATAATTGAAGCAATTTATGTCAATTTTATGATTTGTCATGTAGTACTTACGGTTTCTGGAGCAGCTTTGTGAAAAAATGAGGATTGATCACATAGCCACTGACCTTGGTTTTGACATGAGGCTTGAAGCTATACTGACACGTGCAGAGCAACTGACAAGACAAGAGAATACTGCTTTAGTGAAAACTAAAACTCTGGTTTACAGCCTTCAGAAAAAGGTATGAAAGTGTTGGTTTTCCTTAAGAGAATTTACACCAATCAGCCAAAACATTATGACCACTGACAGGTAAAGTGAGTAACATTGACTATCTATTTTAACATTGACTGACTTGTTTCATTAGTACCTACCAAAAGTAATCCAAGGAGGGACAACTGATGAATCGGTAACAGGGTCATGGGCACTCAAGGCTCGTTGATCCATGTGAGTGCTAACCTGTCTGATCTGATTGCAAAGAGGAACTGTTGCACACAATATGTTAATGCTGGTTATGATAGAAAGGGGTCAGAACACACAGTGCTGCAGTCAGAGCTGTGTGGCTGCAGGAGGCGGTAATGTTATGGCTGATGGGTGTATGTGTACTATGCAGAAACAAGTTTCTGTTTTGGATGGTATAAGAATAACAAAGAGACCATAAATATCATGGTCATGATAGTGTTTGTGTTAATATACACATTTTAGACACCATAATTACTTAGGCATCCATTGGCTCAAACATATGTCCTTAATTCTGATTGATGTAATGTCATTTTGGGCGCAGGTGAAAGAGCAAAAGGAGAGGTTGGAAAGTAAGGAGCTGCACATGGAGCTACTAAGGAAGAAAGTGGCTCAGGGGGATGAGGAGAAGAGGATTCGCTCAGCTTTATCAGTGGAGAGGGACGATGCTACATTAGCAAACAGGAAATTGCAAAAGAAGGTGGATCGGCTTCAGGCTGAGCTAAGTGTCATGCATTTCTCCAAAACTGAACTGAAGGCCCAGCTTGCTGACACCAATGAACTCAAGGTAGAGGGAAGGCAAGCACTGGCACACAGAACGACCAGAGGCAGAGTGATTTAAGCACATTTAAATAAAGCTCAATTCATGCGAATTATACATTGTGATATTCTATATATAGACTACACTACATCACCTCCACATGAAATAAATATTTTACAACAACAGAGAAAATTCCAAACATTATGTTATTAGTGTATAGAGATTTATATACAAAATCCATGTTAATGCACATACTACCATCTTATACCTAAAATGATGTGGACTGTAATATCCGTCACATGAAATTGTATGGGACTCAAATTATACTGTGCCACAATTTTCTGTAAATATGTAAACCTTATAATAGCTGAGGTTCTGCTGTGTTTGGTGCAATAAGCTCAGAGTGCTGGAACAGAAGGAAGCCATTGAAGAGCAAAGTAAGGATCTTGGCAAACTTGAGAAGAATAAGGCCAAAGTGGAGAAAAGACTCACCATAGTGAAGACAGAGCTACAGAATCAGGAGTACAGAGCCAGGGATGAGCTCCAGCAAGCACATAGGCTGCTTCATAGCCAGGCCAGCACCATGGCAGAGCTTGCTCACAGGGAGAAAAAGGTACAGCGAAAGATGAATTATAAGCAGACGGGGCATTCTGTTTAATCTCAGCCTCACACAGCTGCCTCTGCTTTTAAACATCATTGGCATATAGATTATGAATATAAACAACTCACCTCATTTTGTTTTTCAGCTGCTGGACTTCTGCACTGTGGTGTCGAAGATGCTGGGGTTAGATATGCCAGCCTGCTTTCCCAACAATGAGGTTATCAAAAGGCTGGAGGTTCTGATTCACTCAGGTCATCATTGCTTCCCTCTGGCCTGCCACTGTGCAGCACATCATCAGCACCTCATGACTCCTGTCTGCCCTAGCCTTAGAGTGGGCTCTATAGGGCCTGAAGCACAAGCCATACTACCACCATCCACTACAGATACACCTTGAGGAGCATGCGACCCTCAGTGTTAATGTGTGGTAATCAGAGCCATCATGCTATGAAATAGAAGAGGCAATTATGTGTATGGGATGACACCGGTTTATACTGAGATTTTCATTAGCCAGTTGTGCTTAATCAGATAAATTGTGGTTTAATTTGTGCATCATGAATAACGGCAATGTTTCTGTTCAGACAGTTTACATTAAACTGGTTCTACTGGTTATATATTGGATTTTAAGCTCCATGATGGTATTGAATATAGGCTTCTAAAGTTAAGTTTTTATAGGTAGAAATAAACCAACTGCTATTAAATTCCATCCACACCAAATGAGGACACCCAGAATATCAATGCCGTTTAATTTAATATTTGTTTATATAATGTTCAATTATTACAAAAAATACCACTAAGCACATGTGTATACTGTCTGTTTTTAGTGCAAAGGTTTCTTAGGCCTTAGCAAACTGTACATGGATAAATATCATCATATCAGTGCTTTTCCATATAATACTGTATATTTATAACACAGAAGTTGATTATTACAGCGAGTTAGTTAAAATTAACATCCGTCTTCAACAATGACAAATCCAAAAAATGATACTTTTAAAAGCAAAAGATTACCACATGCCAAAAATACATATAAAAAATAGTTGCAATATATAGTTCTTTAAATGTTATTTTACAAGTTTTTCATTTGTTATAAGCAATTTCACACTATATTCTTCGCATTAAATCAAGTCAATACCTTTCATGAAAAAAAAAAAACAGAAAATAAAATTTAGGCCTGGTGGCGTGAATGACAACATGACATGGCAATCTCCACTGAAGATCCAGTGCTACCCAGTTAAAAAATCTAGTTTAATATCTTTATCTCTTTCTTGAAATTGGAAGAACTTTATTAGTACCATAAACAGTCCACCTTGTCTTAAAGAGTATAACTAACAAACACCTTACAGTGTGTTAGGTTTCAGTGCAATGAGCTTCTTCATAACATCTACAGGAGACGTGGGCAAACTTAGCAGCTTGCTATACAAGGACACAACAATGATTAGCTTTGGCTGCTAATGTAGTGGTGCAAGTTAGTTGTCCAGAACCCATCACTGAGGAATGTGTAATAGAAACCCAGGCTCATATAGGTGGAGGTCCATTGGTGTAGCTCAGCATAGGGTGGAATGAGCGGGCAAAGTTGTTGGACTGGGCACATTTGTAGTCCTCCTCAGACATAGGCACCAGATAGGCCAAGGCCACCAGCAGCAGCAGCAGCAGAAGCTGCACAGGCAGTGAGGCCCAAAGGACTCGTTGAAGGAAGGTTCTGCACCAGGAGCGTGACTCTTTCTCCTCAAAATGGGAGGAAACGGATCCAGCGGCGCTGGGAGACCTGCTCACGGAATGAACAGAACAGATCAGACAGCGCATTTAAATGCAACAATTATTTTGTAATCTGGGCTATTAACACAGTTGTGTCTTACCTTAATTTTGGCAATAACTTTTATGTGATATATTTTATTCATTAAGAAATGTGTGCTTTCGAATAGAGCAAATGTAAAGCTTTTATTTACCACATAAGTTTGCAAATTATTTTCAATATGTCTTTTAGATTTTAGAGACTTACTTACTTAGATTTTAGAGACTTACTTGTTCTCTTTTAGAGACTTACTTGTTTTTATATTTAGAGCATTTATTGATACTTGCCTGGTTAAATATTAAGTCCATGCAGGTAGAATTCATTACTCCCTTTTGTCTGACTGAACACACTGTTGTTACTTTTCATCAGTAAAAACTTTAGCTGGTTATTAAGCCTGGCATAGAGTTAAGAGCTTAAGAGAAAGGCAAGCCTTTGCTGGTACTAAGAGGTAAGAGGACTACTTCAAAAAGCACGCCTCCTTCTCATTGTACCAAATTGTTACAGAGCTTTTAAAATGCATGACGAGAAGAGAGAGCGCTGCCCAGCAGTGGGTCCACTGGGGAAGCAGCTGAAGTGCCATCATGTTGTTTCACTGCAGTTTCACTGAGTTTGATCTAATCATTAATGCTCAGTATTTACACAATATTTAGTACATTACGCCATTTTCCAGAAATTCTAAATGTACCATTGTTCAAGATCTCATTCCTGCTAGTGACAAACTGCACAGCAAGACTGAAATGTTGAACACTGTTTAAAAGGAGTCTTAAATTTACATGCTGTGCAGTTTAAACTACATTACACTGATGTACATATTACACATGCCTGCATTTTGAGACTTGACTGAATACAGCTCTTTACAAATGCAGCATTTGAGGACAACCCTTTTCACATGCCCCAGTCACCAGCCCTTTTAACTGCATTGTGACGACTGTTCACCACTCAGCTATGCTTAGACTGAACCAAACGTGCCCTCCTACACTCCACAAATGGAGACTTGAGAGGAGCAAACCACAGATGGCAGATTGGAGGGGGAAGAAGATGGTGGATTAGTCTTTGAGAAGATGTGACACACAAGAAAGAGAGGAAAAGAGCAAGATAGACCGCGGCCAAGACTTTGTTCATTGCAGACACTTGCTGGTTATGCAGATGATGAAAGAGTTGCTCAGCAGCAAGTAGCCAATTTGTATTTTTTTCAGCCACAAAATACACGCAGAAAACTAAGGTATAACTGTAATAAGCTCTTTGAGTAGTTTAAGGTTTTCCTCTGGTGCATGGCCTCCCATTCTTGATATGTGTCTAGAATCACAGAAGATGATGGAATCCATTGACATGAGCCTTAATATTTGTACTGTCACTGGCTCCTAAGTTGATCGAAGGTAATCTGACCTGCCTGTGGGGCTTCAGTCAATGAGAGGGCATTTTGCAAATCTTGGGATCAACCCAGACTCTGTCATGCCAGTGTATAGATTTAGGTCATGGGTTGAGTTCCATTATCTTCCAAGCGTTCTAGAAACCAGTAGATAGGTACCTGCGGTGTGGACTGCTCACAGAGGGTCCAGGCTGTGACAGACTACTTTTGCCCCGTGGCTGTTTGCAATGAACAGGGGGGTAAAAGAAAGAAAGAATGTTTCAGTCCAGGCAAATAAAGACAAAGCTACCGATGAAAGAAACCCAAACAGAAGACCAGCAACAAAATCAAATGAAAGAGGAGACAGGAATTTTGTGGAGATAAAGAAACTGGTTCTTAAAAGTATTCTGTGGTAGAAAATCTGCATCAATTTGTAATGGGACATATTACATAAATTCATTTTAAACTCAGTTTAAAGTTGTTTGTTTCACATTTTACAGCTCATCACATTCTTATGGAGGTCTTTCATGATCAGATTTTATCAGGTATGATTAGGAAAAACAGAACCAGTATTCTTTGGAGTCTGGGAATCTAATGGGATCATGAATAGAGGGAAAATGGGCTAAAGAACTAAAAGTAGAACATGATGGTGTGGTTCACATCAGATGGGAAATGCATTTGGTGAGAGGTGTAAAACTGAACAAAATCAATTAAGGTAGGTGAACACAAAAAGATGATTCAGATCTTAAAGGTGAACTGATTTTAGCACAGAACGAGGAGGGCATGCGGGACTGGCATGTAAACTTGTCTGAATCTGGAGGGGCACTGAGTTAATATACTGAGGTGTCAATCGTGCTTGTAGGCCAGGTTCCAGGGACATCAGGGACAAGAGTGACATCCTATTGTCTTAATGTGACAGACACTTCCATTCTTGCAGAGCCCTACAAAACATCAGCATGATATGTTACCGATCTCTGGCGACTTGGAGTGCTCCGCCCAGACACTGGACTCAAGGAACCAGACGTGTCCAATTCATCAGCAGATGACCAAGATGAGAGATCCTGAAGGAAGAGACATAATCAATATAGTAAGAATGAGTTCTTTTTTTTGCCAAAACATGATCCCTCACTGACAGAAAGTGAATGACACTGATTATTTTGGGGTAAATGTGCATCCTAGTCTGGGGTATATTAGGTGGTAAGCGAACAGTTGGTTCTTGTAGTGGACATGTTCGATATGAGAGAAATGTGAAGGTGTAAAGACATAAACGACTCTGACAAGGGCCAAGTCATTATGGCCAAACAATTGGTCACAACATCTCTGAAAAGACAAAGTTGGTGGGGTGCTGTTGGTCAGCAGTGGTGAGTACATACAGTGGTCGAGAAGGGCCAAACCACAAACTGCTGAAAGGGTGCTCATTGATTCATGAGGGCAACAATGGCTATTCCATCTGGTCCATATTGACAAAAAGGCTTTTGTTGCACAAGTCACCAAAAATTAAAACTATGGCTTTGTTTTCTGACAGAAAACAATATTTGCCTAGCTGAAGCACTGACCTGCTGACTGCTTGTGATGTCCAAGGCCTTTTCCAATTCTCTAATGTCTCGTGTCACCTCTTTCAGCAACAGCTTAAGTCGGTTCCCAATGACATGCACCTTCTCTTTAGCCTCCAAGCAGTCACTGCCCTCTGAGTGGACCAGCAGCTGCAGGGACATATCCTGCAAGGAGGCCACCTTCCGCTGAGAGTCAAGAAGCTCCCGACGAATTTGCTGAAAAGACAAATCAGCGACAAATAACCCAGTGCCAGAGTTTTGGTTTTTCCTGATTTGGATTAACAAGAACAAACAATGGGCACACTAGAATTGATAAAACAATGAGATATGTACCGAGAGAGTTTTGTGATGCTCCTGTAGGGTGTCACTGTCCTGACTGTGATCGATAGGTACAATCTCATTTCTCCTGCGGTCAATATTTTCCAGCCACAGCAGGAGACCATGACTCATTTCATGGAAGTCCTGCAAGGTAAGTGAATAGAGTCTACTGTTAGCCTTAAATACAGATAACCCAATAATGTCTCTTAAATTAGAGCTATCAACAACAAAGGCATACTAGAGCATTCAATTAATACCACATTTGTTTTCATAAGCAGAAGAAATAAATAAATATTTATTATTATATTTGATGAAAAGATTGAATAGAAAATCATATTATTAGCATTATTTTGTATTATATTATTACATTTGATGAAAAGATTAAATAGGAAAAATTCAGGCATGTAGACTTGCACTAGTTGACATGGAATGTAAATCGAAAGCAAATGTAATGTAACTAACCATGCAATAATATAAAATTATGAATTACAAATGGTAGAGCAAAATGACAATAATAGAGGATTTAAAACAGAGCAGCAAATTATTTAAATATTCTGTCTAAAAGATCAGTTTACACACTTACCTGGCACTGCATTAATGCATCTTGGAGAGCACGCCTCCATTCATCTAGAGAGCTGGTTAGCCGCTCCCAGCGGTTATTCATCTCCTTCAGTCGACCCTGTAGCTCCCGAGACTCATCACTGTCTGACTGCAAAAACTCAGAACTGCACAGGTTTATGGACAGCACTATGGCCTTCCGCTTATCCACAGCCTTCTGCAGTTCCTGTAAAGTAAAATAAAACTCAGTAACTGACAGCATACTGGAAGATGAAGATAGATATTTTAATATATTTTACTGACCATGCATTACATTACTTCAAATACAGAAAAGGTTCATTAATACGGGTCACAGTTCTTGTATGGACTTGTGTTACTATGTGAGATGAATGGTGGTTTCTAGCAGAGCAGTGTAGCGTGGCTAACCTTGAGCTTCTTAATGCGCAACTCGATGGTCTGGATATCTGTACTGACGTCCAGTGTTCGCTGTTGTTCCAGCTCCTCCTCAGCCTGACTCAGCCAGCTCCATATACTGTTCAGGTCTGAGTTAAACTGCTGCCACTGCTGCAAGTTCTGCTTCATGCGCAACTCTTTACTGAGAGCTTGAGCCTGCAGCAACTCCCAGCGTTCAATCACACCTGCAAAGGTAGACAGTACATGTAATAGCACATGCCATAAATCAGAACCAAAAGCAGATGAACAGGTTCTTTTGAAACAGGTTTATTTAGACCAAGATTAAATATTATTTTATTAGTACCTGAAGTCTGTGATTCTGAGTTGTTGGGGTTCACAAAGCCTGCCACCTTATCTTCCACTTCCTTCAGCTCAAAGCCAACCCTCTTCACTGTGTCAATACTGCCCCGGCACTCTCCAAGCAGCCGCATCTGCACAGGTCAGAAAGATAGTTCATCTATTTGGCTCAGAGAAGTTTAGAGCAATGTTTAGATGGTGTCCCCTGGCACCTAGTCAGCTATTCTGCTATATATCAGTTATATTTCTAGACTCTGCTCTGTATTCTAGAGACCCTGTGCCTCCCTTAAGCCTCAGCGTACTTACATAGCCCATGTAGGATGCATCCAGCTCAGGGCCAGTGGGTGTGCGACTGCGGATGATGTTCTCAGTCTGCTGCAGGTGGAAGCGGCTGGTATCCAGGGCTTTGGTCAGCTGCCTAAAGTGAGTCTCCAGAGAGCCTGCTTCCCCTGCACAGACATAACACAGTTACCATCGGGGTCTAAACAGCATCTCATTTCGCACTGGGTTACAGTTCATAGCAGGCTCTATCGATCCTTTCAAAATCATTGTGTATTACTATTATTGCTGCATGTCATGCTTTGTGAGTTACATGGAGGAGACTCCTGATCTCCAACAGAAGTCACATTAATGCTTATGGGCATTATTCATAACAGTTCAACAATAAAAGTAAACCTTTGAACATCTGTTAGAATTAAATATTAGTAACAGACCTATTAAGATTGTCTGGTTCCCCCAGATGATTTTTTTTATAAATCTTAAGTTACTTTAGTTGGAAGGCACTGTGAATAATACCCATTTACTTAATAAAATACAAAAAGAGATAAACCAAAACTGGAAGCTGAAGGCTTAAGACTACCAGTGATGCTAATGCAAAAACGTAGACTACATCTGTCTACTCTAATTACAAACTACAGTACTACATGCACTAGACAGAACTGGGTAAAGCAACCCAGAACAAAAGAAGTAAAGGAGGTTAGAAACTGCTGCAGCTAATGACAGTAACTTGATTCGGTTTTGTGATTTGCGTGGTGAGTAGAAACTGAAAATAAGTCCCAAACAGCAGGCTGTGAGTGAATCTCTCAGGTGGTGAGGGTTATGTGCCTCAGCACTATGGCATGCTGTGGCTACTAGTGCCTACCAGATGTGGACCTCAGTGTTTGCTCTGTTAGTTTTACATATGCCTCAGGGCTCTCTGGAATCTCTACATCTGGAAAGAGACATATACAATGCAATGCATATAGTACAGTATGTCTTATAATGTTCATCTTAAGATGTAGGAAATGATCACTTGGTTCGTTGTGCTCATAAACGACAAAACATGACAAAATAAAGGACTGAAACAGTTTTAAAGCAATAAGATTGCTACATGGCAGCTCCGGGCATAAATCAACCGGTTCTTGTATTTTAAAGTGACAGGTTAAAACAATTCCCAGCTTTGTATCTCCAGCAGAAAATTAACAAAACATTTTACACTAAGCATCACTTAGATGGTGTACTACTCTTGGGGTAACAGGAAAAATTTATATGTGGGAATGGGAATATATGCAGATTTTTATTTATTTATTTACCAGATTAAAACCTAAACGTACAGTGCTATATCACAAAGGCTATTTTCACTATATCTCAAAGGCTAGTTTATACAACCTTCTTTATATGTCTTTATGACTATGACATTCTCTGTAGACTGATGCAGAAGTACTGACCTGAGAGTGCAGAGGCTGATCCCTGGAGGTAAGCTCCCTCCTCCCCTTCTCCATGTTCAGAGGCCAGAGCCCTGCTAGCACTCTCCAGGCCACGGCTTAGGTCATAATCATGGTCCCACTCCAAGGGGATGGAGTCCACGCTGGCTGGGGTGTCCCGCCCTGAGCGCTCTGTCCGTAGAGGGGGAGCCAGGGAGGCAGACCGGCTAGAAGAGGGCAGTGGAGAGAGCAGACCATCGCCCAGACGCTCACTCCATTGAAGACTAAATACATCCCCAGGCTCGTCTAAGTCAAACTCCCGATCCGAGAAGGAAACGTCGTGCTCATCATCCGTGAGCTGCAAATATAAACATGACTTAATTCAGTTGAGTTCCATTTTTTTGTATTGTGCTTTTAACAATGAGTACTGTCACAAAGCAGCTTTACAGAAATAATGTCTTATGTCATTCTAAAAGATGTCATTCAAGGCAGAATGAAAACTAGGGTCTGATGGGTATGACATTTTTAGCAACTTTTTAAAGCCAAACATTTTGATAAATTTTAGCTTATATCATTTTATATGGTCATATATATATATTACAACAGCTTTAGTTAAAAATGCTTTTCTAATCAATGATTGTTTATTATCAAATACTATTAAGTCGGTTTTACTGGTCAAAAACTCAAACAGCAGAAACTCAACAACAACAAAAAAAAATTATGACAGCCATCTACAAACATAAAAAAACTGGGTTCTGACAGATGCTTGGTCCCCTATTTGTAAGGGAACAGGTAGGACCCCCTGCAGTGGAAGGGGGACTACCGCCACTCAGCGGTCGGCGCCGGTCTCTATCCCCCGAGTACTAACTGGTCCAACCTAATCCAGGTGCGGCTGGTTAGACCCCTCATCACCTGGCAATGTAGGCAGGGCCAGGACACAGGGAGAGCACGGAGGATTTTTGTTGTATGGCGTCGAAAGGCGACGATTGTAGGGTCAGTATTGAACGCGCAGCACCAGGTTGGTGCTGCTTGGAAAGTGCTTAGCTATGCGTTAGCATTATAGGATACGGTATCGAACTTTACACGGACTGAGCTGAGCTTAGCTCCAGCGAAGGCAGTTGCTACCAAGGGCCCCTCGAGGCTTTCTCCTACCAAGCGATGGAGCGCCGGTTCCTGTGTTGCTGGCTTTTGCAAATAAAGACTCCTTGTTAACCGCACTGGTTTTCAGACTCACCTCCATTCGTGACACTATTCATGAAACCCGGAACAAGGTGTACACTGTATTTACACAAAAGAAATAAGTCTTGATTTTTCTGTACCGGTAGACGAATGAGTTTCTTGTAGTAGCGTTCTACTCTTCCAAACACCTCTTGGCAGTAGCGCTGCAGCTCCTCTAGCTCCTCCTCAATGATAGTAGCATCCAGCGGTTCACTCTTCTCTATTAGGGCTTCCCCCTGGTGGAAGATGTGCTCAATCTTGGCTGTGTTCAAAGAGATCTCTTGCTGGAATGCCTGCAAAGGCAAAAACAAATACAATCAAGTGCTGATCAAATAAAAGAAGAAAGGGAATGAAAAGGTTAAAGTTTTTAATATTTCCATAGTAAATATTTAATACTGATGATGACTGCATAGACTCACTCTAAGTTGTTTGATTTTGGCCTGGACATCACACTCAGAGAAGTGCTCAATATTAGTCAGCTGGAGGTCCATCTCAGTCAGCCACACCAGTATGCTGTCTCGAGCTGTCTCAAACTCCTCCCTTTGGCTAATAAAGTGCTGCAGAGAAAATAGGAAATTAAGAAAAACTGAAACACTGACTTTTAGTAGTTTCATACATGAGTAGTTATGCATACCTTGAGGCGGCGGAGGATAGAGGCAATTCGTCTCTGCAGGTTATCCCAGCGCTGGTTTCCATCATGGGCCATCTCTCGCAGTCGACATGCTGCATCAGTACGGTTCTCACGTGCTAAGCGTCTGTACTGCTTATTGATCAGCTCCAACTGGGTCAGGCTCTCATGTACCTGCCGCTGAAAAGCCTGTTGAGGAAGTGGTGTTATTGATAAACCCATATCTAACACAAGTTGAAGAAGACGACAAACAAACATTATATTAAAACATAAGTCCCTGATCAGAGCCACACCTCAAACTTCTTCAGCTCTTCTTTGGCCACTGTGTACAACACACCAGAGGAGTTTGGCAAAGCAGCTGTCCTTTCTGACATTGTCAGCCACTCCTCAAAGCGAGAAAAGTCATCCAGAAACTTCTGCCAGAGCCGCCACGTTTCCTCAATCCTAGGAGGTAAATTTATGCAAGGAGAAAATGTATTAAACCCTTTAAGCTGTTTGGAATATCCGCATTTTAAGCATTAATATTCAGTTACAACATACAAAACAATGAAATAAATGTAACTTTGAAAAAGATTCAGGTTGTACATTCTACACTGTTACATTGTACAACTGCTAATGCTGCTATTGCTATACATTTGTTCAAAACCACCATGATATATATCTGTGATGAACTCAACAAGATGGCGCACTGTAATTAATTAGCCTAGAATAGTCAATGTAACAGTCTATTGAATATGATGAGAACTCTAAGGCCCAGCCATACTTCAGTCTTCTTTCCATGGACATGGCGCAGATGCTCCTCCAGCGGCGGTCCAGTGTACGTGTGGCCTGCTGGATGGAGTTACACTCAGCATCGGTGGCACAGGCATCGCAGTCATGCAGCAGTACTTCACACAAGTTCAGCACAGAGGCCACACCTGTGCTGTGCTTCTCTATATCCCTTTGCAGCTCCTAAAAACACAATACATGCATATGAATTAAGATATGTATTATCAAGATCTACTCTGTGAGGTAGTTAGACGTGCCTGAATACATTTTTAAAGTGTGAGTGTGTGTGACTATACTTGTTGCAAGTCTAGTTTCCTCTGGATCTCCTGAAAGTCACAGGTGTCATAGACAATAGGGCGGGATAGCTCAGTCTCAATGTGGGCTAGCCAGGACCGCAAACTACTCATGTTCTTATCAAGCTGCTGCACAGCCACCAAAGTCTCCCTCAGCTTCTTTGCCCTGATTACACATAAAACAATGTAAAACTCTCCATTAAAACTTGGAAAAAGTATGATGAATACAGACCAGTGCCAAGCACAAGCACACCCACACACTGTTGCCTAACAGAAAGAGAGAATTAGTCACAGAGGCTTGTGCCCTTACCTCGCACTGATGAGGTCAAGAAGGTGCTGCCAGCGCTCACTGACTTTGCTCAGTTTGTGCTCTATCTCGGAGGCTTTGCTCTCATGGCTAGCCCTGACTAAACGCTCCCCCATCTGCTGCAGCTGATGCTTATCCTCTTGTGCCACTGCTAGCTCTTCCTGATAGTCCTGTGGAGAAAAATGCACCAAGACAAACATAAGGCAATAACATGAGTAGGCTGGAACTGTGCCAAGTAAATAAGCACGACTGTGCTCAGTGACAGCGGTTAGCAGATAGTGTTAGATTACAGTTACAGCTTGTATGCTATTTGTGAAATTCATGCTATTAGCTTGTTATTAGCTATCAGTGCTACTTTTTCTTCCGACTGGTATCATTTTTTATATCTGTGACAAACGTGCATTAAGCCTACCTTTCTGAGTTTCTCGATCATCTCTTCGATGCTGATGTCACCATTCTGGGAGACTTTGCTTTCCATATGAGTGAGCCATTCACATAGCTCTTTGTATTTCTCATTAAAAATGGCCCACTCATTCAGCTTCTCACTCACCTGCTGCCTGCGCAGAGACAACTGCACACAGAGACACAAACAGAAGCTGTACAACCTATACACACAATGTTGACATAATGACTGGCATTATATCTCTGCACTATTGTATAATGTACAAAAAACCCACAAATTCACAAATCAGCTGCAGAAGAATCCAAGTGAAAATGCAATTTTAAGCTTTGCAGAGTAAAGACTGCACTGAAGGCAACCTGTGCTTGAAGTTCTCATTGTGATATGAAAAGCTTGCACACATCCTGTGGTCTACAGACTCACGCACCGGATGCTGCACAAGTATACTGACAGGAAAGACTTCTTTCATTTGCATATGAGTTTCAGTCTCAGAATTAAATGCCTCTGGTCATTTGCACAGTATTTAAACGTACAAAGTTGATGGCTGTATTCGACTTATGTATTACATACCAAATGATAACGCATTAAAAAAGTCAAAGGTTTGTCATATTTCAACATTCTTTTCCACCATCGTTCACTATGAAATTTACAGCAGTTTCACTGATACCAAATATTGAGCAACAGCACCATCAACTGGCAGACTGTCATTAAAATCTAGTTAAATTACCCTTACGTCTTAAAAATCTTACTATGTATATATACATTTATAATTCCTTTCACAGCATTCTACAAACTTTTATTTACTCTGTGTTTACTTCATCATTTGAAATTATATTATGAACTGTATTTATTTTATTTATATATTAGAAATCTTCTGCTAAACTATAACTCCTCTATCAATTTCATCATTACTAATTTTACATTATTTTTATATTATATTATATATAATTATTTATTTTAATAGATTATTTTATTAAAATTGTATTTTTCTATCTTCGTTAGCATGGTTAAATTTTTTGTTTATTTATGTTTGCAGTTCAATTTCATTGTAAAATTTTTTAAAATACATAATGTTTATTGTTATTTAAATTCCACTTGCATAGGAGAATATCTCTAATGTACCTGGTGACAGATTTCCTCCCACTGGCGATGCAGCAGTTCAATGCGTTCCTGCAGCACACACAGATCCTCTGGGCTAATATAGCTGGAGAGAGACTCTCTCAGCACAGTAAGATGAGCCAAGTCCTCTGTCCAGCCATCAAATGTGCTCTCCAAGTCCTGCATTTAAGAGAATAAAATAAATATTACAAGTGTATTAACTGCAAAGTGATATATAATTAAAAAATGCAAATATTTTGATGATGTCTGGTGTATATGTTCATCTAACATTATCAATATATCTTAAAACATGCTCCACGTCATTACATCCTAACTTGGTTGAGTTTTCATGTTGGCATCAAATATCCAAACACTTGTACTCATCTTAATTTGGTCAGTGTTAATATACACAGTAATGTGCTGATGCAATGTATGCAAAAAGGCACTCAAAATGCAAAAAGCTCTCATTTATTTAGGGTTTAATTTTAAAAGATAAATTAAAAATAAGCATCAGTAACAATTCCTGTGAAAATACTGATATAATAAATATAATATAATAAAAACCTAGATAACGTTTACACACCAACACCAGTTGTGTTGACATCAAATGTTGTGAAAACTTTTTATTTATTTGAGTTTATTACTTTGCATCGCATCTGTTCCGTCTGCAGTTCCTCATGGTGATCTGGTAGAGGCTGAGAGAGTTGACGCTTAAAAGCTCGCAGTTTCTCAAGGGAACCACCAATGCCTTCTTCACATTTCTCCCAATCCTGCACAGAAACGATTAGCTTTCGTTTAGCCTGTGCCCTTTATTTATTACTTTCAGAAATTACACAATGACATTAAATTTGTTCACAGTATCATAGTATCATATCCAAACACCATTGGCATAGTGAAATAACATGTAAATAAGCAGAGTAGTAATATAAGATATACAGCTATACCCTTAGCAGGACAGCCAACTCTCTCTTCTGCTCGTCCAGGCAAATGTTAGCGTGTCTCCAGCGGTCCTGGATGCTAAGAAGCTCTTCTTGTAGTGATGCCTCCGCTCGACTGTCTGCAGACAGCAGCAGCTGTCTCCCAGCCTCCACAGTGAGGATGTAGCTGCCTTGCTGTCTCTGCAGCACCTTCTCTTTCAACTTAAAATACAACAGACAGTTCGCTGGGGGCGCCATTTCAAGAAAATATTCACCAATGCATTTACTGAAATGGGATCCATCACTGTAGGTTGCTAGCATGGTATTACATTAGCCCAACATGAACTGTGGCACAATAGCAATTTGAAGAGAGATGCAGTGTGACTCTGCTTACATGCACAGCATCTAACATGACTCGGGCTTGCTGCAGGGGCACTGGAACTCCATGCTGTAGAGTCTCAGTTTGATGGGAAACCTCCACAAGCCATTTCCTTAACTTCTCCACCATCTCTCTGTAGCGCTGCCACTGGCGAATCAGACTGTCTATGATGCCCCTTCGTTGTTGCGCCCGACGTACCACTCCCTGCCACTGATTACTCAGCAGCGCCAACTTCAACTTGAACTCATCTCTGGAAGAGGATTGTTGTACACCATATGCTTATTAATCGAAAGGCTACTTGTACAATGAGCTTGGGTGTGAGCTAAATAAAAGCTTTGAACTCCAAAAAAAACATTAGAGCAAACATACAGTTTGCCAAGAAACATAAAGACTAGGCCTTTTAGAATTATGTAGATATAGAATGTTTAGCCACATTAACTGTTCACACAAGTGTTACAGAGCAAAGACAGCTTTTTGGGAGAAGAACCCCATACCAGCTGTCCAGCATAGTGGTGGAAATGATATGGTTTGGGGTTGCTTTGCTGCCTCAGGGACTGGGTCAGTGATTCAGCTACAAACTCTGCATCAATTCAAAGAGTACTTAAAGATCATGTGAAACGTAATTTTTAAAATCTTATTAACAACATACTGACCTGTCATCCACCTGACCTTGCTCTAGCATGTGCTGTCCATCGCTGATGATAGAGTGAAGAATCTGCTGTCTGCTGAACATCTCTGCCTGGAATAACTGAATGTGCAAAAAAAAAAGACAAATAACTCAGTGTGCAATACCATACTGTCAGACTGCCATTAGATATTAAATGACATGCTACTGCCTTAATTTAATGGAGACTTACCTCATGGGCTCTCTGCTGCTCCATCAAACTCTGGAAGTTTCCAGAGATCTCCACAGCCAGCTTCTCCTCTGTCTGTACCAGAAACTCCATCCATGTCTCACATTTTTCCAGAAAGGTCTGCTGCTGCAGCAGGGTGGCCTGCAGTTTACTGTAGTGGAAAACATGTATTTGGTGAGATGGTACCAGTATTGTTATCTTTTGCAGACAATAATATCAGTGTAATAGATTGCAGCATGTTAAAGCAATATAACCTGAATCTCTCAGTGGTTTGGGCTGATGTGGTGGCCCAACTTCTGTTTAGGTTCTGCATGCGTTTGATCTCTGAGTCGTTGAGAGGCAGTCTGTAACCCAGTTCATTCAGACGCTCCAGGTCTGGAGCCATGCTGCTGAACTTTAGCATCTGTCCCTGTACAATCAAAAGGCAAAACAATTGAACTGCTGTATTACAACTGAAACAATGTGCATCATTATAAGAAAAGTCTATCAAATTTAAATCATTTTAGTAACACTTCTGGAAGGGTTGGGGATTTGGCAAATGATACTTGTCATGATTCTTCAAGACACTAAATGACACAATAAGCGTCACAATAATTTTTCTGACATTTGATAAGTTGGAACTGACAAAAAGGAACCAGTATGACTATATTACAGTGCACTGCACTGAACACCACAGTACTAAATATACTCTCTGTATAATTTATTCATTCTACAAAGCACTTCTTTTATTTTTGGGTTGTGGGGAAGCTGGAGCCAGTCCCAGTTGACTACAAGCCCATAGCATCCCATAACAGTGTGTTTGTGAATGGTTGTCTGTCTATGTGTTGCACTCACAACTACAGGCAATTTAGTGTATCCAATTAACCTATTGCAAGTCTTTGGACAGTGGGAGGAAACCCACACATACACAGGGAGTGTTTGCAAACTCTGCACAGTCCCAGGACCTTCTTGCTGTGAGGCAGCAGCGCTAACCACTGCACCACTGTGTCACCTTTCTGTATAATGAGACACGCAATTGTTCAAAGTACAGACAAGATCCACAGTACGCCTAGAAAATCATACTGCGACATAATCTGACATAGTTCATGATAACGCTGTAGATTACCTTCAGCTCTTCCATACGATCCTGAATGACTGAGAAGTCAGAGGAGCCATTGGGGTCTTGGCCCTTTAGAGCCTCCTCAGCCTCAACTATCCACTGACCCAGAGTGTCCAGCTGCTCATTAAAGGTTTCATAGTCCCGTACTCCTGCCTATGAGCAAAGAAATCCACCCACAAAGCTTTTACAACAGGTATGCAGCACCATCTCTTAATAATTTCCTAAACATCAGAGGTCTGACCTGGAGGGTGGCTTGCTGTCTGCTGAGGGCCTGCTCCATGGAGTTGAGGCGCTGAGAGAGAGACAGGTGGTCTGACTGAATGGAGGCTGCAGCTGAGGTCTCCACCTGCTGCTTCAGCTGCTCACCCAGCTCCAACAAGACCTGCAGAGAGGCCTGCACTGGGGCTTGTGAACGCAGCAACTCCTGATAAAAGCAAATCATACAAACAGTACAATGTGGCTCTTTTATGTTTGGAACAAACAAAAAAGTCAGAAGTGCAGACTTAAGCATTCTGACAGAACTGTATTTAAATATAATTTATTACATAAATATGTAACTAATTATGTACTAATTATATTTAGCCATCCATCCATTTTCTAAACCACTTCTTCCTTTTTGGGTCATGGGAAAGCTGGAGCCAATCCCAGCTGACCACAGGCCCAAGGCAGGGTACACCCAGGTATGGAGGCCAACCTATCGCAGCTAATTTTATAAGTTATAGATAGGTTAGGTAAGTTATCATCAAACATATTACAGAACAACTATAACATTTATAGACTTATTAACAGTAAGGACAACAAGGATAAAATATTTATTTTTTATATGCATATACACACACACTGATCAGCCATTGTGTAGGTTCCCCTAATGTTGCTGAAACAGCTTTGACTATGGTGCACTGTGTGTTCTTTCTAGCAGAGCCAGCATTACCATTTTGTGCAACAGGTGCTCTGCCTATGACCCTGTGGCTGATTCACCAGTTTTCCTTCCTTGAATTACTTTTGGTAGGTACTAACTACTGCATACCTTGAACATTCCACAATACCTACTGTTTTGTAGACTCTATCATCTACCGTCCCAATAAGGCCCTTTCCAATGTGGCTCAGGTCCTTATCGCTGCTCATTTTTTCTTTCTACCAGCAAGTCAACTTCAAGAACTGACTGTTCACTTGCTGCCTAACATATACCACCCCCTGCCAGGTGCCAGTATAATGAAATAACTAGGTATTCAATGTACACAAACTTTTCATTTAGAATCAAATGTACTTATATTGTAGAGAAGCCTTGATGAGTAATGTTATTTAGACATGATTACATCAGGTTCACTAATGCAACTATACAGATGCAAGCATAGATAGTCATCAAAGGTACAGAAGGCATGTTTCACGTACGCCACAATCTTGAATCCAGGTGGACACTTCCTCCTCTGTGATGTCCTTACTGCTGGCAACTTTTAGCAACTGCTCTGCTCTCTTCTCCAGGTTCTTGATGTTGCCATTGCCCTGCTCATATAGATCCTTATAGTTCTGCCATAGCTGCAGCAAAGCTTTACTGCTCTTCAGACGTTCTGCTATCTCCTCTAACAGGCTGTTCCACCTGTTCACATGCACACAATACACACACACACACACAAATATATATATATATATACACACATGGACAAAATTGTTGGTACCCTTCAGTCAATGAAAGAAAAACTCAAAATGCTCA
>JBBPDA010000001.1:35373105-35409812 GCA_037974385.1 Arnoldichthys spilopterus
CTCTTATGTAATACGTTTAATGATGTACTTCATGCTTTTCCTATTCTAGCATCACGTTAAGATTCATCTGTACAGCGGCTTCAGCTTAACTGGACCATAAGTCACACACACACATGCAACCACACACACACACACAAATAACAAAATACATACCTTATGTCTTGCTAGCTGCTGTGTGGCCATTTCTAGATTACCACTTTGCATAGAGTCAGAGGTGACCAGTCTGCTAGACATCTGTAGCAGCCATTTCTCCGCCTCCTGTAGTTCACTGTTATAGCCCTCATGTTCTTTCACCCCCTCCACCAACTTCTGTACCTGAGCCTGCAAAGAATACATCTCCATTTGCATTTTCTAATATCACCAATGCCATCTAACTCCTGAATGTTAGTGATGAATACAACTGTGACCACAATACAGTGGATATCTTATGGAACAGACTGAGATACTGTCATTCACGGACACAAAATGACACAGCTAATAATGCAAATATCATGCACAAGCAATCTGCTCCAGAAACCGTCTCACAAATTCTGAGTGGTAGTTGGACACAGGCTTTAGAAGAACACAACTGGTAAACATTCTCTAGACAGACTAAATGATGCACCAAAAAAAAGTAAAATTGAACTGATAGGCCCCACTCTAGGAAACAAATCAATGTAGCAATGTGGGCATGTTTAAATAAACATCCTTCTGAACGATGTGCCTGAAAACACAGGCCAAATAACATGAAACGTGTGCAATGTATAATAAGACATAACATCAGTCTGTAAAATTTGACTATGGAGCGAAATAATCTTTCATGAGAAGGACAACAGGCTAAAAGACCGCTCCAGGGACATCAGCCTTAGACTTCATGTAGTCTGCCTTGGCAGGAAAAGTGAATTCAGAGTCATGGTGGAAAAACATGTTAGCATGGTTGCTAATCAAACTAATTAGACTTAGCACCAAGTAAGTATATGCAGTTATAGTGAACTGTGCTATAGCAAAAAGAGTAAGCAGAAAGTCATCTGTGTGAGTAGGACATTGATCTATACAGCTATTATGTAAACAAGGATTCAGCACATGCTCAGGAGAATACCTTGGCAGCACTGCACAGATCTTGGTAATCACTTTGCAGCTTGGCCATGTTCTCAGTGATAGTGGGGTCGTGCACGGTTTCAAGCAGAGCTTCTCCTTTCTCAATGACAGACTTTACAGCTGGCTCATGAGACTGCACGGTTTGCTGGATTGTCTGTTCAGAGACAAAAAACCCCCACAAAAATCAAATGTTTTTCTAATCTACAGCTTACTGATTCTGGCTGTAATGCAACTTATTTGATTGAAAAATGGTGTGATAATTAGCTGGTTAAACAGATCAGCTTTACTGACTCCTATAATAAACCTATAATAAAGTGCAGGGCTACAAAGGGTTGGGACTGGAGACACTAAACAAGAAAATGCCATAATAAGATTAAGCTAATTAATGATAATTATGCACTGAAGAAAGACAAAATGACTGCAAACATGAAATATCTGGTATTTACATAATTCATATTCTGTGTGACTCACTTTGTATTTGGCCAATTGGGCCTTTTTTTGGTAGAGTTCTGCTTTAAGCTCCACAGGAGAAGCCAGCAGAGATTTGGTCTCCATAAGCCACTGGTTCTGAGCCTTATACTTGTCTAGAAAATCTTTAGAGAGCTGTATGCACTTCTCCTGAGCACTGAGCTCAGCCCGCAGAGCTCCCATTAGCTCCTCTAGCTGAGAGAGACGGGTGTTAATTTCCTCTTTTAACTGCTCAGCCTCTGACTCTTCTAGAAAGGCCATGGCCCGTTCAGTCTTCTCCCGCATGGTTTTTAGGAAAGTGTGACCCAGCTCCATATCACCCTGCAGGGCCTGAGTCATTAGATCAGAGCAGAGAGAGCAGTGAGAAAAACAAATATGTGGTTACTTGCAGCTAAAAAGCATTTTATGGGCAATGTGGGTGAATAATACATTGAGAAAGTCATACTGCTGCAGGTGAATGATCACACTCTTTTTGTACCTCTAGTTTTTTCATTTTCCTCTCCATTGCAACACGATCAACAACATCAATGCCGATAGCCACACTGCTGAAGTTCTTCTGGGCAGAGCTCAGCCAGTCAGAGAAGGTGCTGAAGACGCTGTGAGCTTCTTCAATGCCAGACACTTCCTCCTTCAGCTGTTTGATTGTATCCTAAACCACAATAAAAAAAAAGCAAAGTGCCAGATAGTCTAAGCTGTGTCTGTTTGTACTACATTTATGCATAAATGCACAGTTGTTTATGTGCTCTTAGGCCATACCAAGAGATGTAGTAGCAGTGCATGGTAGCGTGAGGTAAGCTGTGTAGCCCTGGTGCTGACGCCACTGCTGATGTGAGTCTCCTCTAGGACCTGCTGGGCCAGAGCACTTAAACCCTCTATCTCCTCCTGATAGACCAGTACCTCCTCATGCCATCCCTGCATAACATAATGAACCACTTTACTGGCTAAATCTATTCATAAAACACGCACAAACACACACCCCAACATGTCCTACCAACATATGACACGCACATTAAAGAGGTTATGCATCTTGTCTTCTAGACCAGTAAATTCCATCTCAAAATGTTGGTATTTCCATGAGACAAGCTTCATGGCCTCCACAAACCTTCAGAAGCTGTAGCTGAGCTTCCTTGGTAGCTCTTTCAGAGCGTCTGCAGCTACGTAGCTGGCCTTTACTCTCCATTCCTTTCAGCCAGTTATCAAGTCGCTGGAACTTCTGTTCAATTTGTCTGAGCTTGGCCAGGGCACTGTTCAGCTGAAGTCTGGTCTCTCCCAGCCGGGCCTGGTAACTACCCCACTCCTGCTGCACGGTCTCCAGTGTTCGGTCCTCTAGCTGTGGTGTTCCCCATGGGATAACCTGCTCACGACTCACCAGCAGTGTGTTGAGCAGGGCCTGTCCCTCTGTGCAGTGCACCTGCAGCTCCTGTAGATTGTCGAACATGGTAACTATTCTATACTATTCTCATTTTATCACAGTACAATAGCCACCTACCATCTAATGTATATAGTAGGGCGAAATGAAATACAATGTAAATGTGTATATGTAAACGTAAGAGCAAGGTTTAGCATTTTACTTTTTTACTATGATCCGCTTTTTAAATGAGGAAGATTTAAATAAGAGGACATTTTGGTCAGCTGTAGACAGAAGTACACACACTAAAAAAGAAAAAAATATCTATCTATAAGAGCTGTTCATTAAACATATGTAAAACATGTAAATATTTTTAACAGCTTTGAAGATTTAATTTCCGACAAATTATTTGAAAGCTGTAAAGTTGTAATATTTAAAAATAAAAAAAAAGGACACAAGCTTGTTCAAAGTGAAGTTGATCTTAATAACATATTTGAAGACGTGTAATTCACTGAGGGAATATAGTAGTGTGTTGTCATTATAGTGGCCATCTTTCAAAATTTTACCTTCTTCTCCTTGGTGATTAACTTTCTCTACCAGTTCACATTAGTAAATTGCACCATGCCATTGCATAGCCCCTCCCCTATTTTTACACCTTAACAATGCCACTCCCTATTAAGCATATTCAAAATTTCAGGAGTGCTAAACATTTCTCTGTTCTGACCTGAAGCTTTTGTAGAGTTTCCTCCAGAGTATCAACATCTCCCTCCAGTTGTGTGTAACAGCTAAGTTTCTCCTGCTGCTGCTCCAGCCAGTCCTTGAACTCGTGCAAACGGTGCTGGTACTCCTTATGGGCCAGTACCAGTTCTTCTGCCTTCCCCACTGCCAGCTAATTAAAGAGAAAACCATTATTGATTTATTGTTACTGCAGCATGCACTAGCAAACATCATAACTTGGGACTTGTACATGTAAAGATACCTGAGCCCTCTCTTTGACAGTGTTATACCGCTCCTGCAAGTCTTGAATCTCTAGCTGGGTGACATAGTGCTCAGCCATGTTGGAACCCTTCACGGAGATGGTGTCGAGAACAGAGCTGTGACTCAGCACTTCCTCATACAGCAGCTAAAATAAACAGACATTGGTACAACACTCGTTAAAATATTTAGAATTGTTTTAGTTTTTTTTGTTTTTTTTTTACAGAATTCATACGGACACCAATCACTAAGATGCCAGATTTAAGTGGAGACTGATGGCAGCAAGTTCTTTGTTCCTTTCCAGACAAGTGCTGCAACTACAAGTGATCACTAAGTCACCAGTTTTACGCAGCAAGTTGTTTATATTCCAGACAAATGCAGCAACCTGACCTGGACAGATGCAGTCATATGTATGAGTTTGATTCCCCCATTCATATTACACTTGTTAAATCTTGCATATTCCTGCAAATGTTAGTGCACAATTTCTACTTTTTAGTTTAAAATTTTAGAAAAAAGTGCCATCATTTCTTTTGCACTTGCCAGATTTTATGTTTCATTATTCCCCCAATGTGTTCAATTCAGCAAATAAAGTGTAATTGTGCATTAAAATGTGGCAATATAAAGGATGTACACTTTTTCACTTCTAAAATGAAAAACATGCCACTTGTCCAGAAATGACCTTTTTTGCTGTTTGTGTTCTGTACAGTGCCACATATGAAACCATCCTTTTATTGTGATATTGATGAGCAATAAATAAATAAATAAATTGACAGAATGACAGTACTTTGGCTTTGCCCAGGTTGGCAGTTTTATCTCTCATCTCAGAGCATTGCTTGTCTGTAGAGTTGAGACTCTCCTCCACGCGCTCAATCCAGCACACAAACTGCCGTACGTCCTCCTGATAACTCGTCCACTGCGACAGAGCTCCCTCTAGCTGGCTGCAAGGCCACAAATGCAACAATACACTGTATCTCAAGAACAGAAGCACATTCCCACACATTTTCTTAAAGGCTTGGGTTTTAAGAGCTCCCTTTAAGCAGTGAAGTCCCTGTGAATTATTTGAAATGTCCTGAGTGCGAAAAGAATCGTCAATTTGTTTTACAGACAAAACTGATGATTATATTATATTATGTTAGATTATATTAAAAGTACACTCACCTTTTGCACTGAATAGATGCAGAAAGCAGGGCATCCCAGGAGTCCTTAAGGTCCTGGATCTGTTTGCGGACCAGAGGAACCCCCTCAGCTGATGTGTTCCTTTGCACAGACTCTCCTCTAGTGACCAGCATCTTCAGCTGGATCTCCTTTTCCTGGCGAGCTGTGAGCAGGGCCTAATGTGACACCAAAGCAACCAAAGTCAGCAGAGTTCATGCATAAGCAAACCTAGAGGGGAAATCGTAGCATGAACTCACTATTAGTATACCTCAAGCTTGATCATCCTGCTGTCCAGAACATTCTTATCTGCTGTTGGAGTGCAGTATGTTTGCAGCATGTGACTGGTGTCTGCCACCCAGTTCTGCAGCTCCTTAAGACCCTGAGAGAAGAGCTGGTGCTCTGATACAATCCGTTCAATTCTGGATGCTTTCTCCTGGTGGATGGACATAGCACATTTCAGTAAAAAGCACACCTCACACTAAGCTTGTAAGCAGTAAATCATGTGAAAAATGATTTTATAATTATATTTAGCTTGGTAGTTATTCATATGTTAAAGGATGTCTAAAATGTTAAAACTGTTATCGGGAAAGTATTGCAAGGTCTTTGAATTTCTTCTCAGATTGATCTTTATAGTTCATTATGAGTTGTCTTTGTTGATTAGTGGTTAGGCCTGTGACAGGTCCAGACTTACATTGACCTATTCATGCACAACAGACTGTGTGAGAAAGAAAAGTCTTAATGTCACACTGTTTTGGGGGAGAATATAGAATAAACATTACAGCTACATCATATTCATCTGCATCCAAAATACAGAGAAATGGAAGTTGAAACGATGAAATGTCTTTTATGTTGCAGTGTAACAGTTTAGCCTTCCAGGCAGCAATAGTGTCAGACTGGCAGCAGGCAGGCTGACATTACCTTGGTAAGGTTGCTTAAAGCTAGGTAGTGAGCGGAGAGCTGCGAGACGCGGTGCACAAAGCCCTTTCCGGCCGTGTGTCCGTCCCACAGCTGCTGGGCCTTTTCTCTCAGCCTGCTCAGCTGAACCTCCTGAGAGGCCAACTCTTCAAGCACTGACTGTAAATGCACAGGCAAGTTAGCACAAGCATGCAGCTTAGGACACAACACAAGGGCTCTTCACCTTTGTTAGTAAGACTGAATGGTTAACATGGATACATGAAAAGACAGATGTGATTAATGCTAGAGACACACTGCAACAGAATGACATGCAGCTTGAAGCAGCACAGATAAAGCCATGATGCAAAAGCAGGTGGTGTTTATGCACTATGGAATTATGGACACCTATCTGTGGAATGCATTCAACACAAGTAATCATTTACCATTATTATATTTACAGTATATTTATCACCTATAGTGATTAGAGTTAAATAAAACAGCATGCACCAGAGGCTGTGCCATGTGATCACTGCTTTGTGGGCAAAAAAAGTGTAGAGGGGAAAAATATGATTGGGTTATGAAAACGAAAAAAAAAATAATAACACAGAATCTAGAAAAACATTGACAAAATGGAAAAGCACTAAATTATGCTTGTAAAAATGAAAAGACCCCTTTTCAACAACTCAAAGCAGTTAAGCAAGTGAACGAGTTAAGTACATTAAAAGTTATATAATTGCACATTTAAAGTGGTGCATTTGGCTGATGTGTGAAGGTGGGAAAAAATCTGGGTAGTGCTAAAAAAGTTTCAATAAAATGCATAAAGGAAAAAGCAGGAAGAGCAGTGATTATGCTCAGTGGGGATAAATGGTTTCGTCTGCATTTGTGAATGGACATGACCTCACATACGGCCACACCTGAAGCCTGTGAAGTTCATGTTTCTTGGCTGGGAGGTCATGCAGACGACTGCTGCTCTCTTGAACTGCTGCCTCGGTCTCATTTAACCAGTCCTGCAGTGGCTCCACATTGGTCTCAAAGTCCCTCATCTGAGCCTGCAGGTTCTGCCGAAAAACGAATGATTCAATTAGTCCAGTTCTAACAATTAGCCAAAAAACATGAATAAAGGTCACATTTGATTATTTATACACTTTCATAAGGTCAATACACAATCAACACATTACCAGCATTTGGAATATGATTATTAGTTAAGGAATTAAATTGAGAGCCATACTTGTAACGCAGTCTCTCTCTGGTGCAGGTTTGTCATGAACGTCTTCCAGTCCTCTCTGGTACTGTTTACTTTGGCTCGCACTGCCTCTACTCTGTCTTTAGCGACGATGCTGATCAGCAGGTCTCCACTCCCTGCCACTGCATTCAGCTTTCCATGACCCTGCTCTCTGTCATTCAGGAACTCCTTCACATCACAACACAGCTAACTTTAAAAACTGACCACAGATCATTCTCAACCAACTGCAATTCTTTATGGTAATTCATAACGACTGCTTATAAAGTACTGCAATTTGCTGAAAAGATACCTGGATCTTCTGCAGACTAGATGAAGCCTCAGCAAGGTTTTGAGGCACATCAAAACATTTGGCTGTGTTAATTTTAGCATTAACCAGCCACTGTTGGAAGTCTCGATAAGCTGCCCGGAACTTCTGCTCCAGTATCTTCTCTTTTCCCTGGCATTCCCGGGAGGCCTGCAGACTGAGACTGTAGCAGAAACAAGCAGTTCTAACAATGCCAAACAATACGTATCTTTACGCAGGGACATGATTTTTGTCATACCCACCTGTTATATTCTTTGATGAGGGCAGACACTCTCTCGGACTGTGTGCCCAGGTCTCTGGAGAAACGGCACAGGTCATTCAGCTGTGACTTCAGATTGTCTGATATGGGCTCGATGTTGAGCAATGCTTCCAGGGTGTCCTAATTCACAGTAGCATGAGAGTATTGGTCAGATGCAACATCAGGCAACTTGGCGGTGTTCACGCAAATGAAATCTCTGACTCTTATTTTGTTAAAGGAGATGTGGTTTTAGTGTCGCATATCTGTTGGCTGTTAGCAGCTCGTCATAGTGTTCACAGGCCTTCTAATTTTGTGTGATGCACAATACCTTCGCGATTTGCCAGCCCTGCACAGCCTCCACACTGGTGGTCATGGCTCCCACTTGCTGCAGTGTGTCACGGCATTCATTCAGCCGACCACTGAAGTCCTGCAGGTCCTGTTCCAGCTGTGCTGCCAAACTGCTGAACTCCTGCTCCGAGCTGGCCATCTGAGCCAGTGTGCCTTCTAGTCCGGAGCACACGTGCTTGGCCCCATGCTCCCACTGTTCCCAAGTGGACAGCAAGCCAGCCTCCTCTCTCTCTAAAGCCTCACAGCCCACAGTGGAGGTGTGGTCTCGAGCAGCAGCCCCACAACGCTGCACCCGTGTCAACCGTTCCTTGCCATGCTTCCTGGAGTCCAGCAGCTCCTGACATGCAACAATGCAGTCAGATATCACAGAATTAATGTGCAGATTTCAATTTTAATTCTAAATAATAATGGTTTAACACGTGGTCACTGGAAAGTCATAGGTTTCCTTATCTTCCATAAAGAAAACGTCCACTTAATGCTAATGCAAAATTCAAAAAGGAGCAATGGTACTGTTTCTTTTGTCTTGAATTTAATTCACAGTTTTTTTTACACACAAGGACAAGAAAATAAAGAAGGGCAAATTGTAGTTTCCAATGACACAAAAAATACATAAATTAATAAACTTGCAAGGTTTTTAACTGACAGCTACAGTATGATATCCATACAGACTGATTTGACACAGATATTCTGACACTCTATTATTATTATTATAGGTTATGACCAAGTGGCTATTAAAAGGAACATGTATAACACACTATTTCAGTGAGAATAGTTCTATAAGGATGCCCTTACCCGGACTTTGGAAAGTTTCCTCTGCACAGAAGCAGCATCCCCAGACATGTCAGACCAGCGCTGGAGCTCCTCTTTAGCAGAAGTGAGCCAGTCATTCAGTTCTCGTACAGCCTCCACATACTGCTCATGCTCTTTTACTATCTCCTCCATCTGCTGCACCTTATTCTACAGCACATCACACAACATAGGACTGTATCAACACATCATCTCCAACTATCTATGCCGTTTTAAATGCACAGTAAGCAATACATACATTTATCATAATAACGATTTATGTTTGGATCATATGATTAAGAAAACAATGATCATATGATTACAAATAACCCTTTAAACTGCAAGGGACTATATGAGCCTTGGTTCCTCCTAAGGTTTTTTCCTACAGCTTAGTGAGCTTTTATTTTTGCCTCTGTTGCCTTTGGCTCGCTCATTAGGGGCTCAGACCTGGATTCTGTAAAGCTGCTTTGTGACAACGTCAGTTGTAAAAAGTGCTATAGAAATAAAATTGACTGTATGAGGATTTGCACTTTGATTCCTCACTTTCATTATTACATAACACACTAGTAAGTAATAAATTGCTAAGAATTAAGCCTGAAGAATGGAATATTAAGCATGCCGTTTAAATAGAAAGTAAAAACATCATCTTTACTTTGATGACTGCCGTGATGTCAGAGAACTGGGTGTTGAGCTCTGCCCGGGGTTCTTCAGCAAAGCCCTGGTCTCCAGTCTTCTCATAAAGCTCTGCAGCTTTTTCATTCAGGCGACTGAGCGCTGCAGAGTGACTTTCCACATCAGCCTGTATGGCCCGCAGGCGATCGAGCAGAGAGACTTTCTCCTTCAGGCCAGGCTGCTGAGGCACAGCTACCCCAACCTCCTGCTCCACAGATTCCATCCACTGCTGAAGCTGACCTTTCCCCTCCTGATATCCGCTCCACTGAGCTACGGTCCACTCCAGACGACTGCACAGCAAGGCAGAAACAAACATCAACACTGATGAATCGCTGAGTACTTCATTTGTATTATTTGTTATCCGTTACTACAAGAGATGTAAAAATGATGAAGTCACATGAAATCATAAGCAAAGATCATAATATCATTATCTAGTGACTACAAAAATCTGAAGAAGCGGACTGACATAATGACAGTAAGATGAGTGACTAGCAGGAACTGAGAGTTAACAATATAGATGAATGTGGACTCACTATTTGGAAGGCTGTATTTCTATTTTAAGCAGTGTAACCGTACCTGTGACAGCTCATAGCAGTCATGAGCATGTTGGCCCAGGAATCTTTCAGACTTTGCAGCTGAGAGCGGATAGCCTTCTGTTTGTCCTTACTGCAGTTCTTCACAACTTGCTCTCCCTTCCCTACTGTCATATTCAGCTTGACTTCTCCTTCTCCCTTCAGTAACAGGATATCCTGGCACACCACAATTATATTCACACTCCAAAACTTGAATTACTATTCAGCAGTATTAGTCAACATGAATCTCACTAATCCCTCAGTTCTGAGAGATAATAGCACAAAGCTGAATGATATGTTATGAAGTGAGAGAAACAGTGAGTTCACCAACCTGCACTAGTCCCAGCCTCTTCTCCAGAGTTTCTTTGTTGCCTGTGGTGCTGTTGAGTGCCGTGAGTCGTTCTTGGATGTTGCTGAGCCAGGCCCAAGTGGTCTGCAATGTCTCCTCGAAGGCCTGCTGCTCCTGCAGGCTCAGCTGGCAGTTGCGCAGTCGTTCCCTCACTGCCTTTAGTAGACTCTGCTGCTGCATCTGTAGCTGTGTAGAAACCCGCAGCTCTGACCCACTGCCATGACCTCCTTCACTCAGAGCCTGAGCCTCCTGGCACAGATTCTCAAAGGAGTCCCTGCAAGAGGAATACAAAATCAATATCATCAACAGAGTAGAACAGTTACTCAACCACTATATACTGCTCCATCTTTCCATATAACCACTGTTCACAGTATCTAAACAGACAACAGATACCCCCATTTACTGCAACAGTGTCTGACCTCTCTTTTAGAGTTTCCTGGTAAAACTCCTCTACACGCTCCAGTGATGCTTTCTCCTGGTCACTGTGCTTGCCCTCTGGAAGCTCTGTGCCAAGTCTCACCTCCATACGCTCTAGCCAACGGCTCAGCCTCTGCAGATGGTTCTCAAAACTGAAGACAAGACAATGAATTCATTTTAAAGCCTGTTTGACACATACTACCTCTGTGTGATATGAGCATTGTGGCAGTGTGACAGCTCACATTCATACAAATAACCAAATAAATATATATATTAAAATGAATACATAATAAATCAATAAATAAAAGAATATGATACATTAAAATCACAGCCTTGTTATTCGAACAATTATTTCAAGTCTGGTAGACCTCCCAGAAAGTATTAAAAATATTAAATACATTTTTAAAAATATTTTTTTACTCTTCCATTTAATAGTGGTCCCGAAATGAATTGATTGTTTTCATTTTCATGGATTTTTAGAAATTATTTGCAGTATTTTGCTTCTGGCATACATCTAGGATGCTCTGCTGCACTGTACAAAAGCTCTGACTTGTTAAAAGTGCCACAGAATGGAAAATTGTGTTTACCTTAACATAATGGAAAAAAGAGTGTTTTGTACGTGGAGCTGTCATGTCGTGAGCCTTAAACACTTATTGCTGTCTCCTTCAAATGCAAATGCACAAAATGCAAACATGCTGAAATGAGCTAATTCCAACAAACCACCAGTATTATGTAATCATCTGGATCATTTATATTTACACCCCCAAATTTTATATCCTCCAGCCCACTTTACATTTACATTTACTGCATTTGGCAGACGCTCTTATCCAGAGCGATGTACATGGTGCTTTCTAGTCTACAAGGAAAACCTCTCACACCAGTAAACCTATACTTGGATTAAGAGCTGCTAGCTGCTACCAAGATTATACCTGAGCTGATGCAAAACCTTGACATAGAAAAGATTTTTTTCCCCCGTAAAGTTAGTAGTATGTTTGTTAGTTCTGTAGTTGTGCTCTGTGAAAAAGTGGGTCGTCAGTCGTCATTTAAAGACAGCAAGGGACTCTGCAGTTCTGACTGTTATGGGAAATTAATTCCACCACTTGGAAGCCAAAACTGAGAAGAGTCTTGATGTCTGTCTTCGACTTTTGGGAAGGCGGGTGTCCAGTCTGGCTGAAGATGATGTTCTCCGTGGTTTAATCATTGCAGATACTGTAGGAGCTGGACCATTTTTGGCTTTGTAAGCAGCAGTGAGCTAACAACATATTTTGATTTGACAGTTTACTTTTTGGAGCAATCGAGATTAAAAGCAAACTGCTAGCAAGTAATGTTAGCTACCTGGCTGGCACCAAGTAGCTACAATAGATTAGATAACAGACCATACATCAGATAACAGATCATTCATCAGACAACAATTTTTAAAAAATGATACAAATTCATTCTATGGCACAATGAAAATCAAGATATTCCGCAATGCTACCATCACACAGAGGAATATTGAAACAAGCCTAACCTAGGACATCTTAAGCAACAACCTATGCATTCTCTCTCCATATTCATGGATGGTTGGATGGATTGACGGACAGATGGAGGGAAAGACAGACAGGCAGGCAGACAGACAGAGAGACAGATAGGTAGATAAATGGAGGAACTATATAAATCACAAAGCCAACTGCTGAACTCAAGCAGTTAAGAAAAAGTGATGTGTAAATCATATATAAATTAGTAATGAGCACTAAAATCTACAAAATTTACAAGATGCTCACAAGAGCCTTAACGCTACAGGTTTTCACATGTTGTTTTGAGTACTAAATAGTTACATACACACAACATAAACCAAGACAGTTGCTGAAATAATGTGAACACTGAGCATGCATGTATTTCTCCTGTTAAAATAGTCGCCAGCACAACACTTTGTAGATCAGAGCTGTGTCCTTACCCACTGAGCAGTGTAGCACTCTCCTCTAGGTTCTGCTGGTTCACCCTGCACTGCTCCACATAACTGTCCCAGTCCAGCTGGATGGATGAGAGGCTTTGCTGGACCTGGCCAGCGGTGGCTTTTGGGAGGTGAAGCAGGAGCTTCTCTCCTTCCTGACACACCTGCATCAGACGCTTTTCTCCATCCTCAACCCGCTCCAGAGCCCCCTGCAGGACACAGGAATTATCTCACCGTAGGGCAAAGAAAAGTCTTTATAGAACGTTCAATGTATCAGTCATTTAGTCAGTATAAAGGCCCTACATTCGAGTTGATTTTAAGGCAAACATTTTATGCAAGTAGGTATTGTAGGTTGGATTAAGCCCATGTTTAGTTGAGAATGCTGCATGATTTTCCTTAACCTTACCTTCAGCTTCTGCAGTTTGCGCTCTATAACACTAGTGTCCCCAGAATGGTCACAGCATTCTCTCACTATGTCCTTCTGTCCAGAGAGCCACGTGTGAAACTGCTTCACAAGATCTAACATGAGATGATGGGACAAATGTGTGAACTGAACATGTGCATCTTGCTCAACTGTAATGTAAACTACAAAAGAGAACAAGTCACTCATTTCAGTGTACAAATGTAAACTCTCACCACCAAAGAGCTGCTGTAGGCCATGTTGCATTGACCCCAGTCTTTTAACACAAAGCTGATGGACAGTTTCATATTTCTTGATGAGGTCAGTTAAAGCAGAGCCAAGACCAGTCAGTTCTTCAGAAGGATACTTCCTGCATAGGGTGTTTAGGCTTTCTCGTGCTGAGTCTATGCTCGTCTGCTGGTTCTGCAGCTCTTTCTGGATATCCTGCAAAACAAGTAATACATACACAGTTGGGAGGTAAGCAGTATGAAAAAAGCACATAACTAAATGCTTATACTGGATTAATACAAACACTTTCATTAGTTACAGATATTCCATTACAGCCTAAAATATTCATAATTATAACACCTTATACATAAAAAAATAAAAGATGCTGTTTCCTACTCAAAGCATCTTTTGCCATACTTTCCACTAAACCCTGTACAGTACTGCACACGGCATATACTCAATTCCTTCTATGTTGAAAAAGTACATAGATTAAAAAATTATTTTGATTCTGATATTAATTTTCTGTACTTTTATTCTGCAGATCTCTTCAGGAGGCGAAGTGCATTGTGAATCCAACAGGGACCCCTCCACCTTCTTCAGCCATTCGGTCATCTGGGAGAGAAAGTCTTCCAGCTGTTTTTTCTGAGAGCAGAAGTCTTTCAGGTTGTTCTGGGCTTGTTCACACAACTCTTGAACATTGCTTATCTTCTTCATCAGATCAGTCTCCATGACCTACCAGAGAAACTTATGTTAAATGACTGCAGACAACCATGAAGATAACCAAAGCATAATACAGCTCTTGGCTTTAAACTAGGAGCTATACCTGCAGTGCTGGGGGGATGTCTTGGGTACCACCAAGCTGTTTCAGCTCTGACACTTGTCCCTGTATACTTTCTAACATCTTTTCCTTTTCTTTTACCTCGACCTACACAGGCAGACAGGCACTAGATTAGACACCAGTAGTTTAACTACAGTATAAGGTAAATGCTGTAAATCTCCATTACATGCCTTGACTTTAGTGAGGCGGTTTTCAGTCTTCTGGCTGTCATTGAAGTTGTTGAGGCTGTCCGCGAGTTCCATTACAGAGCTATTGGACCAGCTCTCAATCTCTTCACTGATACTGTAAATGTTCTCCCATACGGACGAACTCTTTCGTAGATTCTCAAGGTTGTCCTCAATTCTCTCGGATACCTGTACGTAGAAATGAAATACCATGACTGGGCCTAATTGACACACTAAAACATCCTCGATTACTTCAATTCATTTTACAAGAAGCTTCATAATTTTAAGGTATACTGACATCTAGCCACTGGTCCACTACAGCGTCCATTTCTGTCTTTATCAGTTGGGTTTGACAGTCTGGAATCCTGCTTAGTTCACTCAACAGCTGCTTTCCTTTACTAGAGAAGCGGTCCAGTTGTACTTGATTGCTTGATAGTTCCGCTTTAACAGATTCATGCTAAAGAAAGAAAAAAATAATCCATTCTCACTCCAAATTTAACAAACAGGCCAAAAACAGTAAATGTATGTGCTTTTGCAAAACTGTATGCAAATTATCTTCTTTGCTGCAACACAGTATAGGCGACAGAAAATGCAAGAGATTAATGTTTGAGAAAGTTGTTTCCTAATATGTCAACAACTGTTACCTTTGACAATGATCTCCTGGTGTCTTCCTGGTCCTTTACTACAAATTTAATGTCAGCCACAGACTCTGCACTCTCCACTAATACATTAATAGAGGATTTCAGACTCTGGTAGTCCCGCATGAGCTCTATCACGGCATTGCACTGCTCCTGCCTAGAGCATGAGAAATAAAAACGCAAATGACATGTGATGTTAAAGAAGACTAAAGTATGCAGAATGATAAAAATAGATGTGAATGGAAAGGGCGGGGCACCTTTCTGTGATGAGCTTCTTTGTGTCTTCCCAAGATGTATTAAGGAGACTGATTTCCCTCAGCACCTCTCCTGCCAGCTCTGCATCTCGCTGAGCCAGCTGCTGACCTTTATCCCTCAGCCATTGCTCCTCATGCTGGTGGGACTGAAGTTCATCCTCCAGCTGGTTAAAGCACCGAAGCCTATACATCACAGAAATGCAGCATTTAACCATAAAATATATCTACTCAATAGAGAATTACACAGTAAATCAGTTTTTATAGCTAATGAGCGTATCACTGTCAGAACAAAACCACATATGTTCATATTGGTCCACATTTTGTCAGTGTTTTACACAATGTAAAGAGCAAATTGCATTTTCAAATTATGTCAAAAACTGAAAAGAATACAAATAAAAGGTTTTGTTCGGACAGCGACAAAATGTAACCACAATTTGGTGCTATTTACCAAGATTCCTAGAGTAGGGGCTGTTATTTAGATTTTCTATAATTGATTTGTAGTTTGAGTCTCACTTCTAAAAAAGCTCTTTCCAAAAAATCCAAAAGGCTACAATCAACAGTCCAGAAGGTTTAGAATCTACACTTTTGAAATGACATGTTTTTGTCATTACCACCAATAGCTATGACGTCTAAGTGTCATTAACAGGAAGCAACTTTAAAAAATTACAGTACCTCTGTTGTAATGTGAGTAGGTTGGGCTCTTTGAGGATCTGTTGATCAGCCCTTTCTTCAATATCCTCCACACTCTTAAGCAGCTGTTCTTTGCGTTGTCTGAAGGAGCTCCAAAGTGCTCCCAGAGCTTCTGCTTCACTCTGTTTGGAGCCCAGCAGGGTCCTCACACCATCCAACTCCACACTCAGAGAGTCAGCCAGTGAGCGACATGATGTGCGAACCTCCTTACCATCACTCAAGTGGAGGTGGGCTTTGCACAGGCTGCTGTCCAGGCTAATGGCCAGTGTCTCCAACCGGCTGATGTCAGGGACGATAGCCTCTAAGTCTCTCTGTAATTCATCCACCCGACCCTTGTCCCAGCTGCCGGCGCTCTCCACTGTGTGTCTGAGGCCCCGCAGGACACCTGCTGCCACGCTGTGCGTCTGCAGAAAGGCCTCCAGCTTCTCTACACTCTCACCTCGCAGCATCACCAGCTGTTGAGCCTCTATGTAAGGCTGCAGACTGTTTTCCACCCTGCTCTGCAGGAGCTGCTGTTCTACAGGCTCACAGGAGCCACACAAGGCATCAGTCTGTTGCTGAAGATTCTTTCTCTCACTGTTTCGGCCCTGGAGCACCTCTGCTTTCTCCTGCCGAAGACAAAATTCAGTTCACTTTAAGAGTGACTTATGGCTAAGTAAATTCAATAATTCATGATGTACAAAACCCTTCAGCCAAATCCTAATATGCAGGTCTTCACAAGTTTTAAATAAATAATATAGAAAAAAAAGAATTATTATAAAGAATTATTAACAGCTGAAAATGTAAATGATTATAAAATTAATAAGAATAAAGTATAAAATGAACAATGAAGTTATAAAAAAATATCAAATATATATACACAAAGAACATAAAATTATAAGAAAAATAATCCAATATGACTTAGATATTAAAATTGGTGAAAAAATCTCTAAATTGATTGATTGTCAGGAAAGAGTTACAATATGATGCTTTTTTTGTAGATACAAAAAATGTTATGTAAAATGGGCATATTTGTAGTTTTTCATAGCTTAAATATATGAAATAGAAAAAATATGGATCAATAAAACAACTTAAAATATATAGCGAATGTAGTGAAGAATTTATGGAGTCAAAGCTTTAATATTAGTCCTAAAAGAATATGGGGTAACTACATCCAATAAGGGCACCATCTCAGTGACGGCATTTGTACCCTAAACAGTTTTCTAAAAGTGTCATTTAAGAAACCTTAATTAATTAGATAATCGCAGTATATAAATCATATCTGACTACTGTTCAGAACATACTTAAAAGACACAGAAAAATACTCTTTGGAGTGCAGTTTATACAATTTAACTCTACATAATCAGTTTTACTGATTTTTGTAAAATAGTAAAAGTCCTTAGCTTGGTAAGGAAGTGCAAACTTTTCAGCAATATTGTATGAATGATAACCCTAATATATGATGTTATAAAACTTATAATATGACGCACCTTTATTTCCACCGCAATTGGCTGTAAATCAGTGATATTCACTTGGGAGAATGAGTGAAGTGATGAGAGGAAAGACTCTCCCCACTTGAAGAACCTTTGAAGATCTTGGTCAAAAACTTCCACCTGAGACAGATGGTCCTGAAGCACCTGGATTCTGTCATGACATAACAGATCGGGGATAAATTCTCCACAACAATCGTCAGAATATTTTGACACATGCATGTTTTTAAACATGCCTGACCTTTGTGGTATTGCTGTGTTTTGCAAGTTCCATCTTTTCTTCAGCTGCTCTTGATCTTCTTCAAGTGCTTTCACTCGCTCATCTGATGTTGTGGGGTAAAGAGCTGGAGCTTGGGTCAGCAATCCCTTATACACTGATCCCAATGACTGCAGCTCAGAGTGCAGGTGCTGTTAAACAGAAATTTCATTTATAACCAACATCATAGTTACCGGTCTGGTGCCTGTGATTTTTAACATAAAAAATAATAAGGTTTGGACTTACTTTCAGCTCCATCAGTTCTCCATCCAACTTTGTTTTGTCAACAATGAGATACTGACTGGCAGAAGAAGACATTGACTCACATCTCTCAAGACAGGATTGCAAAGACAACCAGTCTTTTTCATACCTGAGAGAAGATAGTTCAACAATGGACTGAGGCCTCCTAATATTCACCACTTATTACAGGAATAGACAATCAAAAAGACAATTTTGAAACACAAATGTAGTTGATCAGAATGTATTTTCTGATCAACTACATTTGATATAAAGGAAAACTTATTATTTATAATATTATATAATATTATTTATAAATGATTAGTTATATTTGGTGTAAAACACCAGATGTGAAAGCATAGTGAAAGCTAACATACTTCTGCCACATTGATAATAAGTTCTCCATTTGGGCCTGCTTGTTTTTGGCCTGCTTTAGGCTCTGTCCATAGCTCTGCTGTAGAGCTATTACTGCTCTCTCTGCTTTCTCCCTCTCACTTAGCCTGCGGGCTCCAGGACACAGAGACAGCAGAGTGGCCTTCAGCTTTTCCAGAGACTGAAACACATCCTAAGGACAAAATGCAAATGTCATCAGAAATGACAGATGTATATCAATGTGCAGTTAAATTTACTGTCAAACATGTACAGACACTGAAATATTGGATTGAAAAACATGAGACACAATTCAGGGAAAATACCATATGGTCTTGTAGAGCTTTGTAGGTTGCAGATGAAGACATACAGGATGTGATAGGAGTGTCCAGTTTCTTCTGAATGTCATCAATCTCTGATTGTACCTAAAAAACGTGATGAAAAAGTGACACTAAGCGATACAAGTTATAGAATGCACCAATAATCCATAAAATTACTGTTTAAACAAACTGGTTACTTTCAGGAGAAGGAAGAATCTATTAATTTATCCTGAAGTAACAAGATTTTGTAAGAAGGTTTAGTAATTGTAGACCCAATTCCATCCTATTGTGTTTAATCAATAGGAGATGCTCACACAACATAAAGGAAGTGGTGAAATGCCAATGGTGTAAAAATAAAATATATTAAGTAAAAAGGCTTAGATATGTCAGGGATGACAACTATAGTCCTACCTGTTGGAGGTTAGTATTAAACTTTTGCTGGTTTGAGGAGCTCTCCTCCAACTGTCTACTGAGATGATCCACGCTCTCCCTAAGCTCCTCCCAGTACCTGCCAATTTGTGTCAGACGAGCTTTCATTCTTGCAGACTCGCCTGATGACACAAAGAGGGCCATTGCCTGAGCCCCCTCCTCTAGACGGGGCAGAATTTCTGCTCTCTCCTGCAACTCAGTTATCACAGCCTAGACAACAAAGGATGGAGAAGAGGAGGCTTACATTATTAGGAATTTTGCTTGTTTAATTATGATATACTTAAAACCAGAGTACATACCTTCACAGCACTGATCTGCTGATCCAATGGTGCATTAGAGCTTTTTAGAGCCTCTACTTCCTTCTCTTTCTCTGAGATCCATGTGGAGAACCCCTCAAACTCAGTCCCAAACGAGTCCCACTGAGCTTTCATCCCCTCCAGAGTTTTTACACTGAGAACAAGAGAGCAATCAAAACTTTAGATTACAAACAAACCCAGGTTCTCTGAAAGCATGAGAAATGTATCTGACTATGGGATACACCTCTCTGAACAGCCCCTGGAAGCTCCTATATACTGCTACCTACTCCAGCCCTACTGCCTGGCAGCACTGACATGTGTCAGGGAGGGGCTCCCCTCCACCTCACTTGTTATGAGCACACTTCTTCTTTGCTAACCATTAGAGTGGACTGGTGAGATACTAGCCCCATGCTAACATAAAATGGGTTACATTTTTAATTTAACATTCTCTTTTAAGCATTTGTTTCTCTTTCTTACTATGAAATAGAAATGCTAACTCTCATACTGCTAAATAAGGTCACTCTGATTAGCACAGCTGCCAAATATCTTGTCAGTCGCCTTTGTTAAAGCGAATATATTACCTGGCCAGAGAACACCACCCCTGAGATGAGCCTATAATGAGTACAGTATGCACCACAGTTGACGCAGTGGCATCTACCCTATAAACCTTGTAAAAATATGGGGTGATGGTTGCGACACAATTATCTGAAATAGATATGCCCCAAAAGGGCCCAGGATGTTGCTAGAGCCACTGCTTCCATTATCCAATAAGAAAAACACTGTTTCCCAATATAAGGTTTTATACAGGATACTAACAGCTGACCTGATTTTCTCATTTCCCTTGCCCTGTGTAGATACATAATGCATGCATAATGTTCTCTTTGCTTATTGGTTGGATGTGTCTGAGGCGAGATCAAGAATGGAAATGGAAAGCTCTTGTCTTGAGGAGTAGAATTACTGTTGTAATTATCTGGGTGCTAAACCAGCAAAGCCTAACACATTTCAAGCAAACATCTTGAAAACACTGAACTGCTTTACACTATACAAAGACTGCTGACCTTAGATGACCCAGCAAAACTCACAATCTGTTTAGCTTAAACTTGTGGAGTACCTGAGGTAGTTGGGCCGAATCAAGGCGGACCACTTTCAAACCACAAATTGCACAAAATTGAGTTTGTTTGGAACTGGACTGAAACCACCCCCTTTAAAGGGTTTTTGGTGCAGTTGTTTTTATCTGCACTCAAGTGAAATTACTCTCATCATCTGCCCAAACTAACTCAACCAATAATACTATCAAGCAGATCATCCTGAAGGCTGGTGTTGGGCGGTCTACTACTCTGGGGTACAGAGGGACGTCCAGTAGCTGAATCATCTCTTTGTGTGAGAGCCTAAAAAGGTCTTTCTAGACCTTTCACTAGTCAGTAAGGAGAATCCTATAGTGAAATACCAAAACAAATGCGTGAAGGAAAACCCTACTCACGGTTTATTAATGTTCAGACCACACATAGTGATAATATAAACCTTGACTGAACAGAGGTCTTCAACCAGTTCCTCAAAAATAGCCAAAAGGTTTACTCTTGTTCCTTACAGCTGTATTCCAGCACAAAAACACAGGATGCAGATATTCTAGAGCTGTAGTTTCCTACTGGAGAGAAATGCTGAAGATGACTGTTCAGAGTTAAAGTAATTTAGATCTAAAGAGTGCCATATTACTCTTTCTTGAGGCCAGCCTCAACTTTATCCATTTGTTCGCTGAGGGAGCGAGCTTGACTCTGCAGCAGAGACTGATTCTTAGGACCAAGCTGGACCTCTGCTGCCCTCTTCAGGAGAGTGTTTACTTGTGTGGTGTCTGTCTCACTCTGTTTTAGCAGCTCCTGAAACAGCCAATATGACAACAAAATATAAATTAAAAAAGAACAGAGAAAAGCTCAAAATGTGAAAGACAACTGACAATGTTTTTTGTGACATAATGTTACTGTCACCTTTGCCTGCTCCAGCTCTGTGGTCAGGCTCTCTGGGTTACTGAAAGTCATCTCTCTCTCAGTGAATGAGCGTGCTCTGTTCACAAACTCCCCTAGTGCTGCCTGCTGGGTGTCAAACTCTTGCCACGCAGCCAACGTTGCCTGCCAATACAGAGCAGCTGTGGCATGACTTTCTTACAAGTCTCAAAAACTGGCGAAATTATGACAATTATGTAATTCAGAGTAATAAAGTACATAAGCCAGCATGGCTACTGTAAGAGGTTACTTAGCAACAAAATGTGTTTAGAAGCATTTTGCACAATGGTAACTGGTGGACATAACATTGCATAAGATTTTACACCAAACTATTGCTTTTACGGTAATGAAAAGTTTTTACCCTCTTTAACACATGGAAATGCAGTGCCTTGGCATCAGATAAATTGGGTTTAGGGCTCCTTAGCCTGTAAAACAAGCATCATGCCATCACTGACCTCCAGACTCTGCTCCTGCACTTCTAAGCTTTGGTCCATCTTGCTTAGGGTGGTCTCCAGATTGTGCAGATCTTCTTGTACACTCTGCCCCAGGCCCTCCTCAGTCTGGAGCTGCTGTCCTCGAATGATCTGCTGTTGCATATCCTTCCTCTTTAGCCGGAGACGCTTCAGCTGTTGCTGTATGACGGCAGCGAGGTAACAAACAAACAAAGAAAAATCTCAGAACTAATAGGGGCAAATACATCAGTGCCTATGACTCAACAAAGATATGAGGTGGTGGTACCTGGTGAATGAGAAGCAGTTGCTGGGCTTCTCTTGCAGTCTCAGAGTTAAGGATTTTTGTTACTTCTGCCTGAAGCTCCTGCTGCCCCTGCATTAGGTCATCCAGAGTGTTTTTCACCTCTTCCTGGAACTGAACACAGTCTCCAACTGCTAATACCACCTTCTCAGACTAAGTGTACACACACACACACACACACACACACACACTTTTATTGCATCACTGAAAAAAAGAACATCTCAAACAATTTATCACAAAAAAACAGGATCAATAAAACAGCTTAAAATATCGATGTAGTCATTTGGAAAATTTCAGACTCATTTCAGTCTCATCTACTGATGGGAAAATTCACAGAAGTGATCAATCATTTATTAGACTCCTGAAGAGATATTTATTTCAAACCGAACAGCTTGTCTCACTTGTTAATCTTACCTCAGAGAGGGAGGTGAGCAAGCCCTTGAAGTCAGTGGAGAGTTTGCTGAGGGCAGTTGCCTGCCTTTGAGCGTCACTCTCCGTGCAGATCTCTATTAGCACAGCCAGGCGAGACTTCAGCCAGCCCATGTTCCCTTCCTGCAGCACGGCATCATTTCTCAGGCTCTGTATACAAAAGAATAGGGTTATTGAGATCTTTTTTGCTGACATATCAGACTACCACATCTTGCTCTCTCTTCCTTACCTCTATAGTGGATTTGACCTGGCTAAATTTACTGGGGTCACCAGCTCGGTTTCGCAGAAGCCTAAGCTGGCTTTCTTTTGAAGTTAACCAAGCAGATAGCTCAGAGAATCTGTAGGAACATAGGAAAAGCAATACTTAAAACAATAAACAGTTATGTAACATAAAATATACTGTAAATGGCATTGCAGTTAAAGCAACAAAAAACTGGTATACAGTGAGGTATCAAAAAGAAAATAACAGTAACAGCGTAACAGCAGATGTAAGCAATGGATAAAAAGAATAAAAAATAAAACCAAACGGACAAAAATAATCACCTGGTGTTAAACTCTTTCCACTTGTCCGGGTGCTGCATGAGCTTCTGGTGAGTGCTCTCTATGTCATCTTTAACCTCAGCAAAGGCAGCTCTGGCATTTTCCAAAGTTTGACGGGCCTGGTCACTGTCCGGAAGTTTCATACAGATCTCTTCCATGTGCTGAAGCCTCTTTTCACATAGCGTCTGAGGGCCCTTCTCTCTGAAAAAGGCCTGCACACAGACAAGTGGCATCAGAAAAAACTGAACCACATATAGTGAAGCTGTACAAAAATTTACTTTAGGAATAAGGTACTAACATGCCATGCACTAGAAGTGTAACTATATATATACACACACACATTTATTTTACAAGCTAAATGGATGACTCTTTTCTTCAGTCTGTCAAATATTTTGGGCAACAGAAGGTCGCAGGTTCAACTCCCGGCCCGGGCACCACTAAGGTACCCTTGAGCAAAGTACCGTCCCACTTCACTGCTCCCCAGGAGCTGTTGATTGCTGCCCACTGCTCCACATGTGCACGTGTGATGGGTTAAATGCAGAGATCACATTTCGTTGTGGTGCTTGTTCACAATGACAAATAGTCACTTTCACTATAATGTTCAATACCTGGGTGTATACTTACATATATATTATTGTATTACTAAATACTGTACTGGTATAATGTTTAATGCTCTAAAAAATGAATTTTTTTATTAGTAATTAGCAATAATATTAAGAGAACATACACAGATAATAAAAGCAGACTTTCAAGCACTCCTTGTTTCTGCTGTGCTGTACTGATATACCATCGTAGCATTTCAAGCAACTGCTCTTGACTTAATTAATCTAACAAAATGCAGAGCATATGATTTTCATGCCAGAGTAACCTTACCCTGTGCTCTTTAACCAGTCTCTCGCTACCCATGCCTGGCAGGCTGCGATTCTCTCGAGTCAGTTCAGCTTGGCACTCCTGCAGGGATGCAATCAGACGGCTTTGCTCCACCTCCACCTTCAGATTCAACAGGTGGAAAGGAATCTCTGTCTGTACATCCTGAGAAGACATAATATAGTCATTAGATATCCTGTTGACCATTTCAGAGTATCGTTCAAATCTGCATATTTTCCCATATTGATTATTCTTTAAAGGGTTTGACCCAGAATATGTCTAGTACCAATGGGGAAAGGAATGTACACTTATGTTTGTGCTAGAATTCATAAAAGGACATAAAACGTTTTAACAAAATAATTGTTTTGAACTGTGAGAAAAGCTATAGCAATTTGGGAGAGTTACGGATGTCACTGTATGCTGAAATTTAGCTGACCTTCCACTGTTTGTGCAGTTTCCTGACTGTTTCCTGCAGAGTCTGCTGTTCCTGCTCAGGCAAAATGTCAGTTAGCTCATCACAGGCCTTTAGAAATGCATTAAGGACTCTTTGATCAAGCTGCCCAAAGAACTCCTGTGGAAATATAAAGAAAAAAACACCATATTTAACATAAATTTAAATACAGATACCTTTTGGAGAATAAATAGGATTTAAACTTCCTTTAGCCTACTTAAAGCGTGTTAGAATGGATTGTTCAAGCTTTCTTCTTACTGTGTGCTTTTTGAGCAGATCCTCTGAGTTTCCTCTCTCCATCATAGAGCCTCGAGCTATTTTAAGAACCTTCTCCAGCTCTGCACGAGACTCCTCAAACCGCTTCAGCAGGCTGCTGTTGGCCTCCACATGCTTCTTCCATTCAGTGGTCTCTTTTACCATAGCCTTTAGGTGTGGTATGTAGTTAAAGTTAAACACAGACATTCATTATGTATGTACAATGATATAAGTGCTACATTAGGATAAAATTATTCAGCTACACAAGTAAAGACTGTTCACACATGTTCATGTTTTTTAAGTTGATTGGCTACTGTTAGCTCGTCTGGTTTTAAGAAAAACGTGCTCACTTGTGAGGAGGTCTGAAGTTCTGCCACTCTCTTTTGCAGCAGAGCGGTGTCCAAGTGTCTCAAGGTTTTACTGCTCTCCAGGGCCTTCATTATGATTTGATGGTTTTTATCAATTACTGTCAGGCACTTTTTACAGCTTTGCTGGTAGGTCACAAGCTCCTATAAACAAGAAACAGATCAACAAAGAATATTAGTCACAAATGTTTTTTCAAAACATTCAAACTGAAAACAAAATTTTTTTTCTGTACCCTACTCAGTCATATGCAAACATTTGAACAATTCTACTTTGTTGATTTTGTAAGTAAAAATGTCAGCACATCCTCTGCAGAAAGCAAACTTTTACTTGCTGAGTTTAACATATTATAACTTTATTATGAGAATAAAGTAAAATATGCACCTAATCTTTTATACAGGCCAAAATTTTTTCTTTTTTTATAATTTAAAATATGTTAAGGTCTAAAACAGAAACTGTGCAGTAATGTTCTCCACAGAGAATAATTCTAGCTACCATAAGATAATTTTCACTTAGGTTATCAACAAAAAATGCATTTTGACCAGGGCCATGCCTTGTATATGACTGTGTTGCTGTACGGAGACTTTTAGAAGGGTAGGTGGTGAAATTAAGGTTAAGGCAGAGGTGTGTGTGCAAAAAGAAAACTTTTATTGGCAAAAACAATGGATGCCATTAATACATTTTCCGAAAAATATGAACAATGAAAAATATTCTTAAGGTAGATTAAAGGACAATTTTTAAGTAAGGAGTGCACTAACAAAAATGTTGTCAGTGAGAGAGGGGGTGGGGGAATGAAACATTTTGTCAGTGGTGGGCAGCACTGGGCAAAAAAAAAGATTGTTGAAAGATTGGAGGGAGAACAAAACCAACCCAAAACATGCACTATGGCCAAAAGTATAGGCCCCTCCTCATGCCCCGCATGCGCCTGAACAACTGTATATATCACAGAGTTTTTACTGTGATTATGTTCACATTACAGGGTAGAGACACTTTTATATGTGGTACTAGATCAGGCAGATTTATGATAATCACTTGCTGCATCAGATTAGAATTCATGTTTTTTTCTTCACACATACTGTTGATTTGCAACTCATTAAAGTCATGGTCCAGTTTTGGAACCATAATAGCAGTGCTTCAAATGATCAAATGTGAGCTTGTGGGCCCTTCCCAGGCAGAGATGTGTTAACATTATGACAGATAAGAGTAACTTAAGAAACACGTTTAAGCTCTTTAAGTAGAGAGATCAGAAAAATGACTGGAAATAATCAATATGGATATAATGTCAACATAATCTTACAAAACATGAATATTTTCACACTATTCCTTCTATTAACAGTTCCAACCAATGATCACAGTCACCTGACACTTCTGCTTGAAGTCTCCCGGAGTCTCAGAGTCACGAGCACTGGTGATGCGGCTGGCCTTCTCCAAAGACTGATAGAACCCAGTGATGTGCTTCTCCATCTCCTCTAAAGGAGGCAGCAAGGCCTGGGAATCTCTTAGCAAAGGCAAGGCCTTGTCCCTTATCTAACACACATTAGGATCATTCAAGACATAGCAATGAAAATAATGAAAAGTGACATTTGTGTCTTTGATGTGACAGAGCAAGACACAAGCAGAGACAGTCACCTTGCTGAGCTCCTCTTTGATGGTTGCCATTGCAGCCAGCATCTGTGTGATCTCATCTTGAGGGGTATCTTTGGTCAACTGCTGGGCATTGCGTGTCGCTGTCTTATACACTGCTTCCATTGCGGGCACTTTGTGCTTGATGTCCTGCAGATGTTTTTATCACAGGTAGAATAATATTTTTAAAAAATAATTAAAATACATTTTAAAAAGTTTATTAAAAAACAAAAAAATTATGAACACTTTTCAGGTGATATTTTTACCTCAATATCTTGAAGAAATGTCCTTATGTTCAAGAATGAAACTTGGACTGGCATATTCATCCTCTCATTGGATGTGTCCATGAAAATCTTTAAAGCTAAAATACCATCCTCATAGTCTTTCCTGAGCTTGTCCACTTCATCTGCTCTTGCATACTGCATGGAGAGAGACCGTGTGTTATTACATTTCGCATCTATAATACTTTTAGCAATAAACACAATATATAGGATGATTTAACTTTTAAAAGTCCCTGCTACAGCCACCAAGGCATGTTATAATTTTGTGTTAGTTATTTATTACTGAACTTGCATTGAAACAAGAGAACAAATTCTGTCAGATGTGTAGATTCAAATGTTTCCACCTTTGTGTTTGTAACTCAAGAGAATCTTCCAAACCCGATTTCCAGAAAACATGGGAAATTTTACAAAATGCAATAAAACAAAAATCTGTTATATGTTATTTCACGTGAACCCTTATTTAACTGACAAAAGAACAAGGAAAAGATTTTCAATAGTTTTAATGACTAACTAGCTTGGGTTCAGAAAATTTGCTGACGTTTCTGCATAGAGTTGATGTATGGGATGTATTCTCCTTGCGTAATACAAGTTTCAAGTTGCATTTCTTAATGCAGGGATGAATTGTGCAATGGTTTTTACAAAGTACACCCATGGCCAGGAGGCGATATTTGTCACAGTAGCATAATGGTTACTTAGGCAGTGCCATCTGATGGCTAAAAGACCAAGTGCACTCAGCCATATTTTTTGACCTTGTCCTTTACTCAGTGAGATGTCTCTGAATTCTCTGAATTGCTTCACAATATCATGTACTGTAGATGCAACACTGTTTTAAAAAATATTCCTTTTGAGCTGTTTAACAATTCATTAATTTTGGCACAAAGGGGCACACTCTCGTTTGCAAAGAGTCTTCGATTGGAGGCTACTTTTACACCCAATCATGATACTTCACCTGCTACCAATTGCCTGCTTAATGTGTCTTTCAAACCAGTGTTTATCTTATTTTAACTTTTGCTGAGTGTGTTGCAGCCATAAAACTATGATTGTGTGTATATTTACATAATACAGTTAAGTTCATCAGTAAACTAAAACTGAAAATCTTTTCTTTGTACTTTTGTCTGTTAAAAAAGGTTCATTTGAAATAACATACCACAGATCTTTTTTGCATTTGTTTGCATTTTGGAAAATGTCCCAACGTTTCTGGAAATGGGGTATGTAATGAATTATGTAATTACAATAAAATAAATATGTGCTGTTAATTGAATATATAGTAAAATTATAGATGATAATGCTAAGTTACTACATACATGTTTGACTTTGACAAACAGCTCCCTCCATCTGCCATTGAGGAGGAGCAGCTGCTGCTTAAGATCTCTAGACACAGTCTCATCACAAGTCTCAATCAGGAAGTTCCCTGCATCGTTCATGTCCATGTGTTGCTGTATCCAGTGTGGAAGGTTTCGAAAGAATTCCTGAAAAGAACATAAAGTGCTAAAAGAAATCCTCACAGGAATTCCACCTCTTTTATAATATTTACTATTAATAAAAATACAATGAAATAGTTAACTCCCCACCCTTTCATCCTTGCAAAATGTTAAGATTAAATAAATGACACAAAATAAGAGGCCAATAAATACTCATAAACACTTAAAAAAACAATAATGTAAACATATATTTTAAAAATGTCCCCCCAAAAAATAATAAAAACTGGTGACAGAACTGTATTGAAATAATAAATAACAGATGGTAAGAAATGAATGTATAAAGTATATCTGTTACACTCACACGCTTGTCACTCTCTGAGTGACTGAGCATCTGCTCTGCGTCCTCCAACCAGGCCTGCAGGCTGGCTACTGTGCTACTGTACTTCTCCCAGTTGGAAATGACCTCCTCTAGCATGCTGCGCACACTGCGTACCTCCACTGACAGGTTCTTCCACTGCGCTGTGGCATCACTTAGAAACTTATTCACCCCCTCACATTCTTCAGCTGAAAACACAGACCACCTCATGAACACATTTCCACAGGATTCTTCCCAAAATAAAGGAGTGAATAAATAAGGATTAGACAACATTACAAAAATCTTCTGAAGAAGTTATGCTGAAAGTATTTCAGGCTATGAGTCATGCAAAAAATTGAGTAACAAACCACTGGAGGATTAGAGCTAGCAAAGTGAGTTGGCAGTAGTTGTTAGAATGTGAGATCAGATATAAGGAAATAAAGAGCTGTGAGAGTTAACTAGTGCACATTCAATCATGGAACAGTGCACATCGACCACAGTGCCTAAGGAGCTAGCAGCAAATGCCTAAATGTTTCTAAACATACCTCTCCTGGAGATCCTACAGCCTAGAATGTGAGATGAACAATTAGGTTCTCATACATTATGTCCAGCTTCTTACTAGGTCAAATAGCTGAACACTGAGGACACTAAACACTACTGGATATACAGTGTAGGTGGATGAGGCTGAAAGAGCTGGTTGGTCAAAAAATTTCTGCAGCCAGGTTTGGTTAAAAAAAACAACAGACAGAATGAGGCCTGGTGCACTGCCTACCATAAAAGGGCAGACATTGCTCTCAAATAAATCTCCTACATACTATGAAAAAAGCACAAATCTTTAGCACTGCAGAAAATTAAAATGAGATGTGCTTTACCTGAGCTATCCGATTTAATATAGATGTCGGCAGCTTGTTTTAGGGTCTGAAATGTCGTCTCATACTGCTCAAAGAACTTGTGACCCTCAATGAATGCCTGTAGAAAATATAGATATGGTAATAATGAAGATTATTGATATGTGGTGTCAATCAGTCATTAAGACAACAGAAAACTGTGGACTTACAATATAGTTTTGCAGAAGCAGCTCCACAGAATCCCGTCGGCCATATTTGATGATCCAGGACTTCAGCTTAGACTCGGCCAGGATAAGGAAAGCCATTAGACGATACTTCATTTCCCAGAATTCCAGTTTAATTAGGTGTACATGTGATGAGGTGGACACAAAATTGAATCTGTAGAAAATAATACCTTGTTTAATGCTTTTAAATCACAGCCTAGGTGGCTCCCATATAGGGGACCTATCTAGGCATTGGGATTGGGAGACTGGAAGTTTGAATACTCATGATTGGTGAGTATTTAGCCAACTGTGGCCTGGACTCTAAAAGAGTACAAGTGGCTATGAACTCTCTGGATGGCCCTTCTATCCCTCATCGCTTAAACTGCAATGCTAGACAGCTCAGGTAAATATTAACTGATGTATCAGAACTGGTAGTCAGCGCTTTTTCCCCAAGCATGTTACACTGGTAATGATGCATTAGCAGAATTTCAAACACCTGACTGACTTCATGGCTCATTTCAGTGCATCTGAAGGTGGATTTACTGGTAGGGTATTATTAATTATAATCAATAAACATCACTAAATCATGAGTCTTCAGGTATTTTTGGCCAAAATAAATTAATTCCTGTAAATATTGACATTTATCTATTTGGTCTATTTTTCAAACATCTGTACCATACTCTAGTAATTATTAATGTCAGTCTAATTAAATCAAAACTGTATATTTCATGATACAAAGATTGATAATATTATTATCAAGATAAATTATGTTGAAATACTCCACAATAATGTATTATGAATGGATATATTCTGCATTTAAATAACACAAACCAACTGCATGCTTCATTAAAAAGAGTGCATAATTATGCCTAGATTACTGTATTTAGTGCAGCTATAAATGTAATATACATAAAACATTACACATATCTAATTTTATATACAGTTTCTTATAGTATTTTTTAAATGTGGCATAACTGTTTTTTTCCTCTCCTATTAAATTATTAAACCTTATAAACAAAATATTGTATACTCATTATGGGTGTAACAATTAATTCATCTGTATCGATGCATCAACCAAAAAAGTACACAATCCATCGCATTGATATAACATATAAAAATCGATGTGTGTTCACTCTACAATTAGTTTTACTTCATTTTATTGTGAGCAGTGTTTTGTACTGAGAAGTTGCTGTTGCTGTTGACCAGATTGCTGTATTTGACCTTTTATAGTTAAATGTTCAGATTATAATTTGTTTGCATGTGTGAGTTCATGGAAATGTAGCAGACTGTGTAAAATTTCATATTTCATACTGACTGCAGACCCCAGTATCAAACCGTTGTTATCGAAAAATGTATTAGATTGTGGTTAAAATAATTCATGCTTAATCAAACTTGTGATTTACACCCCTAATCCTCAGTTTATCGTGATATTTGCGATATTGCCCACCTCTAGTTGAGAGATTTACATCTTTAGCTCAGAGTGAGGCTGCAGGAGAGTATATCTGACCTTTCTGCCATGTCTTGGAGCTGTTCAGCTGGGACAGGAACACCATTTACTGCTCTATCTCTGTGAATCTGCTGGAAAGTCTGTCTGTGCCCTTCCAAATTTGTTAACACCTCCTGCAGAAGTGAGAATGACCACATCAGTACATGCCCATGTATGTTTCATGTGTATGTCTCAGACAACTTTTCATGAACTTGTTTTGCTGAATTCAAGAGAAACACAAGAGGTCAAACAATCAACTTTTCCAGAACAACATACCTTGTGCTGCTCCAGCTTTCTGTGAATGATGTTGGCGGTCTCCTCATGGACCTGCTGAATTGGGATGTCTTCTCTAAGAGCAAGTTCTGCCCGGTGTAGCCAGGCTCCAATCACTCCCAGTGGACCAGGCAAAGACTTATCCAGATGGATATGCCAGTCGAGCAGCTTAAAAAAAGAGACTAAGAGCATTAAAAAGACAAGTCTGCTTTTTATACAGTAAAGTGCCCAAAAACTCAAGCTGACAAGTGCCTACTCCACATGATTACGCTCTGCTGGTTGGTAGACAGGGTGAGTTCAGTGGAGCACTGTGTTTCACTAGACAAAACCCCCTCTGTGTCTGCTCTCCTTCCCATTAATGAAGTTAACGGAGTGAATGGCCTCCGCTCCACTTCACACTTCACCTCATAACAGCCAATGACAGGTCACTCACTCAGCAGAAATCAACAAAACCTTTTAGAAATTATACAGAATCTAAAAAAGGCCCCTAGCTATTAGGTCCTTCCATCAAAAAAGACACATAAACAGAAGTAGAACTGCTCTTCCTTTGCCTCTAATACACATTACAAAAGTTACTTCCCGGGCAGAGTGGCTATGATGATACTGTGAGATGCGTACCCTGACTGACACTTGCTCCCAGGCCTGCTTCACCACTGCCTGGTCCACAGACAGTTTACCGTCCTTGTGCACAGGCTGCAGCAATGACTCTATCTGCTTCTTCCTCATCTCATACTGCACACGGAAACTCTTAAAGGCCTGAAAAACAAAGCAAAAGAAATTAGCTTGCTGAAAAAAACTATATTGTCAGTAGCACTGGGCAATACTGTTAAAATTCACAATTTTTTGTCAAATTTATCACAATCTGTGATATTTATGCAATAGAATATGAGAGGGAGCATGTTACTGTAAGTAACATCATGACTGTGATCACTTAAATTTAATTTAAGCACTTTTTTAAGTTCTGCAAAAGTTAAGAAAAAACGTCCCTAACATTTGGTCAAAAATGTTTTAATACTTTTTAAAATAATTTTGGCAAAAACATTGTAGCCTTTTGCATTACAGATAGAGACATAAAATGTGTAAAAATGTGACAATACTTGGTTTAGCTCAGGTTTTTGTAAATTATTTAAACTTTAATCTGTATGTTGTTTTAATCCAGCAAGATCCAGAAATGGAAAGCATTTTATTGTCCATCCTGTTGCCAAAATGTACTTAATTAATTTCTGACTAACTCCAGTCACAGTTACAAACAAAAGACTTGCTTAGGGGAAACAACAGGTTAAATACTCTGCTTCAGAGTAATATCAAAAAGCAATCAGCACCAATATTATAATAGTTATCTGATAAATTACTTGTAGTTTTGTATGTGCATGGGTAGAATAGCAGAGAGGTACAATAATTCTTAATCAATCAGGTTTTACCATCAGTAATAACTGTTTATATTTACTATACTAATATTTAAGTTTGCATTTGCAGCTACTGAACCTACTAGTCCTGAGTGCTGGTAAGCTATGCCAAAAGAATGTGTAGGTCTGTGGTTGGACATTCTTTAATTCTGCTCCCAGAATTTACATCTCTCTAGATGTAAATGAGATCTAGCCATTTGGGTAAGGGTGTTTACGATCAGGCACTCTTTGTTATGTAGGATAGTCTCCTACCCCCAAGGAGGCCACTAGGCCAGCTGACCAATGTGAACTTCTTAACCTCTGAAGTATAAAGTCACAGAGTACCAAGATACCATACCAGATAAGCCATGCCTGGTATCACATGAATGCACATGCCATGAGGAATCTCATGAACTGATTTAGATCACTCAATGTTCTGTGTACATTGTGTTATGTCATCTAACTTAACTGGTCTTTGGTGTCTGTAAGACATCATCATCTTTGCTTATGGCAACCTTAAGGTAATGTAGGGTAACTATACTGTTAAGTTATCCTTAATGTTACTACTTCATAATAAACCGTTGTTATTCCGCTAAATGGTTTTCCTTTTATGTCGTTAAAGCAATGTTAACGAGGTTAAGTATTCTGCACCTATCTCAGACAGAACCTTCTAGTCTGATGCTCTGGGTGACCATAATCTAAACACATATTAATGTCCTGACCAGCCTTTGAGTCTTATATCACAGTATAATTCCATGCTGGAGTACAGGCTTGAATCCCTGAGGTTCAGTTATGGCAGTCCTATAAATAGGATATATAGTTTGTTAAATACAAACTCTCATTGGAATCTCAGTCCAACACATACTAAACGAACTGGAGATCCTAATGCAGGTAATAGCATGGTTAATATTGAAGTTGGATTAGCATGCCCACCGTCGTTGGTCTGGAACAAACACGTAAACTGGAGGGAAAGAGGTCGAATATAAAAACCCTACAAATGTTTTGCAAACCTAAAATTACATCAAAAGGAACCTTACACAGTATTGCAAATTTTTGCCAGAAAGAAATGACCTAAAAAGAAACAAAATCTTCTTTTTTAGCTTTAATGCATTCACATAAATTCCACATAAAATCTATCAGTACTACTGATGTTGATATCAATATTATTTTGACACCAATAACATTAGTCATGAAAAATATTATTTATATGTATTTATATAATACTCAGCCTGGTATATACCTGGTATTTGTCAGTCAGGTTGCCCTCTGCTCCTTGTGCACGTAGTATGTCTCTCTCCAGCTGATCCAACCAGGCCTTCAATTCCCGCAGAACCTTCCGCTCTTCTCTCTATACATACACGCACACATTTACATTCTCATTCATTCCCAATTTAGTGGCACATTACCAACCTCTCTTCATCAGCTAAGCTAAAGAACAACCAAAACCCACAGCACACTGACCACAGTAGGGTCAAAACATCTAGAAAGGCTGAAAGCAAGTTTGCAGTAGTATTCAACAAAACAGTTACTTTCAATTTCTTTATACATTTTCACACATTTGCACACCATTGTGTATGAGCGCTGTTTAAGAACATACACATACCTCAAGCATTAGCTCAATATCTTGAGGATCATACTGTCCAAGGGAGCAAAGCACACAGAGAGATGCAAACACAACACAATCAAGATGTTAGCAGAAAGAGAGAGAGAGGAATGACAGAAATGCAGAAACAGTCCACCACAAACATTAAAGCTGGACGCATGCAGACATGAAGTGGCATCAGCACTTACCTGCAGCGTGGGAATAGAGAGGGCAAAAGTTGGAATGGAACGAAGAAGCAGCTACAAATGCACATGACAGGTGAACAGATGCACATGACAAGTGACAGAGAGAGAGAGTGAGCATACAAAGCATGTCAAAATGGAGCGTGCGGTAAAAGATTGACTAGATTCTTCCTTGTGATTGGGTTGCGCTGAATGATGAAGAGGCACTACAGCTAATGATTTAATAATGGTTCTATATTTTGAACTAGTACACCGGCATGCAGTTATGAGGTGACATTTGGTGAGGCACTCTGAGGCAAACCTCCTCTTGCTGTCCATCTGTCTCTGATTGGTGGGGGTCAGGGTAATGCTTCAGAAACTGAGCCACATAAGTCATTATGGACTTCTCATCAGGTTTATCCACGTCCACATCTGTAGAAACACAGAAAAGAAAGAGCTCTAAAGCATGTGATGGTGATAAAAACCATAACAAATGCTCATGAAGTGATCAGGCCACATAATCATTTCAACATTACGTTCATTTATGTGAACAGGCAGTGTAGCAGGTTTAAAAACCTTGGCCTCTAAAGAATTACAGTATTTTTAGTCTGTCCCAAGGGCCACTGATAGCTCCACTAATTATGTCATCCTCTATCTGATCTCCATCCATGTCGTGCTCTTACAGCTGCATGGCCTACATTTGTGGTTCCTGCCTACTTGTAATGAAGCCTGGGATTTTCAGTCATAATATTATGTCTGTCTGCATTATCTTCAAGGTGTAAGCACATAAGGGACAACAAGATCAACCATATCTGTAACCTAACCAATCTATTTTCCTGTCTCTGGCAATGTTTTAAAAAATAAGGGGAGAAAACGTTGAAGCACCTTCAGGGTCTAGAAGCCGTGGAATCCCTAGCTCATTCTCTGCCACACTGAAAGCTTCCTCCAAGTTCTCACGGTTGTTTCTTCGCTTCACAAGCTCCATGTCCACCAGGTCTGGGCGAATGGCATATATAACAGAATGAAAGGCCACCCCGCTGCGCCAGCTGGGACCAAAGTCTTTCACCTCAATCCCCAGGCGTCTGTCAACACATCACACCATCACTCTTCAGATAAAGCGTTAAAGGAATAGCTTGGCAAATACATCACATTTAAATATTCCCCCCTCACCTAACATGGAGATTATCAGTCAAGTCATGTTTGGTGTCCAAAAACTGCTTCTTTAGTTTTGCACTAAACCGATGAGGCTAGTTTATGTAGCAATAAATCTAAATCACCACACACTTGACTCAAATTTCATAATTTTAGTAGTTAGCAGTGTCATAGTGTTAGAAACCACACAAGCAACCAGCAAAACAATTTGATGGTGTATGGTGTCTTGTGCAGCTAACATGTCTCGCCTACTCAACTATATTCTGATAAAGTAGAACTGTGTAAACTACTTTTTTTTGTCAGAATGCTACCTTACACATAAGACTCCTGTCTGCAAAATCGTATTACTGGGCTTGCTTTTGAATAGTCACACATTTGTTCACTATGATGTACAGTTAAATATGGCCTCTGCAATTTCTACTGTAACACTTTGCACTTTGGTAAAACATGGTATGACATACTTGGTTGCTGTGCATTGCACCCATCGAAGTAGGGCTCTCTTAGCACTGCCCTGGAATTTAGTGACAACTTTTCTCTTCATGGGTGGGCTGGCTGTCTCAGAACTGGCCATGCTGTCTACAGAAGATGCACTATTGGACAGCGCCTGCAGGGCTGGGAGGTTACTTGTCAACTCCTCAATCTGTAAAAGGCATTAGGAAAAATTCAGGGAGCATTTATCAGTAGATAAACATACTACAATAAAATTATGATAAAGATATATTACATTTTTTTTTCATTTTTACAGCAGAAGTCAAAAATCCGTGTCCATGCCCATAAGGAGCAACCCACCTTTCTACTTATCTATATATGATATTTATCTCTCTCTCTCTCTCTCTCTCTCTCTCTCTCTCTCTCTCTATATATATATATATATATATATATATATATATATAT
>JBBPDA010000001.1:35415665-35426474 GCA_037974385.1 Arnoldichthys spilopterus
GTTTCGTTTCACTGTGTACTGTGTGAACTGTATATGGTTGAAATGACAATAAAAGCCTACTTGACTTGACTTGACAAAATGTTTGCTGCCCCTTTAAAACGGCACAGAGCCCCTTTACACTCTCATTGCATGATGTATGTTGCATTCTGATTCTGGTAAATTTACAATACACTGCTGCTCTGTACCCTTACAAGTCATCACTGAACAGTGATTTCCACTGCTGTTCATGACAAACAGCTACTTGTACCATCACTGTGAAGTTATGTCTATTGTCAGTGCACTGTGATCTTCTATCTCTTATGCACTTTATTCTTGTCTTGTACTGTTATATGTTGCCCCCTGGGTCCAAGAGAAACACTGTTTCAACCCTACTGTATACTTGTATATGGACAGGGTGAAAAAAAACATCACCTGAATCTTGAAATAGAGAATGTTCAACAACATGACTGATGAAGAGCGTGTATTCTGGAGATGCAGAAGCCAAAAACTAATAAACTAATAATCAGCACATTATTGGTGATTCAAATAGCCGATAGAGACAATTCAGCAGGTTGTTCATGTCTGCTATTCTTATCACCCAAACAATTTCAGTCTGGCCCTAATTCGAGAGTAATATATATATATGGCCTTAAAATGTATAAATATTCTTGAGTCCATTTACCCTGTCACAACAGTTAATTACATCATGTCGCCTTGTCAATAGTTATATTACGAAGTGTGTAATCGAGTGATTATTTTAAAGTAAATAAAATATTTTAATTAATCATATACGTCATTTAATATCAGGTAACAACACGTTTAAGCTTACTTTACATATAGAAAATCTACATACACATGTTCACAAGATCTTTCAGCAACACTCACAGAAGTGATCTGAGTGCTAATTTGAGCTGCAGAATGTTCAGACTGATGAACACTGCTTTAACCTGACCAGATAATGCCGTGTTTATCTTTCCGCTTGCGGAATCACTACGTCGATTCACTGAAGCTGTAAATTTTTATTATTACAGTTTTTTAATGAAGGTATTGATTTTAACTGCAGATCATGAAACATCACGAAGGGCAAGTACCACGTCTTTACAAGTCATGTTCTTCAAGCAGCTACATGAACTCACAAACAAACACAAAGCCAACGCACACTAAAGACTGTTCCCCTGGAAGGTCATGCTGGGTCTCACCATTGTTTGAAACTCGAGTGTTTTGGTGAAAGTGTCTGTGCTATTTCGGCCTGTCCCTGAGGATCGGTTAGGTGGCCTTTCAAAACCAACTACTCTCTTGGGAAATGGACACAAAGTCAGCCTGCTCATATAAACAGCACATGCTCAGACCACCACACTGGCCAAAGCAGTAGGAGGTCTGCACAATGCACCATTCATTGAGTAAGCATGGAACATAATCACACGCTCAACATGCTACATGCTACTGTAATTACAATTCCACTCTCACGCACTGTCCATGAACACGATAAACTACTGTTTACTGAGCTGGCTATCATACGACCTTCGATCGTTATTGCTGCTTCTTGATTACACACACACTTGCCTCTCAGAGTCACCAAGATGGTAGGTCACCAAGCTAATCACATGGACTATTTTCTGTTCACGGATGATGGAACATAGCCACTGAGGTGAAGCCGTTGCCCAGCTGACCCACAGAAGAACGACAGACTAACACTACAACACGGCAGAGTAAAGTGTGATGCTAGAAACAGTACAAACCCGGCTGTGATTTAACAGATTCCACAACCTGCATTGGAAAATGTATCAGAAAACAGTCTCACCTTGGACAAATGTGAATTAATCCACTTTGTGAAAGTTCTTTTCTGGACCAACTCCTGTTCATCTGGAAAGGAAGGGGAAAAAATAAGTCAACACATGCACCATGCCATAAACATCAAACTGTCTATTTTTGCCACATCCTCAGGGAGATATTAAAGGCTCATCCCTGCAATCCTACTCTCCAGCGAGCATGACTCACCAAGGCTTTGTTTGATATTGCAGCAAGAAAATGTGTATTTTATTGTTTTGCTCATAAAAATAAAAAAAGCCAATAGGCGCAGTCTCGGGTATGTGAATTCAGAAGGGTAGAGATGGTGGTGTCATCCACAGTACAGTAATGCAGAAATTAAACTCCTGCTTCAGCATGAGTGGAAACACTGACACTTGATCACGAACATGCATTTCACTTATAATGACTCCACACATCATTACAGGAGCTCTTCACTGTAAAGAGGCTACACATTGCAGATCATGTGCATACATAAAGCTGGGATGCATACATAAGAGGTTGCAGCTATACATAATGGATGCATAACACTTCAACACCTCAAAGCCCCAGGTCACATGTCAGGCCGTTCAGGTCACCTACACACCATTTACATTTATGCAAGAAGGACTCAGACAGCTCACATCAAATGCATCCACAAGACACCGTGTCCTCGTTTCGCATGCATCCAGCTGCTGCAAAGTATGGGACGCCATTTCTAAAAGCATCCGCGTAGCACATTACTCGCCATAGCAGACATATGCCGGTGCAGACTTCACACGCTGAGGCATTTTTTTTATTTCCAACATGCGCACTTGATATGCAGCTACCGTCGGTGCACACGTGCAGCGGAGACCTGTGCTAGCTCGGCCTAGGGAGCGAGGGAGCGGGGGAGCGAGGCGCGCCGTGACCCCGGACGGTAATTACCTCTCTCTGGCGGAGGATCAGCTGCCCAGTAATGTCTAGTGAGGCATATGACCCAGTGCTGTGCCACTGCACACCTCGCTCATGCATCTGCTTCAACCTACATACGGACAGTACACACTGCATATAAATCCGCTGTGCTGGGCGCGCTCCCACACACACACACACATGTCCTGCGAGATGACGTGCGACGTCCATGGCTCCACTTACCGCGCAAATACTGAAAGAATCCAGTCACCAGATTGAGAGATGTTGTCTTTTTCACGGCTACATCCTTAAACTGAGCCATCGCACTCCACACTCCTTCGCGTTCTCACTGCTGGTCAGTGCATGTGTGCGTGTGGATGTGTGTGCGTGCGCTCGCGCCAGGAGATGCCATCCAAAGTGGAAAAGCAGTAAGCAGAGGGGAAAAAATCAGCTTCAGGAAGCAAAACAGATCGGGCAGGCAGTGCTGCTACCCCCTCCCTCTCTCTGTCGTTGTCTCTCCCTCTCTTTCACACACCCCTCGGCTGTGGCGAGCCCCCTAATGGAGGGCAGTTTTTATGAGGGTGGGCGGCGACGGCAGAGCCTCGCTGAAGTGGACATGCACTGCCCCCGCTGCTCCGCCGCGCTCGCTCAGCCTCCAGCACCATCCACAGCATCTCAAATCTCTATGGCACCTCTCCTCCAATCAGCACGCAGGGAGCGGTGATGTCACGGGGTGGTCGGCGTTATCCTGGTTTATGCGTGGGGGAGGTTGGGGGTGGGGTCAGCTCCAGTGTCACAGCTTACCATCTAAACATGCCACCAAAAAAAGCAAGACAGGACCCTGGTGCTCAAAGTGGCTTTGGCAATGAAAGGTTTTTCTTCTTCTGTGAGTTTATATGATCCAGATTGATATAAAGTAAGAATTAAATAATGCACAAATTTTTTAATTCGAGACAGCACGGTTGTGTCATGATAGATTTAAGAGAAAAATAAGGTGTGTCTGGGTTTGTGCTTCATATTCATAGGTTACATTAAAATGTTAATGTTTGCACCACATGCACAGCACACGTACATGTGCACTCAGGATTCAATGATATACACACACACCAATCAACCATAACATTAACACCACCTGCCTAATACTGAGGTAGTTCCCCTCACACTGCTAAAAATAGCTCTGACTGTGGTGCCCTGTGTTCTGACCCCTTTCTATCAGACTCAGCAACAATATTTAGTACAACAGGAGCTCCTCTTGGGGACCAGCCTTCAGTCTCCATATGCATCAGTAAGTCCTATCATTCCAATGAGTCACCGATTTACCAGGTGTCCATCCTTGGATCACTTGGAAGGTAATAACTACTGCACACCTGGAACACTCCACAATGCTCAGTTCAGTTGTCTAAGCATCACAATAAGGCCCTTGTCAAAGTGGCTCAGATCCTTACACTTGCTCATTTTCCTGCTTTCAGGACAAGAACTTCAAGAACACACTGTTCACTTGCTGCCCAATTTATCTCACACCCTGACAGATGCCACTACAATTAAATAACTAGTTTCATTTTCTTTTCACAGTTTTAAAATCTCTGAATTCTAATTATATAAATATATACTACAGGGATAAATAAACATCCTGGAAGATCCTGGCATTTTAAAGCTCTTTAGAAAAAAGGTATTTGAGAGTGTCTATAGCATAAACACCCCCCTTCCCCACCCACTTTACTATGGTGCATCCAGATGTCTAGTTTTGATCACCGGCAATGTTTTTTTACAGAAGACGGAGAATAAAACTCTAGATTTTTCGATACATGCACAGGCCTAACACCATAATCACACAATGACCTGTTGATTGACCTCATACTTTACAGGTCGCAATTATTTGGCTGACCATGATCAGTTCCGCAGATGAACATTTGAGTTGGGTGTATTTTTAATCAGTTCAGATGACAAAATAATCAAACAAAAACATGTTCACTGAGAAAAGTCTTTTGATAATTAAAGGGAGTGCAATGGTCTGTTTATTAGCAAAGTGGCTAAGGTGAAACATGTAGCCCTTGCTTGATACTGCACATGTTTCTGTGTAGTTGAGGTTTTTTGTGTACATGTACAAAATGATCGGCTAAATTGTTTTGTTAGTCTAATGTGGTATTAGCCACTAAGTAGAGCTATCACGATTCCTGACTTCATGAACTTTATTAACCCCTATAATCCTCAGGCTAATTCCATTCTAAAGGTTGGAAAACCAACAATCATTGTTGAGGTGAAACAGTAGAAACCCATTTATGACATTTCCATAATCGACACCCTGACTGGTTAAATGCATTCTTTTCACAAAGACAAATTAAGCCTGTTGCAAAAAAAACTAAAAGCTGCTTTCAAAGTGCCCATTAATGGCATAGTTGCTCGAAAACATATTGTTGCTGCTGCATGTGAAAGGTCCTTAAGGCTTATTATTCAGTACTAACATGAAAAACATTGCACATTGACTATAAAAGTAAGGAGTAAAGAGTAGAAGTCTCAAAAAAATATTGTGATACTGAATTCTACCAGCGCCATCCAACACTAATTATAAGGGCCGTGAGGAATTACTGGTGCTAGACACAAACTATTACCCTGCAAATCTAATATAAATCTTAATCGCAGCAAAGAATGTCTTTGCTTCAACCCAAAAATATGAGAGAATGTTTATAAGTTACATACAATCTGCATTATTGACAGCAGCTAAAAGAGGCATCAGCTGAAAGAGGGCCGTGTGTATGCTGCAGGTCTACACAAAGCCAAAGTCAAAGTACTGAATCATTTATGTTACAGCCACTGCTAAGCGTCTGCCACCTGCTGCCTCACTATCTACACTACTGCCCAGATACTCTTACTGAGACCCTTCAGAAGCCCTCAGCACCGCCTCTATCCAAACAAGGTCGTCAGCATTACGTTCACTCATTGTCTTCCCATGACAGCCCCTTAATGGCAGCGAAATCTTAGTCCATATTGGCCACACACTTACTCTCTGTTGCTGTGATACCAGTAGTTACACACCCAGAATTCATTATGGCTTGAACTAAGAAGGCATGAATGGTCGTGAAAGTACATTTTATTGAATTATGCTTAATTTAATCCGATGTTTTGTGCCTCCAAAATGCTCACGGTGCTCTCACAAAGTGTGTTTCCTGCTAAAATCCACTTAGAAAAATCAATTCTCCCTGGACCACGTTGTTGCATAGTTCAAGTATTTATATCTCAATCACTCTTTTGTACTTTGTACTAGATGCAGAAATTATCCAGCTCACAAGAGCTAATGTAATTCTCTGCTGTACATTGTTACGAACAATGTGTTGATCCTGTGATGATACATTAATGCAAGTCACGTTTCATAAATAAAGACTAAAAAACATCAAATAGCACAACTTTCGCAGACAAGTGTCACATGCAGGCAATGGAATGCTAGAGGTAACCTTGACTCTGAGCCTCATGTGTATCCAAGTATTGGTATTGAGCTGATATTAGCAGAAAATGTTGGATCGGATATCAGAGGGGGAAAAAATGAATCTAATCCAATACTGTAGCAAAGCTAGCCTAAAAACACACACCCACACTCTGTGATGTTCTGTTTTTAACTGTGTTTTTCTTCCTGTGGGACAGGACTAGTGTTTGAGTAGCCTGAGGTTGATTATTCAACTTCCAAATTAAAATAAAAATACCTCATCTTAAAGCTTACTCATTTTTAAAAGAAAAATACTGGATTAATATCATCTGCTGATACTCAAGGATTACATATCAGTATGGACTGTATTGATTTGATGATAAAAATCATCAATGAAATTTGGACTAAAAAATGATCAACAGTTACATTCTCAATGAACCAGTTTGGTACTTAGTTTGCAGACCAAATGATAAAGAAGAGAACAACTGAACATCCCAAATCTCTGATAGGCAGACAAGCTTCTCTACAAGTGGTGTCATAAGCCCTCAAGTCACGTTTGTGTGCTTCACTGAAAGAGAGGAAACCCACAACAGCAGCATTTTGGTAATATTCAAAGTTATGTTGAACTGAAGGGCTCACTGCATACAAAGTATAAAGAAAAGAAAATTATACTTGAAAGACAAATGTCACTGTTTGGATAAAGTTAAGCTACAGGCGATTAAAATTAACAAATCCTAAGCTAAGCCTATTTTTTTGTTTAGCTTTAAGAAAAAAACTCTTTATTATACTCTATTAATATATTAATAATCTATTAATCAAAATAATGACTAAGATTACTGAATTTCTCAATAGTGACTGACCTACATATAAATGTCATTACTAGAAAAGACTGGAAAACTGGTGTCATGCTTACATTTACATTTACAGCATTTAGCAGACACTCTTACCCAGAGCGACCAACAACATGCTATCTCTATTACTGACTAACCTTTTAAAATTTGCCATGAACTGAATCATGTACAGACACACATCAGTCATAACACCACCTGCCTAATATCATGTATCTCCCTGTAATGTTACTGAAACAACATTTCATCATAGCCAGCATTAACCTTTTGTGCAACAGGAGCTCCTCTTAGGGATCGTATCAGACAGGCTAGCCTTCACTCTCCACATGCATCAATGAGCCTTGGGTGCCCATGACCCTGCCGCAGCTTCACCAGTTCTCTTTCCTTGGATCACTTTTGGTAGTTAGAAACTATTGCACACCTGGAACAGGCCACAAGACCTGCTGTTTTGGAGATGTTTTGGAGTCAGTCGTCCACCCTTCACAACAAGGCCCTTGTCAAAGTGGTTAAGTTGCCCATTTTTCCTGCTTCCAGCACATCAGTTTCAAGAACATACTGTTCACTTGCTGCCTAAAGTGGCTCAGATCCTTACGCTCATCCTTTTTTCCTTCCTTCAGCACATCAGTTTCAATGTCAAAGTTATTAACTTTACCTGTCAGTGGTTTTAGTATTATGCCATATTGATTTACTATAACTATCATGTTCATGATTTAAATTCTTTTCTAAAAAAGAAAAAATCTGTAGTTCAGTTAAAAAATAAGCCTCCTTTATTTCTCTTACTGCTGAATTTGAACATGATAAAACTGGTAACAGGGACAAAAATTTACAAATGCAAGTCATTTATGATGCAGCCATTTATCAGTGGGCAAAATAAAACAAATAAACAAAAAAATGAACAGATGATGCATTAAACTGCTGAATTTTTATCCAGATTTTTTTTTAAATGGTCTAAGGAGCTGTCCATCCATGATAAAGAATCAAGCAAAAGTACGTTAACTTTTATTAAGTTTTCAAACATGTAAGATCATTCTTTACAGAACAGCTGTTCACACACGAAACAGCCTAATTCTCACAAATGTATTAGCTATGATCTGTGCTGAAGACCACACAGTTTGACTTAATTAAACATTCATCAAATGGACTCCTATTTACAGGCAGAGCAACTGTGAGCTCTTGAGTTACAGAAGATGAGTCTCAGAACTGATGATATTATGCCATCCCAGTCATTTGCAATTCATATGAGTTCATTTGGTACTTAAAGCAGAGGACAGGCAATACCTCTGGCAGAAAGTCAAATGTAGATGTAGTCCTCTGAGTGGGGCTGCTCACATTAAGGCTTTGGGGATAGTCTAAAGGTTTCAGTTGTCCTTCAGGGACCACTGTAAAAGCCAAGACTCTCTGTTGCAGCATTTAGTCTCAGCACATCCACCTTAGTGCTGTCACTAGCTGAAACGCTGTTAGTGCTAGTTTCACGCTGTCACTGCAACTAACCATCATCTTCAGACTCTGTTAGGTCAGAAAACTCATCGATAATGATATACACCACAGTCTCACATACAGGACATGGTCTTATTGGGTGACTTCCTAAAAGATATAAGTCAAATGTCACTGAATTTTTTTTTCACTGAGTCTTTGATAGAAGGTTTCTTCCAGAAAAACAGAAATATTGCCATCTAGTGTTTGATATTAGAGCACTGGTAATGCTGCTTCGAGACATGATGTCTTACAGAATTAACTTTGTGTAACATAGTGTAAGGGTATAATTATACATTATTTTAAAAATAATCTTTTTAGGAGAAATTAAAGTGTAATGTAACTAAAAGTAAGAACATTTTATTCTGGGTAATTTTGGACCATTCATACTGGACCATTTATTATGAAATGTTCACACAAAGGGTAGCTAATGTTGTTGTCAAATGGTGAGCTCTAGTTACTGGGCTTAAAATTTAAATTTAACAAAATAATAATTTGTTTTGAATTGTGTAAAATGTCTGTTTGGAGTTTAGTAAAATTAACTAAATAATTTAAAAAAAATAATTGAATAATAGAAATAAATCAATAAAAAAATAAAGTTCAAAGGTCAACTATAATAATTTTCATGTAAAACATCCCCATGAGGTATCTATCAGTATCACGTGTCAAGTGTGTCTGTATGGTAGAAATGGAGCTTAGGGAGAAATGGTGCAGTTGGCAGTGCACTAATGAAGATAACATCAGTGTTAGCGTTGCCTTCAGTATCTCTGGCTGCTGCTCCTGACACTGAAAGAAAGATACTTCCAGTAAAACAGCGCTGGGCCTTTTTCTTTATCTACGATGTGACAACACCTTATTAGATACCGCATTCTAGTCACATTGTTGTTATTATTTTTATTAATATAAATAACAGTTCTATAGTGCACATAATCATCAGGGAACCTGATTTTGCTTGTGATAACATCAAAGGCATGCGACAGTGTGGTGATGGTACATGCATGGCACGCTATTTCACCATACATTCTTAACTGGAACACGTCAGTTACCACTTGGAGGAAACCACACGTAGACTGTCATTCTGAAACCGAGAACTGCTACATAACCGCAGTCCTTCCCTCATGACACTCATATATGCATTTATTTACCACTGTTTCTGCCATGGCAACACATTCAAAGCTTTTTAAGTCTACATTCACGGTCTTGCAGAGGTAGCATTTTACTTCCAATACCATTTATATAAACTGTACCTAAATGCCATATGTGTTGTGTTCGACACTCCTCCTGGTTTAAAGGTTACAGTAACATGACTGATGACCTGTGAATGCAAATGCTGAGTGTGCAGTTTTCATTATATAACAAGACCAGGCAAATGTCTCATTTCAGTTTTGATCTAGCAACCTTTTTAATTTCGACAGTTGGGCAAAAAAACAGCGGATATGCATACACTTTACTTCCTTCCTGAGTAGGAGTACAAATTTAGTTCCTCCCCAGATGCTCGCTCGCTGTTGTATGAAGAGCATTTTGGACACATGGACATCTCCATGGTGATAAAGAGACACACATCAACCCACTGACTACAAACAAGCTACCTTTCCTCTAACCTACACACTACACAGGAAGCCGGGTTAGTTCAACTGATCAAAGTCATAAGTTAGAGTGCCAGGAAAATGAATGAGCAATATCTCCTGATTTCTTCTATTTTTGCATAGGCACATCAAATTATTTTAGATCTTCGAAGAAAATGCAATTAAGGACAAAAACACCTTGGAAAAAAAAATAAGAATTTATTATTGAAGCTTAAATAGTATTCAACACCAACTGATCCTGTGTGGAAAAGTAATTGCCAAAGTAACTCGAATTAGCCAAATTAACCAAATTTAGTTGAAAACTGGGGACAGTTGGACTATACACTACTAGCCCTGATCTCTGCAAGCCCTGTTAAATCATTTACATAGAACCTTCCTAGCAATGTGAAAGGGACTAAAAGTGTCTCTGAACACGTAGCACACTATGCCACAATCAAAAGGAATTCCAGAAGAGACGAGAGAGCGATTACAACAAATCTTTCTGGAAAAAGGTTTCCAAGGCTTTCCCAGGCTTGCTTGGTCTGTCAACCAAGATTCTTCATCCACAAAGTCACAAAGAATCCAGACAAACTGCAGGTCTAACTTACATAAAGCTATTCCCCAATAAGAAAGTCAAACATATTGGTAGAAGTGTGATGGGGTAGGAATGTTTTACTGCTTAAGAGTCTGGGTAACTTGCCATAACTGAGAGAACCATGAGTTCTGCTCTCCATCCATCCATTTTCCAACCGCTTCTTCCGTTTCCGGGTCAAGGGGAAGCTGGAGCCAATCCCAGCTGACTGCGGGCCTAAGGCGGGGTTCACCCAGGACAGGAGGCCAACCCATCGTA
>JBBPDA010000001.1:35426574-35491540 GCA_037974385.1 Arnoldichthys spilopterus
AATGAATGAGTGAGTGAGTGAGTGAGTGAGTGAGTGAGTGAGTGAGTGAGTGAGTGAGTGAGTGAGTGAGTGAGTGATAAAGCACACTGAGCCTGGACTGAGGCCTGCATACATCTCTAAAACTAAACAAAGAAGGAAATGAAAGCAATGCCTAATGAAAGAGCACCAGTCTTTTTTATTAAACATCGTCCTTAAGCAATAATCTAAATGAGATGATCTTTGAAAAAGAGTCTTATACAGTTCAACAAAGCAGTGCCTTGTAGCTTTTGACCATCAGTTCTTGTGATCCACCTTATTTCAATTGAATCATCCATTAGTCTGGCAGCACGAATACACCATTCTGCCCATAAATAAACTCATCCAAGAATAAAACAACCCCCCATGAAAGTCACAATCTTTTACACCTCCCTGTGTGTTAAGGTCTAATGGGGTGCAGATTCTCACCAGTGAGCATAATCTGGCATGTCCTACAGCACTGCAGCACAGCCAGCCAGCACGAGTCAGTCTAGTCTTGCTGCTATAGCACAGGGCCCACTTGTACAGGAAAAATTCCAATAAAAATGGGTTTATCATGGTTTAGCGCGGTTTAGCCTGGTCTCCTTTGCATAAATCTTATTGATCCCTTTAGTACCCCATTTACTATTAAGAATATTATTATTTGGCAGAGAGTGCCTAATTCTCTTCTGCTTTCTCCCCTCTCTAAACCAAATTAATGTTCACCTTCTGGATCTGAGAAGCCCACATTTAGCTCCATTACATACAAACAAATACAATAAACTAGTTCTTTAAAAACAAAAGAAAGACTAATTTTGTACCTCAGTGGTAGATGGACAGGACATTAGGACTGTGCTTAATCATGGAGTACACCTGCCATGCATATCTTAATACCTTCCCTCCTCCCATTACACCTGATTTAAGTCATTATGTAATTAAGTAGCATTTCTGGAGTCGAACTGGGTGTGTTAAAGCAGGAAAATGCAAATACATGCAGGGTAATGATAAACATGGACCAACACTGCATAAAGAAGATAAGATAAATGGATGCAGGAAAGTCAGAGCAGTTGTCATTGTCTATAGATAAATGGCTGCTAAGGTGTCTGCACTAATATCCACATGGAGAGTTTCTGTGTATTTGTGTCCTTGTCTGCATGACAACAAGCATCTGGCAAAGTCCAAGCCACTGAATCAGCAAAATCTTACCCTGAAAAACTGAATCAGGGACTGCTCACAGTGGATAAAGGACAGGAAGGCCGTATCTCTTACCTTGCAGTCTTTGCATCACATTCATAATGTCCTTGGCGGACCTTCCAAAAGGGCTGAGCGAGGCCATGGCCTCGTCTGCAGTAGTGGGTTACCCTGATCTGTCACACTGGACCTCTCAAGCAGTCAGAAGAACAGCTACTGCACTAGTTTCTTAAGAGGGCATCCCCACTCAGCCTTTCTGCAGTGCTCTCTCTCTCTCTCCCTCTCTCTCTCATGCAGAGTTCAGGAACTTGATTTGCTGCAAAGCATCCAATGAGAGAGTGTGTTTCTTTTAGAGCCTGGCTGTGTGGCTGCCACGCTGTCCAATCACAAGCCTTCTTCCTTTTTCTGTCCTTAGAACAAGAGAAAAACTCATTTGCATACGACTTTGAAAACAGAACACAGCAACTAGGAAACATCCACTAGTCTACATGCTATAAAGTTAGTCATGGTGCTGTTAATTAAACTGAGTGATGTCGGACTGTATCTAGGACTACTGGAAGTAACGTTTACTAATGAAAATATTTTACACAAGTTTTACTTATTTATCATTTCATTGCTTCTATTTTTTTTATTCATAGTATTTTAAATGTGCAATACATATTTACAGTAAAGCAATTTGAGCTGCATTTCTTATTCATCAACTGTATGAATTATTTTATGCCTTACTCTAATATTTACTTTTCTTACTTGTTTAGCAATTTTATTCATAGATTGTATGCTTTACTTTAATGTTTACTTTACTTTTCTTTCATACATTTTATGATTATTAGGACAACATTTATGCAGTGGAGGAAATCTGCCTTCCACTTCACAAACATGAGCGTGCAGTTTACTTACATTTTGGGAAATGAAGACCCTCTGTTGCATATTATTCCATCCCAGCCCTTTGTTACAGATCTACTCAGCCAAGGTAAAACAAGAAGCTTGTGAGAAATGTATAATCCTTAGAAAAACAACAAAAACACACTTTGTTGGCAACAACAGTAAACTATGCTAACAACAAGCTGTGTATCCAAACACACCCATTCAGACTGAGTGGGTAACTAACTCTGCCGGAGCTGTCCAAAATTAGAGTAGAACTTCGTGCGAGAGACGTAATATCATAGTGTTGTAAACAAACTATTATAATAAGATGTTATTTACCTTTTTTTCCCGATGTCGAAACGGTGGAGGGGTGTATCCTCTCAGTTTGATGTAGTTATTTGTTAAAGTAGTTTCCTCTTACTCGGTTCCCCAGTCTTGTGAGAGAAGTTGCCCATGGAAACGCTATAACAGTGCGAGTGTGCAGTATTTACGTACACTGTCGCCATCTATCGGTCGAATTCGGTATTTTGGTTGTTAGTGTACACATGCGTTCCAAAGTATGCGGACACCACTTCTAGTTATTGAATTCATCTATGAATTTTGCACATGCCGCTTGTTTCATCCCCAGAGACATACATTGCCAATAAATGGGACACAATGGAGCAGCTGCACGAGCCCAATGACACCTAGACGCATATAAAGCAGGAGCAGCTTTGGGCTGTTGAGCAATTCAGCTCAATTCAATTGTATTTCTCTAGCAATTTTAATAATGAACATTGTCCCAGAGCAACCTCACAGAAATATACAATTCTTAATATAAATACATATAAATGTATGCCAGATGAGCAAACCCAGAGGTGATGGTGGTCAGAAAAAGGGAACCCAGACACACCTTTCTTTAACTATTTGCTGTATCATCAGAAAGTGCAAACATGTAGCCAGTAATTTTATCATGATTTTAACAATTTTTGGTGCAAAACTGTTTGTGGTAATTGCAGTCCGAAAGACATCATAGCAATTTTAGTCCTAGGCCATAGTAACTAATGTGTCCATATCAATTTCAGTCCAAGTGAAGTGAAAGAAGGAAAAGTGACTCTTTGTCATTGTGAACACACTCAAGCACCACAACTAAATGTGACCTCTGCATTTAACCCATCACACGTGCAGCAGTGGGCAGCTACCAACAGTGCCTGGGGAGCACTGTAGTGGGACAGTACCTTGCTCAAGGGTACCTCAGTAGTGCCCGAGCCGAGGCTCAAACCTGCGACCTTCAGGTCCCGAAAGCAGCATCCTTACCACTTGGCCACCACTGCCCATCTTCCTGGTCATTAAGTGTGTCCTGAGCTGTCCACATTGGGTCCTTCTCAACAGCTGTGAGTGGTTTCCAAGTGATGAGAACTCCAACCAGAAGTAAAGCATCAGGAGGGATCAGGCAGGTCTGGGCATGATGGGTCAGGTTCACTTAACATGTGAAGCTCAAAACAGTAGGGGGATGGGGGTTGGGGGGGTTGTAAAGAACACAGAGTAGTAGAACTGTGTTCTCTAAAGTGATATAGCACCATCCTATACCTCTGTGATGAGTTGGAGTGGTGTTTATAACCTGAATGCAATCAAACCATCACAACAATGTCTAAAATCCTGCCAGAAGAGCAAAGGCTGGAACTGCAGCAAAGTACTGCGACAAATTCTCTATTAATACTTTTTAAAGTTGTAAGAAACATTGGATGAGCTGGTCTGTACAAACTTTTGAGCAAATATTGTACACAGCTGCTTTAAGCAACACATTCATAATACAAACAACATAACACACAGTTGTACTCTCACTGGAAATGTTATAACGTCCCTGAACCAATACCTATTTGTAGATATGCACAATCAGATTTTTGCTGAAAGGTAGGCGTGTCTAATAAAGTGACCAATATACAGAGGTTAAAATTTGTTGACACACATATCAGCACACAATCCCATGCCATTATCAGTTGTCACTGCTGTGCCCAAAATGGTCCAACATCCATGTAATAGCTAATCAGAGATGGTTCTGTAGTGGCTCCTTTTCCTGATTTGCTGCACTTTACATTGTTTGTTCTTAAGTTACAGAATGCAAAAGGAAATGTGTGGATTATTTAACCCTGTGTGCAAGATTAAGATAAGATAAGATAACCTTTATTAGTCCCACAAGTGGGAAATTTGCAATTAAGTCCATTTTAAAATGTTTACATCTGATTCTAGGATACATATGCTATTAAATCACATACAGTAGATTCATTAATAATGTGTTAAAAATCATTTTTCTTTCATGCTACAACATATTTCCAAATGAAACACTATTATAAGGGAGGGTCACTGAGCTAGAGTTTTAACTAGATGCTCAGTGTGGTGGTGAAATATATTACTGATTATAATTGTTTCTCTCCGCCCACTGGTGCTCAATGACATAGGCAAAAATCAGAAGGCGTCTTAGAGATGGGCAAAAGTCATTACTTTCTTTGAAAGAATATGGGAGATCAATAATGATGTTTTAAAAGGGTATGCCGAGTTATGGTTAATTTGAGAAGGACAACGTAAAAAAGGATTTTGAAAAACAGAACAGCACAAGACAGAGGCCATTTTGAGGCCTGCAGTGTACTACATAACTAATACATAAAAAATTATTTATTAATACATGAAATTGAAAACAAGCAAACATGATCACTCCCAGAGAGTGCCGCAAGCAAAAGAAACTTCATTTTAAGGCAACACACCCAATAATTCAAATCTCTTGTGCACTCTTATGTTCTCAGGAGCTTTTATAAAACAGCAAGTCAAGTCAAGCCAAGTCAAGTCCATTTTATTGTCATTTCAACCATATTCAGTTAGCACAGTACAGAGTGAAATGAAAAAAGTGTTCTTCCAGGACCACGGTGCTACATGAAAACACAGGATCACTAAAAACTACACATATGACGACATAAAGTGCATTGTGTGTGGACATGCACAAACAATGCAGGACAGCGCAAAGTCAGACAGTTGTGTAAACGAACACTGCGGCAGAGCTATGATATCTACCAGGTGCAAAGTAGCAGATTGTGCACAGATACAACAATGGTTTAAAAAAAGCACATGTAACATGACATGGGGAGAAGGAAGATGGTAGCAGCATAATGTTAAATATAAATAATATATTGGCAGTGGTGGTCTAGTGGTTAGGACCTTGCCCTTGTGAACAGAAGGTCACAAGTTCAAGTCCCAGCTTGAGTACCACTGAGGTACCCTTGAGCAAGGTACCATCTCGCCACACTGCTCCCCAGGCAGTCAGCCCCTGAGCGTTTAAGAGTTTCTTATTGCATGAGGGATGAAACTATCATACATTCAGCAAGAATAGCACAAGAGAAAGATCTGGTTAACAGTATTTAACATTCTTCAACAACCTTCATCTTAAGAACTGTTCACTTGTACCCAAAAGAAAAGCACAGCTACGGAGAAGACATAATCTTCATTACAACACAAAGCAGGCGTGAAGCCATTGTATTGTATCCAGTGAAATGGAGGAAATGATGCAAAAGGAAGCAGCCCTGTTCCTCTGGATTTCTGTCCCACACAGATAAGCCAAGGATCTGCTAATTTTAAAAGTAGAGAGGCAGGAAGTATGACGGCAAAGTTTCCGTTTTTGCAAACAAAAAAGATCCAGCTCGACTGAGAAACAGTGCAGAGAGTGTTTCTACATGCTCTGGTCCTTTCAGATTTGAACACATGTGATGTGCCTTTCTGTTCATCTGTGCTATGGCGGCAAATGAAAATGACAATGACATTTCTTGGATACAAGAAACTATAGATTTTGGTAAGTTTCTGTGCATGTCTGAGTATTTTCTTTATTGGATTTACATTGAAATACTGGTGGAACTGTAATAGCATTAGTCCGGTTGTAAACAGTATGTTTAAATTAAGTTTTGGACAATTTTTACTGAATGTTAAATCATTTGTTCATTCAGAGGAACTGACCCTGGCCTTCTGCTTATCAATGTTGGTCGGTCTTCTGATTGGAATCCTAATTTTCATCTTCTTAACATGGATGTCCCGACGCAGAGCCTCAGTAAGGATTACCACACGTCCCAATCGATGGTCAAGACCCGGCAGATCACACAATCTCCACGGGCAGATGGGTCTTTATAGCAGTAACGGCTTTAACCTAAACAGCAACAACGCAGGAAGAGCTATGTTAAACCTTCACAGACAGACATCCGTTGACCCCAACGAACTGCTGGGCCGCAGCCCCAGCTTCCAAGCCTCCACATTCCGGCCAATGCCGAAGAAAGGCAGAAGCGGAGCAGAGGACGAGAGCCAAACAGCATTGCTTCATACTACCACTGGCACCAACTCAGTGGTTGCAGATCCTTACAGTATGGGCCAATCAGAGTCCTTCTGGTTAGGAAAAGGCAGTCTGAGGGGTTACCTCCCCACACAAACTCCTCCACCTGCATATGACAGTGTTATTCATATGTTTCAGGAAACTCACACCTGATTACAGATCTGACAACAGACTTGGGCATTTTCACAGGAGTATTGACAGAACTCATGTATCATGCGTGCATTCGTTTTTGGGATTTTTAAGTTCTATTGTTTCATTTTCATTCTATCACTTATGAAAAGGATATATAGTAATACAATATGAATCTCTATCATAATCAAATTAGAATTTGCTAATAAACTATAATTTAGAATGAATACTACACAAGTATTACAGATTGCTGTATGATGGTACTAGGAAACTACAGCAAATAGATATTATATTACAGACTTTTTAAATATTATACAGCACTATATAAATCTCATAGTTTCCTTTCCTTGTATTACTATAGATCTTTTTTGTAAGCAATCTTGTCCTCTTTTTATGTCCTATGCAGATCTCTGAAGCAAACCCAAGATGATAACTGTACATAGTCTATTCTGTTCAACTATAATTTAAACATTCGATTTTATATAAAACAATAAATTCCTACCACTAACACATGTATTTATAATGTCTTGGTACATCTAAAAAATAGGGTAATAAATACAGTTATGATTCTATTAAACACACACACATTTTTGCTGATGCTTCCATATCTCTGTGCATTTGACTGGAGCAGGCTAGTGTCTCGGTGATGGACTTGAGGTTCATACCATTTGCAGATGTGCAGCTCTTTACCAAAACAACGGAACAAACATCATGTCCGACCTTTCTTTCCGTGTTCCTGCCTGGCCTGTCTTACTAAAGTGGGCATCAGGTAAGAATATGGGGAAACGTCAGCGCACATAAAACGGTTCTCTCGTGCGCGGCAGTGCTAATCCGTAGCCGGACCCCTCTAGATGGGCTCGCCCATCACGTGGTCTGGTCAGAGCAAGGGTTGCCATTACTGAGTGTAAAATCCCGCACGAGAAGGTAATCTTTTTTTTCGTGCTAGCGCGCTTGATCCGTCGGCCATCATTTGTTTTCCTCAAAGGCTGTAATCCATGCTGTGCATTTGGCAACCATTTAGACGCATTGAGAGCGACTTGGAAAAGGTGAGTTCGCCTATAAATACATTTACTGCAGGTTATAAGACAATATTACGCTCAATATCGATATAAAACAAACGTATAAGTGACATTTCTATGCGCATTCTTTACTTAGTGTAATAACTTAAAGATATGGCCAAACTGGGCTAATATTTGATATGCTATTTGATTAACCCGCCTCCAAACGAGTGTAGATGCGTCTGTCGTTAACACAGCGCTGGTTAATTATGGGTTGTGTATGTGGCCCGGTGCTAATTCACCGTTAGGAGCGTGTTACAAATACCACGTAAAGATTCTGTACTGACAAGCCTTTGAGCTAAATACACTGTCAACCAACAGTACAGCTATAGATGTAGGCTACAACCTGTCATTTTGGGCACATTTTTGTGAGAAATGATTCAAAAATGAAGGCTCTCGGCGAAGTGTCGTTAAAATTCAGTGATCATCGCCTCCGTGTTGTTGCCATGACGGCTGCGGAGTAGCTAGCCTAGCCTGTTCTGTCCTCGTCTTTTTCTCTCACACACAGGCCGTGCCCGTGACCATACGAATTAAATAGGGAATTTACTTGCTTAGCAGTGAATGTAATAAAAACGTAAAACAGCAGCAGTGATTTTGTACAGTGATTTTACACCCTGTTTGCCGTCTCGTGACGTAAGGGCTGGTGAACGCTAGCCGAGAGAGAGGCTCCAGGGTCTCGGCTCCCGGCAGCTTCAGCAGAGCGTACTTTTCCCGAGCTGTGATGCTGTACAGCTAACACATCTCACAGGCCACGGATGATTTTGTTTGCGCCTTCTCATTCGCTCATTGATATGTTTTATATATATTTTACAGAAAACCCGGATTGCTGAATTTCTTCATACGTCGAGATTTGAAAAGACGATGCCGTCGTTAAACGGTGGCATTTCTGAAGCAGGATCATGAGTATGGCACAGAGGCAGAGTATAATGAATAATACATCTGAATAATCTCTGCCAGTACGTGTAGACTCCTCAGGTGCTACTACACATTTCTTGAATCAGCAACAAAATGGAAGAGTCCCTTAGAAACCAAATTGGAACTAATAATGTCCAGGGACTATGAAGAGGTGCGTATGTCATTTTAAGTTGAAAAATTGGCCTAATGTGTTTGCTTTACTTTCTTTTTGTGTCATTCAAGATATCTGTGATATTAACTGTGCTTGTTCTGAATTATTCCTTTACCATCATACAGTGGATTGTACTTAGTAAAACAACCCAGTTATTCACAATCCAGGTGTTAAAGCAACTGCTTGTTTGCTTCTGGCTTGAACCAACATTTGTCCTGTTCTTTTATAAACTAAACCTGAACATGTAACACTAATTATACATTAATCATGCATAACATTAACACCACTGACTTATTCACAATGTAAGTGAATAACATTGACTGTCTTAGTTATTTTATTGCAATGGCACTTTTCAGGTGGTTGTATTAGACAGCAAGTGAACAGTCAGTTCTTGAAGTTGATGTTCTGGAAGCCAAAGAAGTGGCCGAGGATAAGGATCTGAGCAACTGTGACAAGGGCTTTATTGTGATGACTAGACAACTGATTCAGAGCATCTCCAAAACCACAGGTTTTGTGGAGTGTTTTAGGTATGCGGTAGTTAGTACCTAAATAAAAATTATATTTGGAAGGACAACTGTCGAATCAATGACAGCATCACGAACACTTAAGGCTCATTGATGCATGTGGTGAGTAAAAGATAGCCCATCTGGTCCAGTCCCACAGAAGAGCAACTGTGGTTTAAAAGAGATCGAAAGGGTTCAGAACACACAGTCACCACAGTCACAGCTGCATAAGGCATGTGGTGTTAATATTATTTCTGATTGGTGTATATGGTTATATATGGTATTTGACCTTGCTACAGATGCAGGCAATGGAAATTAGGTTGAAAACATCTGGAGAACAGTCTACAGTCAACAATATGTAACTCTGCATTTCTCTCTTTATGTAGCCTGGTCACTCAGTAGGGATGTTGGCTGCGGTGGAACATGGTCCCGTCCTCTGCAGTGACTCCAACATCCTCTGCCTCTCATGGAAAGGAAGAGTTCCTAAGAGTGAGAAGGAAAAGCCGGTGTGCCGGAGGCGCTACTATGAGGAAGGATGGCTGGCCACCGGAAATGCGAGGGGTGTTGTTGGTGTGACTTTTACGTCCAGTCACTGCAGGAGGGACAGGAATACTCCACAAAGGATTAACTTTAATTTAAGAGGGCACAACAGCGAGGTTTGTTTCAGATGAAAGATTTTCCTTTCATAATGATGCCTCTTTTACTGTAACAGGTTATACATCAGTCCTAGGGCATATTCTAGAATACCATGACAACTGTTTTTCCTAAACATAGTCATAAAAGTAGGCTTGAAAATGTTTTCAGTTTTTATACCAATAACTGTTTCAGTACATTGATTTTGGTACATTTTTTTTTTTGAAAGCAGTAATGCATATTGAAATTATTTTACCACAACTATAACTGAACTACAACTAGATCAGAATCAGTTTTATTTGGCCAAGTATACTTGCACACACAAGGAATTAGTTTCCGGTCGATGGTGTTTCTCTAGTATTTAACAAACAAACAAACAAACTGTACAATATGATCGGGTTAGAGTGACTTACAACACATAAAACAGACAAAAGCAAAGAAAGTACTAGAGAACGCAGTACCGAAGCAGCCACCCGCGGCGCCATCTTGGATTTTGGATGTGTCTGTTACTTTGTTATAGTGCAAAAAATTTAATACAGTTAACATTTTTAGGAAGTTACTGCAGCCATACTGAGCAAATATACATTGTTCTGGTTTGTACATAATGACTCAGGCACGAGGCTTTGAATTTCCATCATGATGTTTTTGAAGATAATACATGATGATACACATTGCATTTGAACACTTGATTTTAATATTGTGCTATATTGTTAAACAAACTTTCCATCCCGAGTCACAGATTTGTCTGAAACAATCATGTCAGAGTGGCCTTTATCTGTGCAGGTTGTCCTTGTCCGCTGGAATGAGCCATTTCAGAAGCTTGCTACTTGTGATATGGAAGGGGGGATATTTGTGTGGATACAGTATGAAGGACGGTGGTCTGTGGAGCTGGTTAATGATCGTGGGGCTCAGGTACTGGGTCATATTTTTTTGTTATCTGTTTTCCATTATTAAGTAACAATGACAAGTGCATGACATGAATAGTATTACATATAAAATATTACAAGACACTAAGAGGAAAATGCGCTTGTTTTGGCCAGTCTGGTCGTTTAATGCCTAATTTCCTGTCTGTCTCCTAGGTAAGTGATTTTACCTGGTCCCATGATGGCACCCAAGCCCTGATTGCCTACAGGGATGGGTTTGTCTTGGTGGGCTCAGTCAGTGGTCAGAGACACTGGTCATCTGAAATCAACCTGGAAAGCCAAATCACCTGTGGGATCTGGACTCCTGATGACCAACAGGTAAATTGCTGCTTACAGTGTGTGTTTGAAAGAAATTGGCATCTGGAGATAAGTATACTTATGTTCACTGTATGCACATAGGTGTTGTTTGGAACTGCAGATGGTCAGGTGATTGTAATGGACTGCCATGGTCGCATGCTCGCTCATGTTCTGCTGCATGAGTCTGATGGCATCGTTGGCATGTCTTGGAACTGTCCTGACTTCCTGGTGGAAGACAGTACTGAGAGCGATACAGACTCTGACGACAATGCGCCAAATCAAGGTACAGCTCTGCCACGTTTACATGGTTATAAATATCCCACATTCCATTAGTATTTTTGCTGCTATTCTTAACCACAGATTAAAAGCACTTACTCCATTGAAGTGTCTGTCTGAGTTCATCTCTTACCTCAGCTCACTGAAAACTGTCTTTCTTTTGAAGTGCGTAATGTGAAGCCACTCCTCACAGTGAGCTTCATATCTGGAGACATTAGTCTGATGAACAACTATGATGACCTTTCACCCAACATAATTCGCTCAGGACTAAAAGGTAAAACAGCAGTGACCTCAAGTGATGGTTGTTCTGTAGATGCATGAATATATGAAGATATAGGGTTGTGACTATTTATTGTTTATATCAGTTCCTTCCTTGCAGTCCATGTCATGGCATCTTTATAATGTTAAAAACACTCTTTAAAATTCTGAACTCTATGTGGTTGGATGGGTCAACAAGAATTTCTGACAGGTTGTTCCGTACAGTATAATCCACTCAAGCTATTCTTGTACAGATGTGGAGGTGCAGTGGTGCTCTCAGGGAGACTTGTTAGCCGTAGCTGGAATGGAGAGACATGGGCTCCCTACTGACTCAGCCTGTGCCTCCATAATGAGAAATGCCCTAGTCAAGTTCTACAATGTTCAAGGAGAACATATATACACTTTGGAAACGCCTGCCCAGGTGAACACGAAACACTGATGTCATCCAGTATTGGTGTCAATTTCATGTTTTGTTTGTGTGTGTGTGTGTGTGGGGGGGTGAAGATATGTTTGGTGCTTGTTTAGTTTCATACTAGAGCTTTGAGTCTTAATGTAGCTTACAAGTAATGGAAGCTTACCACACCAATTAGCACACTGCATGCTTAAATCAATATTAACACTTGCCTCAAAATCAATGTTAATCTCTTAAGTGAAATTACTGACAAAAATGCTCATTGATGTTTTTTTTCATCCCCAGTTAAGACAAGAAAAAAATTATTATGCGACATTAAAATGTTTTTGATTTATGACAAAAAAACAAAATATAAAAAACATTATTATTTCTGTTTTACTTCTTTATTTGAATGGTGTAATCACAGGTAGATATAGTGTCTGAAGTAGTTCTGGTTACTGCCTGAAAGCTCTGCAGAGAAACTTCACAGTAATTATTTTAAATTAAATTGCCATTAAACTTTGCACTTTCTAATATTAGTTCCAAGCTAGTGGTGATGTATGATCATTTTTTCACACCAGGTTTAATTCTTGCTTTAACAGCTGCTCTGGCTGATGACTCAAATGATAAAGACCAGTGCCAAACAGGTTATAAAACATAGACACAGCTTCTGCTTTAGTGTAGCTGTTCGGTACCATAAGGTAAGGTTGAGATATCTAGCTAGATTTTAATTGATTAAGTAATATTAATGGCCTGCACTAGAGAGATACAGAAATTAAAATTTTTTATTGAGAATTTTAAATTGTTGCTTCGAAATTGTTCTGTTGCGGTAAAACAAATGTTTGAAGTTTTGTTTACTGAAATGCAAAACTTTTTGGTCTATAACAATTTCCATAATAGTCCCAGTAAAATAGAACAAAGTGAATTAATATTGTAATTAATTATTCATTAACAATCGTAATATAAGTTAATATTTGCTTATGTGGTTATCTGTGAAAGCTGACAAATGTACAGTAGTATAAGAAGCCTGAATGTCTGTACTTTTGTGTATACAGCCTTCATACAGTGTCTGAAACCTGACAATCAGTTCTATACCCTACTCCGAACATGTCTTTGCTAGCCGAATATTTCGGAGGAGAGGAAAACTGTGCAGAATTGTTTTGCTCTGAACTATTTCTTCAAATTTATAATTGTATTTATATTATAATATAGTAATATGAATAATTAATAACCTAATAATTTTGTCAGAACCACTGGTAGACTAATACACACTGTGGCTGTTCTAATTTCAGAGGCCTATCACCACGATCTGCTGGGGTCACCGGGATTCGCGGCTGTTTTTGGCATGTGGGCCAGCTCTGTATGTTGTGCGTGTGGAGCACAGAGTGGCCAGCCTCCAGCTGCTGTGTCAGCAGGGCATAGCCAGTGCCCTGAGAGAGGAGAGGGACGTCGGCAAACTGAACATGCCCTCCCTCCTCTGTTCCTATGTTACCAGTGCATTCATCCCAACTATCAAGGTAATATATAGTAGAGCTCAAATTATCATATGTCTTTTAAAGAACAGCAGGTGAAGTAATCCAATACGGACCTTTCTTTTATACCTACAGCCCCCTATACCTGATCCAAACAACATTCGTGACTTTGTCAGCTATCCCACAGCGGGGAATGAGAGATTGCACTGTACTATGAAGCGCGCAGAAGAGAATCCAGAGGCTGGAGGTCCATGCTACACCCTCTATCTTGAGCACCTGGGAGGCCTGGTGCCTATCCTTAAAGGCCGTCGGATCAGCAAACTGCGTCCCGAGTTTGTAATAATGGACCCCAAAATGGACAGCAAAACAGGTGAAGAATAAATCAGTTTGCATGATTTTGTTAAGCAATAAAAGCCATAGATCTTTCCAGAAATGGTATGGCAGCTCATTCAAAGCTGATTTTAATTTGTTTTTGAATTACAGATGAAGTCTGCGTGAACGGTATGATATCCTACATGACTGACAGCTGCAACTGCTCCGACTCTAGTGACATTGAGTTGAGCGATGAGTGGGTTGGAAGGAAGTCTCCAAAGCTTTCCAGAGGAAACAGGTCCCCTAAACTTCCCAGGTACAGTGATGTGATTGTAAGAAATTGAAGAAAATATATATATATATATTAGAACTAAGGGTGGGTATAAGGCTGATATGTTATTATTATCATATTATAATACAACACTTTCATCTATTATAAAAAAATCATAACAACTGGATGTAAACAAAACTAACCACTGAGTGCACTGAATGCAAAGCTTTTGTTAAATGTGACTTTGCTGTTTTGCTGGTGCATTTTGTTAGTTCAGACATGCTAACCTTAGAAAAACAAAATTTCATTACATTATATATATTATGTATTGTGAAAATACTTTTTAGAAAAAGGATAATGATATGTTTTTTGATATATATTGCACACCCTGGACTCTTTTATATTGTTTTTTGTTAACTAGAATCAATATGGAATCAAGAAAATCTCCCAAGCTTGCGCAAGCATCTCAAGAATTGTCCAGGTCTCCAAGATTACCAAAGAAACCTACAATACGGTCTCCAAGTCTCACTCGCAGAGAATTTCCAGTAGATGGAATGAATGAGGTAATACAACATAAGTTTCTGAAAACTGAATTTTGTCCTTCTTTTTGATCGGTCTGTTAAAACCATCTCTATGATTGCCTTGCAGCATAATTATCTTGCTCAAGTCACCTCTAACATCTGGGGTACAAAGTTTAAGATTGTGGGACTTGCCTCCTTTTTGCCAGCAAATTTGGGTGCAGGTAAAAATACAGTCTGTGCAAATCTTAGTTTTTTTATGGTATGTTGTGTTATACAGATTTTACTGTGCAATATATCACTGGAAAGTTCCACTAATTATGTCTTCGTTACATTGCAGTCATCTATAAAACCAGTCTGTTGCACCTGCAACCACGGCAGATGACAATCTATCTACCAGAGGTCCGTAAAATTTCCCCAGACTTTATGAGTCTGCCAGTCTTCAATCCTAATGTGTTTAGTGAAGATGAAGATGATTTACCAGGTAACATATGCAATCAAATTTATAAAGCTTTGACAAATTAATGTATTAAATGCCCAAGTGTTAATAATGTGACACCATGCTTGTTTTTTCAGTAATGGGACCCTCTGGAGTGTCCAGTGATAATCCTCCCTGCACAGTTAATATCCCAATTGCTCCTATTCATAGTCCTGCTCAAGCAATGTCACCCACACAGAGCATAGGACTTGTTCAGTCACTCTTGGCAAATCAGAATATTCAGCTTGATGTTCTTACCAATCCAACGGCCACTGCAGCGGCAGCCGCTGTAGCCGCAGCGGCAGCAGCCAACACATCGGTTCCAGATCATAGTCCAGACAATGTGACAGCACAGTATACTGTGCCAACAAGATACACCAGCCCTGGACAGGTCATTTTCAGTGGGCTTGAAATGGGCAACCTTTTGAGTGGAACACTTCCACCACCTCCGCATCACTTGCCGCCACAACCTCATCAGCAGCGACAACAGCAACAGGACGATCATCATCCTCCATCCAAACATCAGACTCAAACACAACAGCAGCATCTGAAGTTGCAGCAGCACCAACAAGCACAGCAGCAGCATCAACAAGCAATGCAGCAGCACCAACAAGCAATGCAGCAGCACCCACAGCACATGCAGCACCAACAACAAATGCAAGCGCAGCATCAACAACAAATGCAAGCGCAGCATCAACAACAAATGCAAGCGCAGCATCAACAGCAAATGCAAGCGCAGCATCAACAGCAAATGCAAGCGCAGCACCAACAACAAATGCAAGCGCAGCACCAACAACAAATGCAGGCGCAGCACCAACAACAAATGCAGGCGCAGCACCAACAACAAATGCAGGCGCAGCACCAACAACAAATGCAAGCGCAGCACCAACAACAAATGCAAGCGCAGCATCAACAACAAATACAAGCGCAGCATCAACAACAAATGCAGGCCCAACACCATCAACAAATTCAGCAGCACATTCAACAGCATCAGCAAATGCAACAGCATCAGCAAATGCAGGCGCAACAACAACTGCAGCAACACCATCAGCAAATGCAGCAACAGCACTTGCAACAGCAAGTACAACAGCATCAGCAGGTGCAGCAACAACAAATGCAACAGCAGCACCAGCAAATGCAGCTGCAGCATGAGCAAATGCAACAACAGCAGCAACAAATTCGGCAACAAATACAAGAGATGAGGCAGCAGCAACAACAGCTTCAGCAGCAACATCAGCAGATACAGCAGCAACATCAACAGATGCAAAGGCAGCATCAACAAATGCAGCAACAACTCAAAATGCAAATATCCTTACCACCACCTCCTCCTTCAGGGTACACTTCTATTTCCATGCATCAGCTCCAGATGATGCCTCAGATTCCACACCCAGACCTACCACCAGACAGAATAGAACAAACACACACTCTGAAGGCCCCTTCTAGACCACAGTCATTTATTGAAAGTGACACCTCTCTTGAGATTCAAATGCGTAAAATGAATCCTCCCCCACCATATCCAGGGACAGTGGTGTCTGCAGCAGCTGCTGTTCCCCCAACAGTCCCTCCAGGCCTCATGAGTAACAGTGAGAATGCGAACACACTGTCAGCAGATCCATGCTTAACTAAGGACGAGTTCTCTCTACACCCAGTGGGCCTCCAGTACCCAACTCCTTTGGGTTATGAAAGGATCACAACTTTTGACAGCAGCGGTAATGTAGAGGAGGTGTGTCGGCCGCGGAGACGTCTCATACGGAACCAGAATACCTATGGCATGCAAGGAATGGGCAGTTCAGCTACACTGAAAGTCACCTCCTCTGAAAACAAGAAGGTCCAGCTTCCCTACAGCTCAGCAACCCTGAGTCGCCTTTCTGTGCCTCGATACTCCATACCGAGTGGAGATCCGCCCCCTTACCCAGACCCTGCTAACCAGATCAATGTCATTAGAAGTCCTACACAAAGGATTGACAGCAGTCTTATCCATGCTACTCTGCGACGGGATCGCAGAGAAACTGCTCTGAAAATTTCTCAAATGGTGGACTCGGTGAGGACTTTACCAACCAAATCTAAAGTTAACAATGCCCTTGCACTTTCTTACCAGCCAAGGATACCCACAGCTTTGTATACTTGCACTCAGTGCAGCAGTAACAGCAGCAGCACTAGTGTAAGTGTCAGTGGTGGTGGGAGCAACAGCAGTGGCATTGCAGGTGGCACTGTAGTACGGCAAGACTTCCCTCCTGGCAAAGGGGCCCAACACAGTACTATTATTGTTCACTCTAAAAGTGCTTCGCCTCTGGCCTCACAGTCCTCTTACAACCTTCTGAGCCCAGTTGATAACAGCCGAGACAGGACTGTGTATATCAACTCTGCCTTTACTGAAGATGAGACACTAAACCAGCAGTGCCATTTGGAAAAATCTGTGCGCCATTTAACACTTGGAGATGTGAGTTTAACAGTAAAACGGCCACCACCGTACCAATGGGATTCTCCAGCTTCAGACCAAATGTGGATGCCACAAGATCAAAATCTGTTAACTAGCCCAACAGGACCTCATAAGCCACCTCCACTTTTACTCAGCCAGGCACAGCACTTAGACATAACCCGAATGCCTTTTGTTCTTTCAGCAAAACCTCCCTCCAGTCCTAGTGCTATGACTCTGCCATCAGCTTATCAGATTTCTCTTTCACCCTTTCCTCCTGGCGTGGGCCATGGTGGCCCTCAGCTCCAGTCTTTGCAAAGTCCTCCACAGTCATGTGGGACAAGCGACATGGTAACATCAGTTCCATTTAGTCAGCAGGATCCATCTCTAGTCTTGCCCCCTGGTTATGCAAATAATATGGCCAATCTAGCTTGTTGCCCTCTACCACCCATGTACCCTGGTGCCAGCTCATGCACCAACCTTCAGCTGCATCCAATGGCCTTACATCCATGGAGCACATACAGTGCTTGTCCTCCAATGCCCGACCACTCAGCAACTTTACCAAGTAAGATGCATCAGGTTTTGGAGAAGCCTCTTCTGTCGCCTCCAGCACCACCTCCTCCACCCCCACCCCCACCACCGCCTCCCCCTCTCCCCCCACCTCCTCCTCCAGCCGAACTCATGAGCCATCAAAGCACCTCAGAGGTGTTGGCTGACTCTAGTGAGAGTTTTCAGGAGCAGTCCTCCCTTAATGAGAGTCCAGTACCACAGGGGGCAGATAGGTTCAGCAAAAAAAGTCGCAAGAGACTTGACAGCAGGGCAGAGGAGGCAAACATGTCCACTGTTTCTGAAAGCAAATCAAAAAAGGAAGGCCGTGCACTGTCTGACTTTAATTCTCTCATATCCAGCCCAAGGCTCGGAGTCCGAGAGAAAAAGAAGCCTAAGGGACAGAAGGAGCAGCTGAACAAGGCCAAAAAGTTGAGCAGGACCACAAATGAATTCCAGGACAGCTCGGAAAGTGAACCAGAACTTTTTATAAGCGGTGATGAGCTAATGAATCAAAGCCAGAGCAGCAAGAAAGGCTGGAAGAGTAAACGCAGCCTGCGCACAGCAAACGAACTGGAGGAGATTAAGTGCCGCAAGGCAAACGAGAGAGAGGATCGGGGCCTTGGCAGCCAGGGGTTTGTGTATGTCATGGCCAACAAACAGCCCTTGTGGAATGAGGCCACCCAAGTCTACCAGCTTGACTTTGGAGGAAGAGTAACACAGGAGTCAGCCAAAAACTTTCAAATAGAGCTGGATGGACGACAGGTAAAGCTTTGTTTTGTCTTCTTTCTTAATTCATACCAGTTTTTCACGTTGATTATAGCAACAATCAGAAGGATTTACTCTACTTTTTAGACGGCACAACTTTTCTAGATATACATAGGGTGTTTTGTTTGATTTAATATTGAATGTTAAGTTGATTTACAGATTTTAAGAACACTGACCTTATTTAAAATGATTTACTTGTTTAAAATGACATTTTATTATAAGGTTTAATGACTTGAGTTGATCTTTTTCAGGTGATGCAGTTTGGCAGAATTGATGGTAATGCATACATCCTAGATTTTCAATACCCATTTTCAGCTGTGCAGGCATTTGCTGTCGCCTTGGCCAATGTGACTCAGAGGCTTAAATAAAAGACCGTTCCAGCCATCTTGTTCAAGACAGCACAGTTAATGTTTCTTGAATGTGCATTGTAAAAAAGGATGTGCAATGCCATAGTATGATATGATGGGCTCCTGCTTGTGTTTTGCTGGGACATACAGGTAACAGTCAGGTGAACTTGGTCAGTTAGAGACATAGTATACTTCAGAGGTACAGCGATGATCAAAATCACCCATTTGTTAGTGCTCAGATGTGAGGGCAAAACTATCAAGTTGAAAGATTGCAGAAGGATTTCTTGGGGGGGGTAAAAAAAGATTGCGGAATGAAAAAAATAGAGCTAGTACAGAACAGTTCTTAGTTATGTTTTTTCTTTTACTGTGTATGTGAATATGTTTATAGAATTGATACAAACCCCATTTTCAGAAAAGTTGGGATATTTTCCAAAATGCAGTAAAACAGAATTCGGCCATATTAATTCATGTGAACCTTTATTTAACTGACAAAATTACGAAGAAAAGATGTTTCAGTAGTTTTACTGACCAACTTAATTGTATTTTGTAATTCTACACAAATGAATGGGCAGTGGTGGTCTAAAGGTTAGGACCTTCCCCTTGTGAACAGAATGTAACAGGTTGACGTCCTGACTCAGGTACCACTGAGGTACCTTCGAGTAATGTACCATCCTGCTACACTGCTCCCCGGGCACTTCTTGTGGTTGCCCGCTGCTCCACATGTACCCACAAGATGGGTTAAATGCAGAGGTCACATTTTGTTGTGGTGAACTTTTTGTGATTGAGTGTGTTCACAATGACAAGTCACTTTCATTTAGAATTTGATGGCTGCAACACTTACAAAGGTTAGGACAGAGGCATGTTTACCAGTGTTACATCATCGTTCCTCTTATTAACACTTTTTAAACAATTCAGAACTTAGAATAGGAGTAGAAGTTTTGCAATGGGAAATTTTGTCCATTATTTCTTGATATAAGACTTCAGCTGCTCAACAGTCCATGGTTACTGTTGTCTGATTCTCCTCTTCATGATTCACCATATTTTTAATAGAAGATAGATCTGGACTGGCAGCAAGCCAGTCAAGCACATATGCTCTGTGACCACAAAGCCACACTGTTGTAGCCCATGCAGAATGTGGTCTGGCATTGTCCTGCTGAAACAAGCACGGGTGTCCTGCTAAGAGACATCTCCTTAATGGCAACATGTGTCTCCCTAACATATACATCAGAGTCAATGGTACCTTCACATATATACAGTCCACTCATTCTGAGGGCACTGATACACCCCCATACCATGATATATGCTGGCTTTTGCACCTTTTTCTGATAACAGTCCAGATGGTCATTTTTGTTTTTGGCACAGAGAAGATAACAAGCTGAAATTTGGACTGGTTTCGTGGTCTTTCAGACCATCTGTGATGAGCTCTAGAGAAAACACTGGTATTTCTGCATAGGGTTTATGTATGGGTTCCTCCTTGCATAATAGTTTTAAGTTGGATTTCTTGATGCAGCAGTAGACTGTGATTAAGTAAGAATTTTCTGAGCTTACGTGGCTATATTTGTCAATGTCTTGTGGGAGTGTAAATTACAATTCTCATTACAATTTGATTTTACATCGATAATTTTTGCAAACAATACATTTTCCAATCCCTATAATTTGCAGCTATGCAATTCAGGTCGATGCAGTTTGTTTGATTTGGTTTGATACTAGGATCTGCAGCCAGTATAAAATATGATGAAATTTTACACGATCTGCTACATTTCCATGAATTTACACATACAAACTTTTTTTATTGTTTTATTTTTAAAGGTCATATAAAGCAGTGTAGTGATAAGCAAAAGCAGCTTCTTGGTATAAAACACTGCACACAGTAAAATTAATTAAAGTATTGTTAAAAACTGTTAAACAATTCTCTCCCCTTTTTTGGCACAAAGGGGAGAACCATTATCCATCCTTGCTTCCAAAGAATGAACCTTTGACAGAAGCTACTTTTATACCCAGTAGTAATACCTCACCTGCTACGAATTAGCCTGCTCAATGTGGAGTCTTCAAAACCAGTGTTACTTGAATATTCTGGGTACTTTTCAGTCTCTTTTTAATTCGGTCTCAACTTTTGTTGAATGTGTTGCAGCCATCAAATTCTACATTTGTGTGTATTTAAAAATGTATAATTTGGTTGGTCAGTAAAACTACTTAAAATGATTTCTTTATACTTTTGTCAATTACAATTGGTTAACAACAATTAGCATAACACAGATTTTTTGTTTTTATTGCTTTTTGGAAAATATCCCCACTTTTTTAAAAATGGGGTTTGTATATAAAAGGCAAAAAAAAAAAATTCTTTGCATGCAAAATAAATACCCTATACTGACAGAGTTCCCTAATTGAGGACCTTTGCTGCAGGTTGTTCTCAAAGTCTAAACTCTGTTAGGAAATTCGCAAATTAGTTACCTTTGTCTTCAAATGATAGTGCCATGGATTAAGATACATTTAAACCTTTTAATCTGAGTTTTGTCTGTTTGCTGAGGTGCCTAATCCTGCACCATGCAAAGTTTAGTTTTAGCCCTGAACTAGTACACCTGATCTAGTTAATCAAAGAGGCCAGAAACATGCAAATGTTAGGTATAGTTCTGTTAGGGTTGAAATTTTGTAGGTGGGTAGATCTTCAAGAGTAGGGTTGGGTAGCCCTGTGAAGTGTAGTCATACATCAGACATTACTAACATTCAATTCAATGTGCCATTGCATCCATCTTTTTCATAGTAAATTTGTCTTAATTTTTTTGTATGCAAATATCTCATCGTATTTTATTGTGTTCTTAGCAGTGTGTTACAGTAGCGTTTTTCCCTGTAGAACTCTTAGATGTTTGGAGATTATACCAGAGGATGTTGAACAGTCATTTTGGTCACTATAAAGTGTAGAATTAAAATAATACCACCACACAACTAAATATCAGCACTTGTTATAGAATTGTAAACAAAGTTACCTAGTATTTGGTTGTGAACAGTATGTTCACAGTGACACTAGTACAAAATCCATAATTCATTTTGACACAAAGATCTAATTCAGGCAAGTGACTGATTTGGCACTTTAATTTATTAAACCATGTAAACAATAGTACTTTTCATAGAGATAGAGCCTCAAGGGTGGCGATAAGACTACACTTAAAATTAATTCACAGCTACACTCATGGGCAGGGTACAAGTGTAATTATTATTATTATTATTATTATTATCATTGTACATTGTTTTCACTTTGTAGAAACAAATCTTGGCTATTTGACCAGAACTATTTTAATTTATTTGTTAATGGGGCAGCTTCCTGGCCACAAAGTACATTGCACTGGCAAGCCTTTTTGGTCTGGTTTTAGGTTATTCCGTGCCTGCAAAACTGGCTCTGTGTGTTAATTAAAATCAGTCGGTAAAAAGTAAACATGATTATTCTTTTGTTTAATTAGCAGTTATGTATATTTACACCCTTTCTTATCAAATTGTACCTGTTTTGTTCATTTTATATTTCTGGTGTAAGCTAAACATTTGCTGAGAGTTATTGTGTCGACAGAAGATGGCTGATATGAGCGTTCTCTTGTTCTTGGTGTTGTATATGCTTTGATGATTTGCAAATGCAGCGATTTCTAATTCTGTTATACTGGATTATTCAGGCCCAGTTTGAATTGTGTGGAATGTGAGGCTTTAACTGTGCTATTGCTTTATTATTGTAATGTACAATAAACCATGATAAACTTGTCATATTAACTCAAGGATGTTTCTCGAGCATTAGATGAGCGAACAGAACCTGTGTCACCACAATAAAGTCAAACTGGTTTGAAGAAATAAGAGATGATCGTCGATTCATTTGTTTCATGCTTCCTTCTCATTCACAACCCATTACTTAAATGTTTATAATCAGACAGAGATGCTGTATACAATGCTAGTTATGAACTGCAAGTACAGTGGGTGGTGCTCAGGCACTCCCCAGGTTGAGCTTTCATATCCAGGTTCCCCAACTCTAGTCCTGGAGGACCTGTGTCAAGCATGCTACGGTGAACTTCCTTCTTAAGTATATGGAGTTCAACTCACCTGTTAATTGCCAGGTTTAGGAAGTGTGGTTGAGATTCCTAGACATTGCCCCCCTAATACCAGTTTTAAACCAAGAAAGTGACACAATGCATCCAGTGATTCTTTGGTACTCTTGCTTTGATGTTCTATTTCGAAACCAAAGTATTTTGCCTGGCATACCTCCCATGCAGGTAAAAATTGTCCATTCTCTTTCTGATTGTAGAGGTATTCACTTTCACACCAACAGCCACAAGAGTTCCCTGTAGATCCCATGATTGTGTTTTAGGGGTCTTGGAGACTTCTTTTCACATGCAATGATCTGCTCTCAGGGCTGTAATTGCTGGTAAGGGTAAGTCCTGAAAAACTGGCAGTTGTTTAAAATTCACACCACTTGTAGATATTTTTTTTAAGGCTGAATGATTTATTTCAAATAATTTAGAGATCTTTTTAAATCCCTTGCTAGTTGTAGGAACCCATAATGTTTTGGGTTTTTTTTCTGAAGCCTTAGTGATTTCTTTAGATCTTTCCATGATGACACCACATCACACACTTCAACAGCAAAGAGAACACCAGACCCTGGATGTCAGGTTTCACCTGCACCTCCACCTGCAGGAGTTTCTAATCTAATCTAAAGGCGCCTAATCTAAAACACCTAATTCTAAATTTTATCCTAAATGTTGTGATACATTTATTTTCTTTTTTCAAATTGTGAGGTTTTGGAAATGTACAGAACCTGACATGGGAAAGTAAATGAAGTGCACCGTTATAGCTTACTGGAACACAGATGGACCTTTTTAAATTTTGTTATAATATTTTTGTGTATGCTTATATTGTTTGTACCTTGATACTGATGGTGTAGGAAATGCACATTTTTATGGATACACAGTGCCCTTTACTTATCTGGCTCTGCATAGGGACCCAGACTACCAGTTCACAGTCCATCAGCCACAGCTCTATAAATGAATGCTTGAAAAATAAAGCGTTTGAACAGTCTAAGCATTTACCTTTACATGAATGCACAAGAGCAATTCAGGACTGACAGATAAAAAATCTAAGCCACATTGTCTGACTTAGCAATGCATATTTTCTGGGGAAACCAGTTATTATGCTCCATAAGCCATAAAAACTCAGTTCTGACATGATCATTATTACCTAGCTACTCTTTTATGTTCTCTTGGAAGGATGGGGAAGCTGAACCCTGGTGAAAAAAATGGCCAAGGTGTAGTAGTAAGAGGACTAACTAAGACTGCATGGGCCAGGAAAACTAATAGTTTTGAGAGAGTATCTTCCAGGTGTGTGATGTGCAGTGAATGCAAGCCAGAAGCTGAGTAATGGTTTTTAGTTTTTTCTCATATTAAGTAACAGAATTGCTTAAATTAAACATTAATGCTTAACTTGTAATGTTAAACATTATCCAACATGAACCAGCTCCACTAATAGTAATGTTAATTATACTGGGGCACTGTCTTGTGACTTTTACCCAATCTAAATCTCTAACCCTGCCTGAACTCTGGACTTAACATGTGTGTTACTGAGGAGTTCCACAAGGTCCTATGTTGTCTAATTCTGACATTCTTCCCCACAAAGTCGGTCATGTGAAAATTCCATAGACTGTACACTTGAGCAGACTTTGCATCTTGAAAAATGTTTAATTTATTGTGAAGCAGGGACAAGAGCAATTTAAAATAATATATCAACATACACAGTAGTGCTGTAAACCCTCGAAATCCTTCAGAACATTCTATATTTCTGCAAAAATATGATCTAATCCCTCATATGAAAACACTGTGTCCTAAAAATATAAACCACATTTCAAGAAAAGTTAAGTTTTCTTTTTTCAAAATGAAATAAAAACAAAAATCTGTGATACTTAATTCATTTGTACCTTTATTTTACTGACAAAAACACAAAGAAAATTGTAAATGTAAAAAACTTAAATGTATTTTGTAAATATACACAAATATAGAATTTAATGCCTGCAACACACTCAACAATCTGGGATAGAAGGATGTTTACCATTTTGTTCCAACAAATATCCTTATAATAATGCTTTTTAATCATTTAGGAAATGGATATAAATTGTAGTAGGTTTACAATTGGAACGTTTGTATATTATTGCTTGATATAAGGCTTTGTCTGCTCAACAGTCTATGATAGCTGTTGTCTGATTCTCCTCTTCATGAAGCACCATACATTTTCAATAAGAGATAGATCTGCATTGGCAGCAGGCCAGACAAGCACACACAATCTGTTGTAGCCAGTGCAGAATGTGGTCTGGGTTGTCCTGCTAAAATAAGCATGTTTATCAGGATCTTTTAGGACTCATTAAAATGAAATTTTAACACTGAATACAAAAGCACATCTGTTCAATAAATTAAATACATCTATATTAAACTATTACATGAGTTGTAGTCTGTTCATCCTCTGCATTGAATAGAAATAAATATCATGTTTGCTGCATGCATACTTGTGTAGACAATGGAAAGCTATTAGATGAAAAGACAAAATTTTTCGGATATTATTTTAAAACATTGTCATAAACCTGTTCTTTTTAGCACCGTTTACCCCTCAGTCTTCATGCCTTGATGTTACCTCAGATACCTGTGAATAATTCCTACACTTCTTTTAGGAGCTCTCATTTCACCCCCTGCTTCTGAGCCATCCACCACTGTCACATACTCTGCTGTTTTAACCAGTCTGAGCCTGTCTCTTTCCCACTTTACGGATATTGGTCATATGAAATTATCAGCTGGTCCTACAGATGCTGCCCCCGCACTTTTTCAAAGAGATCTTTGAAACTGTAGAACCAAGCATCCGAACAATTATCAGCAGCAGTCTTGCCTCAGGGACTCTACGCTGCCAGTAAATTTTAAGCATGCAGGTGCAATCACTGATTAAAAAACCCAATCTGGACATGTCAGTCCTTTCTCATTTTAGGCCAATTTCCAAAGTGTCCTTTCTTTCAAAGATTTGAGAGAAGGTTGTGGTTGTGTGCTTCTTTGATTAAAAGTCAAAGTCCTGACCTTTATCCCGAAGAAATTATTAGGAAAAACCTAAAGCAAGTAGTTCATGTGAGAAAATTTACCAGCATCACAACAGAGTTGAAGCTGTTCTGTAAAGAAGAATGGGTTAAAATTTATGAATTAATCTTCATCCACTTTTAGGAATTGGATGAGGAGGTTATAGTTATGCAGGAATTTAGAAACTTCTAAAGGGTTCACAGAGTTTCAAGCATCCCTTTCATTAGTGCTTTTTAAGACCCAAAATAGTGCCCTAAGCTCCAGAGTCCTCCTCCAAGTTTGTACTTTGGTGACATCAAGGTTCAGAAATATAGGGCAAGAGACTTCAAGGACAGCTTGAATTTGGGTCAGACTCTTACGATTTATAAAGTATGAATGTACCATTGTCAGTGAAACTGTTCAGAATACAAGTATAATGCATCTTAGTGACAAGTCAGACTAATAAATAAATGTGTATCTACTCAATCCTGAATATCTTCTCCCTTATGCTGATCAGGCAGATGTAAACCCACTCTGATTAGCCCTAGAGTGTGTCTCACAGAAGGATAAGAAGTGATCTTGCCAAAGGCCACAGTAAGCCTGCATGATCCAAGAGCCATGAGCTAAGCCTACATGAGCCATTTGTTAATTTGAAGTTCAGACAGGTACACACAAGTGCCGCCTATCCTAGGGTGTATAGAGGGGGCTGTGAAAACCCCTTTAAAGACCAAAATAAAAAATAAGACACTCTACAGCATAATGAGCATGTGCAAATAAGGACCTCAAGTGTGCCAGCTGTAACTCCTTGAAGGACTTGCAGGTTTGGCATGTTAATGTTCAGTAGTGAATGTCAGAAATCCATGAGATCCAAGTACATGAAGTACATATGTCTGGGATTTAGGGTATATCAATCTGCAGTCTGTACCTTTCAGTTGAGCAAAAAAACATAATATTACCATCGAACAGCAAAAATAATTACTTCTACAGCCTATGAGAAGATGTCTGCAGTCTTTTAAAGTATAAGCACTTATGAAGCTTACACATCTCAGGCTTGATGTCGTATTCTTCTCTGTGTAGTGCAAATTGGTCCTGCTCTATTTAAACCACTTTTGTGGAAAAGGCTGTACATTTTGCAAAATGCAATAAAAAGAAGAATCTGTACTTTGTAAATTCTCTTGAACCTTTATTTAGCTCAAAATAAAGTATGCAAGTTTTTATACACACACACAGATTGGTATTGCTATCTTTGGGAGTACATTCCATTGACTTTTGTAATACTGTACTTTTGTACTATTACACCAACACCTCAATCTAACCCTAAACTTAACCTCTGTAAACAAAAGACAATCTTTCTTCTCTTAGTTTTTCCTCAAAAGTTGCATTTGTAGAGAAAACAGCACAGTTCATTGTAAGGACCAACAACATTTCCTCACTTATACAGATTTTCCTGTATTCCTATCATTATGAGGACATTTGGTCCTTCCAAAAACTTAAACACAGGCACACACGCGCCTACAAATCCCCTAGCCCCGCCTCCTTCGCTAGCATTGGCTGATATATCGTAGAGGACAGAGCCATGTAGAGAGACTGGCTCCGCACTGTGTACTACTAGCCACTCAAAGCAAAGGAGGCGAAAGGGGCGGGGCCTGTGCTATTTCATTACTTTGGCTCTGACATAACTATACTCCACGTGGATTTAATATTAAAAGAAGAATATCTGTAGGGTTGTACTCTGTTAGTTTTCTAAAGCGAGACAGCAGTATGGATACATGTGATGATCCGCTTGCAGGTCTGTAAATTGAGATTTTTTAAAAATGTATTGTGTTTTCTCAGTGAACTCGAGCAGGCTAGTACTTCCTTGGAAGATGTGAACATGACCTCAGGCGCAGCAGAGAGCAGCATACTGCGATTATTCCTACTGTAAAAGCGATACCTTTCATTAAGACACCAGGCTAAGCGATAAGTGTAAACTGCGCTTTCTAGGAAACGAGTCTTGTCCTGCTTGTCCTGTTAGCCTCTTCACTATAACACTCTTCTCGTCACCTAGATGGCTGTTGTTCTCCGGAAGAGACAGCTGACCCAAAGATGACTCGACTTCACATCTTAACTCTTATTGCTATGGCATCCATCAATTTCAGCTCCATGATCTGCTATTCAATACTGGGGCCGTTTTTCCCACTGGAAGTAAGAGACTAGATGTGTGTCCCTGACTATAAAGTCAGTATCAGTTTATTAACAGGCCTAAGCATTTACAGGGTTAAAGGTTATGGAACTGTGTTTCACACAGGCAGAGAAAAAAGGAGTCAGCCAATCCATTATTGGTCTGATATTTGGATGCTATGCTTTCTGCACTTTGGTTGGATCCTTAATACTGGGGAAATATGTAAGCGGCTTTGTTTTCTCTCTTTTTTTGAATGGTTTAAATGGTTTTAATGTTTAAAACCAACTTTCCAATTCAATGGAATGTAAACATGTAACTAGCTTTAGGTTTTCTTTTCTTTTAAGATTATATATATATATATATATATTCTGAAAAACAATGTTTAAAACCAACTGTCCAGCCAACTTTTATGATACATTGTTTTATCCATGGATTTCATTTAATTTAGATTGTCCAGATTGGAGCCAAGTTTATGATAACTGCAGGGTTGTTTGTATCAGGAGGATGCACTGTGCTCTTTGGGTGAGTACTGACTTGTTCTGTAAACATTGCGGAAGCTTCTTCAATGTTACTCAACATTTACTATATGAAGTACTGAAGTAGTGTGCAGTCTATTTCAGACATAAACACAATCCTGATATGAGACCATGACCACCTGTGATTTTTAAAATAAATATCTTTATTTCTGTCTTTTTCCCATCAACACACAGCTTCCTGGACAGAGCTCCAGAAGGAATGGTTTTTATAGTGCTCTGTTTTGTCATAAGGTCTGTAAATGCAGTGGGCTTCGCTGCTGCTGTGACATCTTCTTTTGCTGTGACAGCGAAAGTTTTTCCCCACAACATTGCCACTATTCTAGTAAGTTTTAGTCACCGCTTGTTTTGCAATGTAGTCATGGTATTTAGAAGATGCACTGCACTGTTTTGCTCATACAATAGTGCCATTAAGGTGAAAGTTACTGGAATGTGCTGTTGTTCTGATGAAGCTTCCTTAGACAAGAATTAGAAGGTTCTCATGAGATCACATATGCTGATCACTTTTGCTTTTATTGAGTTCTCTATTTTTGATGTTTTTTCAAATCATAATAGTGTACAATTTGAATTATATGGTCGTTCCCATTTTACAGGGCTTCATGGAGATTTTTACAGGAATTGGGCTCATACTGGGACCACCGCTGGGAGGATGGATGTATCAGTCATTTGGATATGAAATCCCATTCATTGTTTTGGGATGTATTCTGTTTTTGACCGTTCCCTTAAACATGTGGATTTTACCCAGCTTTGGTTGGTGAACAATTTGATAAAAGTCTGATGTCATTTTAATTTTATGCCTTGTCTCAGCTCACAGCATCACTCTGGTTAAGCATTCACATTAGCGGGATAGTAACTGACAGCACTCATTTTAATGATCACTTTCAATCCAGAAGTCAGCGAGTAGGAGTTATGAATTTCCCTCTGAGAAATATTGTGGTTGGATTTAATATGCATCAGTATGAAATATGTCTTGTGCTTTTGTTCCTTCTCAGATGCTGTTGCATCACAGGACTCATTTTTCAGGCTGTGTTCCAAAGTGAAGATCATGCTTATTTGCTTTGTGGTATTCACACTCAGTTCAGGAATTGGCTTCTTGGATGCAACACTGTCATTATTTGCCATTGACAAGGTAACACAGTTTTTCCGCTTTTAACAGGTTGGAGTAAATATGAAAGTGCTCTGAGTAAGACATGCTGAAATGATACTGTACATTTACACATCCTTTAGGGCATTATACACTGATCAGCCATAACATTAGATTACATGCCAGGTTAAGTTGCCTTTTGTCTATCTAGTTATTTTTATTACAGTGTCACCTGTCAGACAGAATTTATGTGATGAAAGCAGGAAAATTGGACGAGCATAAGGATCTGAGCCACATTGACAAGGCCCTTATTGTGATGGCTAGACGACTGAGTCAGCATCACTGTTGTAGTTAATACCTACCAAAAGTGATCCAAGGAAGGACAACTGATAAATTATTGACAGGGTCATGGGCATCCAAGGCTCACTGATGCATAAGGAGAGTAGACTAAACTGTCTGGTCCTGTTGCACAAAATGGTAATGCTGACCATGATAGAAAGGGGTCAGAACACAGTGAACCAAAGCCAGTATTAGGCACATGGTGTTATTGTTATGGCTGCTGGTGTATGTGACTTTCCAAATTTTTTATTGCGTTAATATTAGACAGCCTAGCACTACATTAACAGCTATTAGGGCATGTTGGTTAAGTTTAATTGACATAAGCAATTGTAGAAATGCATGTTAGGGAGAAAAATCATAAAATCTTTAATTTCTCCAATTTTCAAATTCAGCATTACAAACGCTAGTTTTACTACTGATATTTTTCAACTTCTCTGTGAGCAGTTTAGCATGAGCACTGGATCTGTGGGCCTGCTCATGATTGGGGTGTCGTTACCTTATGGTGCTGCTTCTCCCATCTTTGGAATAATCAGTGATAAGTATCCAGTAAGTCAACTTGTATTTTGACCCCTGCTAACAGGGCTGGTTATGTCCCTTTCGAGGTAGACTGCATTTAATTCTTTTACTGATTTTCTTTCTTATTGTGTTTTTTGAAGGATGTTTTTTTTTACATGAAACATTGCCTTTTCTTTTGTTGTGCAGTTTATAAGGAGATGGATGATGGTGATGGGAGGAATGGCAACAGCAGTTAGCTTCTGTTTACTCGGCCCTGTTCCTGTTTTGCATGTTAAGAGGTAAGCATATGAATCTATTTCTCTATGGGGCTACACCTGCTTGAGCTTAAATGAGTAGATGTTGCACTTTCAGCATTTTCTTTTTGTTTCTTTAGTCAGCTTTGGCTTACTGTCGTCATGCTGGTGATCATCGGCTTTTCTCTGTGTATGACCTGCATCCCCACCTTCACTGAGATGCTCATTTGTGCTCAGTAAGGGACCCTACAGATACACTTACCCTTTACATGCAGCTTTGCAACAACACACACTGCTCTACACGTGAATAAATTTAGAGACTAATTCAGTGTGTGTGAAAGCTAGATTTGAATTAAACTCACTGACCTCTTTCTTTCCATTGGTTCCCATTACCCCAAACTGGAGTAACAAGAAGAAAGAAGGGACAAAATGACACATATTCATGTTTTTCTTTTTACACGGTAGTGAAAATGGCTTTGAGGAGGGCTTGAGCACGCTGGGTCTGGTATCTGGACTCTTCTCAGCAGTGTGGTCTGCTGGGTATGTACAAACAGGTTTTGCATTTAAGCTTTAACAAAAAAATCCTTTACCTTTTTCTTAAACCTGAACATTTGTTTTGTTTTGTGCAAGGATGTTCTTTGGGCCCACTGTTGGTGGATATATCACACAAGAACTCAATTTTGAATGGAGCGCAGGTGTTCAAGGAGCACTCGCCTTTCTTGCTGTAAGCACAAAGTCTCATGAGTAGCTATGTAAGAGGAAATTTTGCATTACATAAGATTCTAAACCTCTCCCCCACCTTTCTCTAGGCAGTCCTACAAACAGTATATTTCATCAACGACGAAATACACAAAAGAAGGTCATTTTTTATGTTTTTCTTTATCATTTCAGACAAGCAAAAAGTTGGATATCATTTCTGTTTGTTGTGAAAAACCTGCAGTCATATTTAAGTGCTAATCTAGAAGCAGTGACTGGCTGTTACATTTTAAAGATCACAATGGCATATTAATATAGATGTGAATGTTTTAATACACTTTCAGTATTCTGACAATTAACAACTTTGACATCACAACTGACTTTGATTTGGTTTTTTCCCCCATTTTCATTTAAGGCTACAAAATACAAATCAGACTGAATCCACATCGTCTACAGAAGAAGAATCCCCTCTTCTCTTTTCTGCTCATTGTTGATAAGTGTTGGATATGAGGTCATTGTAAAAGGCAATAATACACTGTACTGTCAACTGTCTACTGCTAATAATTTTAGCAATACAGAAAAGCCTGGATACAAATCCCAAGACAATAAGGTTCTGTTATTCTGTAAAACTTTGTATGCAGCCTATTTAAATGGCAGTACCTTGAAAGATATATTTACATGGAGTAATTGTACATGGTTAGTGTTTGCACTTAGATAAACCTGTGTCTTTAAATATATCAGCTGACTTAAGTGCAAATGCTTATCATGTACATAAAGATTTGCTGCTGTGTAATTTTACTTGGGAATATCTCCCAAAGTGGCGACAAATCCCAAGACAGTAAGGTTCTGTTATTCTGTAAACCTTAATTGCATTCACGGTCTACTTAAATGTCAGTACCTCGAAAGGTATATTATTTAAGTAAGCCTGTGCTACTTCTCTTTGTATTGATTTATTTAAGGTGCAGACTTACTTAAGTGTGAACACTGAGCATGTATATTTCATCTAAATAAATCTTTCTAGGTACTGACAGTTAAATAGGCTACAAATGCAATAAAGCTTTACAGAATAACAGAATCTTATAGTCTGTAAGCCTGTATCTTAAGTCCGTTAATTAGCACAAAGATAAGTAGCCCCGGTTCTATATGGGAAATGCACATTTTACTTATTATTTATTTTCATGTGTATCTTTTATCTGTATGCCACCATTTTTCTCTTCAGGGACAGTACAGAACTTGTAAATAGTGTATATCATGTGTGAAGATATGCATGTATAGTGCTTTACAGACATGGTTAACATTACAGGTATTCTTACCATTTCTTTTTTGTTGAATTAAATATTAATGATTTTTTTTTTTGTTGAAAGATCCTTAAATCTTAATTTATTGATGTTCCCTAGGGCAGTGTTCCCTAACATTGGTCCTGGAGGGATATAGCCCTGCACATTAGTTCCTTTCTGCTTCTACACACCCACAACAGCTGAGAAAGGGTTGTTAATGAGCTGATTATTTGGATCAGGTGTGTCAGGAACGCTGAAATGTGTAAGGCCATGTGCCCTAGGGACATACTTTCTGTTACTGAATGTTGGCAGGTTATTTCAAAAGGAATGCTGGAGTGTAAATTTATGTCTATGGCTTTGGTAAAGCAAACATTATCTGAAGTATTCACTTTAGTTTTTTTGTAAATTACTGTACTTTTGTATAAAACAACATATCCACACAGAATCTTATGTAACCAGTAGTGTATTACAATTATAGCAAATATGGCATTATATAAGAAGTTGTCGCTTTTATTACATTTTTCTGGGACTGCTGCTTTATTCTACTGTAGCCTGCTGAGGCCCAGTGGTTTTATAAAAAAAAGTTTTTAATTCTCTTAATTAATTTGTGTGTAAATGCATTGTCAGTAAATCTGTTAGAGGGCTTTCAGTGAGGTTTGTTGCTTCATGTGGACTAGGAAATCAAACACAAATTAGGTAACAAAGATGAGTAATTACGCTCAGGGCTGATTAGCACTGATTCAGCAGAACTTTTCAGATCCTGAAAGGTCTTCTGAATACATTCATGTTACATAGCACATATCTGTATCCAGATTTATGTACAGATTGCACTTGGGCTAGAGGCTCAGCACACATCAAGATTTTTGTCACAATGCCAGGATTCTGAATCAACGTCTTTGGCAGGTACTGGGATGGATTTTCATTTGCATTTGTTCTTAAAGTACACTATGGCTTCAGGAAACGGAAAATGTAAAAACATTTAAATGTGTAGGAGGAGGGGTCAGTAGGTGGACACCACTGCTGTTACTTCAAAATCACTCCTCTTGTGATGACTGCAGCTCCTACTTAAGCTTAAATTTCTCCCACACTACACTGGGCTGTTTATTTATACATTTACAGATAAGTTATATCAAATACTTGCACAAATATATACATAGGTGAATGTTTAGAAAAGTAAGTCATAACAGAAATAAATTCAATGTAAAACTAGATAAAAATTCATTATAAAATTACAAAATACATTCAGATATAAGGCTTGACTACAAAAATATACGAATTAGCACATTCTTGTTATCAATGTGCATATCCTTAGCATTGAATATTAATCTGGTCCTTGCTCCTGATTTGCAGCAGAGCTTTCGAAAGCAGCGCTTGTGTGTCCCAACCTTGGAAGTGGCCTCTTTTTTCTAGTAGGTGCTGCAGGAGCTTCAGGATCAGATAATGGTGTCTGAGATAGATCATAAGTAATCTCACTCTTCTTCACCTTTTTCTTCTTCTTTTTGGTTCTTCAAAAAAGGAATAAAGAATAGATGTCAAGCTTATACCTTATCGTCTTCTTACACAAACAAATCAAATGAACAGAAATTAAGGAGTAATACTTGGATCAAATAAAGATTTCTTGGTGTATATGATACCAAACATGTGTATCTTAAATGTATGTTTCATTTCAGGTACACTAGCAGTGTTGTCATTAATATTAAAACAATGTATAAATGATGCTTGCCTAACTTGTAGGGCATTGTAAAATTAAGACATTTTAGATTGTGTCTAGTGTCTAGAAACAGAAATGTAGAATATTCCAATCCTCACTGTATCATCAACAACACACCCACAATTACTCATAGGACAAGTGCTAAGTAGAACAAAATGAATGGTTGTCTATGCAAATCATATTAGATAATTAGAAAAATAACTAGGACTCTGAATATGTAACAGACCCATTGGTAGAGACATTAGAGGAGAAATGCGTACTTGGCAGCAGGTGTCTCAGCATCAGTGTCCTGCTCGGAAATTATCTTCAGCTCTCCGGAGGCACTAATGGCTGCAGACATCTGCCAGAGGAAATTACAGAAAGCCCAAAATTAGTAATCCAGAAAATCCTTCTAATGCACCTACTTTGAGCGATAGATGATTCACTCAATCAGGTGACGTAGAGCAGGAATAAAAAATATACTATGTTTAATAATGTTGTAGAACAACAGGACTGGATATGAATACCCCTGCAGTTAAATAATGATCGTGGCTAGACTAACAAAGAAAAAAAGTTCAGCTAACACACTAGACAACACTAAGTACACACTAAGGAGAGAAAATTTCAACGCATCACTAACAACACTTTTGCTAAGACACAGTAAATCATTTTAAAGCATGAAAAAATATCTGACAGCTTTCATTTACATGGAGTTAGATCATATTTATATTACCTTGGTTGGTGTAGATCTGTCAATTCCATTACTTATTTCTTCTGAGGGCCCAGGTTGCATATCTATAGCCCTAGACAACTCTTCATCAAACCCCTCTGTGTGGGAGAGAAAATACATCCACATTGTGGTTACTGCAGTATATAAAACCTAAACTATATCTGAAAGTCATCAACAGCTGCCAAAAAGGTTCTACTGACTTTCATCAGCTACATAAGCAGCTGGGAAATAGCCCTTTTGCCCACTGGCTAAGCACCCAAACCACCAGCTGTCATTGTCTTTATACAGCACATGGATCACATCACCACGTCGAACTGTTAGCTCATCAGATCGATTGGCGCTGTAGTCATACAAGGACACAACCTAGAAGAGGGATCACCTGTTAAAGCCTTCAATGACATAATCACAAGCAAGCTTAAGAGAAAAATATGTATAAAAAAAACAACAAAAAAAACATTTTAGTCATAATAATGTACCGTCTGCTGGACTTGTGACAAGTCATTTTCAGCTTGTTGAGAAAATTCATAATCTTGTAGGCTCTGAAGAAAAGGAAAAGAACATGTTATTGATCATATGGTGCTGTAGTTATAGCGATGCTCAAACAGGAAATATATGAATTACTTATCCAGAGCCTTAGACGTTTTTTTTTTACCTTCTGTCTTTGAAATGGAGCCCTACTATTAGGTTGACCCAAAGTACTGACCCCAACTGTAAGAATGTGAAAGAAACGTTCTATAAGTGGCTACGCTCCGAAAGCCCATGAAGCTCTATGAAGATCATATGAAAAGATGCACAAGCAAGTTCTACATACATGTTTGTGGGCTGAGTGTGCCCTGAGGAATAAGCTGGGCACTGAGTGAACTGGACAGCTGTAGTTTGGAGTGAGGAGACAGCAGAGATGGGGGAGGGAGAGACATATTCATTCCCTGAAACAAAGTAAAATTGCAAGCTACATAAAGGTGATATACAGCTATAGTTCCAGATAATAATCTAGAGATATTGTCTAAAGGAAACATTTTTAATGTTCAAAGATCATGTACAGTGTACATGTCATAATAAAAATTTAAATTGTTTTCATATCAAATTTTTAATAATTGTAACTTACCTCTTGAGTTAGGCCCCTCCCCAGCTGAGACATGCTTCCTTCAGTTAAAACAGATTTGTGTTAATAATTAATCAGGACACATATGTAAGATACACACACACACATTATTAAACATTTAAGATAATAATACAAGCAAAGTTCTAATACCGGTCAACAGTATCAAAGATTTTACTTTCAAATATCAAATCTTAAGTAGTACAGACTTTCATATCTTATGTTAATTGAAATATATGTGATATATAAAAATATAAATGAAATATAATATAGAACATCATACTATGTTTATTTGATCAGAAAATAAGATTCCTAAACAGAATTAGCTACAGTCATGGTTACAACAGTGTGAATTCCACTGTGGTTTAATTAGACATTTATTTTAATATGCACATGACAGAAAGAAGTATTAAAATATTAGGATTTATAATGAATAATTATAATATATTGTACAAAACATTAATGACGAGAGAAAATAATATGAAGAAACAAGATAAATGAACCAAGATGCTCATTTCTTAATAAAAAACGCTTGCAGTATAAATATCCATTGTCTGCACCCGCGTCTCATCATCTCTCCTTGTGCTGTTTCTGCCTGTTTCACTGCCATTGTGTCATTGCAGCTGCCTTAAGTTTTTTTAAAAATAAAATGTATCTCTGACTGTAGCATCACTGGGACCAAGCAATTATGGAAATAATTCTTAAACTAGAAAATTCCATAATATAACATCATTTTTTAGTTGCAGACTGACATTATTTTAACCAAAAGAATCATTTAAATAATTAATCTGGTACAAAGTTATCTAATGCACCTGGGCAATTATTCCCACGTATGAAAGACCAGGCTCCTATCTCTTTGACTGAGGAAAGACCTATAAATCAGAAACTAGATATCACATTAATGTTTCAAAAAAATACAGACTCTCCACTCTGATTTCATACATTTTTGCCACAACAAAAACAATCAGCGTTAAATTGTGTCTTTCTAATTCTAAACCCATGAATAATCTCTTAACAATCCACAAGATTCTACAGGTTGAGCAGGAAGCATTTACCCTGTTCATAGAGGTACTCCATGCCAGAGGGATTGCGATGTGGCTCCTGAAACATGGAATAAATGATGAATAAATGGAATAAATCATGTTGTGAAGAGTAACCAATCATAGAAAACATCATTTTAAAATGCAAAAAATATCTACATAAAAAAGCATTTTTACCAGAACTGAGTCAAGTTTCTGCTTGACACGCTGCATCTTGAAGGACATGCGAGCAGCACTGGCAAATCGGTCCACCCCCGAAGCTGAAGCATCCTGGAAGGGCAGGAGCTCAGACTGATTCCTGACTGTTTTATTATCAGACATTTCAGACCTGTTGAGTCCTCTCATACTTTCCAGGTCCAACTGGGCAACTGCAGAAAATCATAAAAGTAATAACTGATGATTTTAAAACTATAAAACTAATACATATTACTTCCTTGCTACAGAGTTAGAATATTAAATAACATTATATTATTGTATAAAATATGTAATTACATGGAAATGAATTGGCTAGACAAGAGCTTGTAAAAATCTCACCTTTTCGGTCGTACAGATATAAATGTATTGGTTGATTTTGCCCAAAGGCACAGAAAGCAACCATATGTTCATGAGGATGGAAAACCACACATCGGAGAGCAACTGGATAACACAGTTCTGAATAAACAGCTACCTGATCACCTGGATTTGATTAAAGAGCACAATCAGGGTTTCAATAACAGGTTCTTACTATAATTAATAACTGTTTTACAGTGTAAATGCTGTAAATACAATAAATATAAACTGTTACATGAGCTTTTATATTACATAAATAAACTAATAAGACTCATTTAGTCTCCAATCTCAGTTCTCATTTTGTCTAGGAAATCAAAAACTCTGCCCTACTCAAAAAACTTCACACAGTTATATGCTTGCAGCAGGGGCCTACCGGTCTCAGCATTCCACACATATGCAAGCCCATCCTCACTGCCTGAGAAGATGAAGCTTCCACACGGGGTGAAGGTACTGTTGATCTTCTCCTTGTAGTTTGTGGCACCTATGTATTTCTTTACAGCAAGACTACAACAAAAATACAAAAGACACAAATCTGTAAATACTTCTTCACATATTCCATAAATATGTACAACCCCTTACATAAAGTAAAGAACACGAAAAAATGGTAGAGAAGCTAAAATATTTAATAGCTTCTTTGCAGTTCTGTAGTGTTGTGTCCTAAAATGTCATTAAAATTCTGCATATTTTATATAAACATTACATTTATTAAAACTGGACATTATTTTTAAAATGTCTTTAGGTTAACACCACAATAATGATACTTACATTCTCAAATCCATCACTCTCAAAACACTGTCTTTGGCATGAATTAGAAGCCGCCTTCCATTTGGGTGCACTTCTAATGAGTTGATGGGAATTCCATTCAAATCGCTTTCCTTAATTTCCTGTGTGGACATATTTTATTGCAGTATTCTTTATAATAAATGTATTTTAATCATTCATAATTGCATTATGGCATACACATAATCATGATCATCATTAAAATGATTACACAGCATTACTACAGATGTTTTAATACATGAATTAATACAGTGTAGATTACCTTCTCAATTTTCCACAGATGTGTTGGCCCATGCTCAGTTTTTGTAGCCCACACGACAATCATACCAGCATTGTCTGCAGAAAACATCTTAGTTCCTGTATCAGTACAAACATTTATTACAAACATTGAAATATTTAAGTGATGGACAGAAAGTAGCTATATGATACAGACGTAGACTCTACCTTCATTGTCAAAGCACAATGCATTGATGAAAGTCTTGTGCCCCTCGAATTCTTGTAGGAGTTGTCCATTCACATCTTTCACATCTAAATTCCACACCCGGAGCAGGCTGTCATAACCACCCGTAACCACCAAATTCTGGTTGTGGGGGTGACACTGAGCGCAATATACAAATGATGGGTGAGGAAGGATCTTCTGGGCAAGGCCCTGGAGTCTTTCGACATTCCACACTCTGACAAAGGTAAAAGGGGTTTTGACCATAATGCACATCTTTTAGCTCATATACTCTTATTAAATTGCTGACAATGGGCACAGATTAAAGGAGCTTCTACCTGACCGTTCCATCAGAGGATGCTGAGATCAGGCACCTGCCATCTCTGGTCCAGCAGAGATCATAGACAATACTGATGTGGCCATTGAAAGATGTCAAGACTTTGCCTGAAGGAATCTCATACACTACAGAAAAACACGAATGATGGAATCAATTATTCTTTTGGAAAATCAAAACTTGGTCCAAACAGTAGTTATTCCATGTTCTGACTCAGTATCAGTTTATGCAAATTATTTATGGAATGTATACAACAGAATCAAACATTGTACAACTAAAACATCTAAGGTGGTTATAGGTGAAAAGATGAAGGAAAAAGTGACCATTTGTCATTGTGAACACACTCCAGCTCCATAATGAAATTTTACCTCAGCATTTAAACCATCACATGTGCACACGTGGAGCAGCATAGCAGGACGGTACCTTAGTGGTGCCCAGGCTGGGACTTTCAGGTCCCAAGGGCAATGCCCTGACCACTAGGCCACCACTGCCCAACCACGGTTTAGGTGACAGTAGACATTTGAGTAGGTATTCAGCAGCTGATGTAGGGGTCGGTAACTCACCTACAATGGGAAAAGCATCTCTGTCTATACAGGCAGCAGCAAGGGCCCTGCCATCATGAGAAAAGCGTAAAGTAAAGCAGCCCATCTGACCTCCACGGAATGACAGCATTAGCTTGTTGGGAATGCGACAAACCTGGTGGCATAACGGATTTTTAAAAATAAGTTATATTATTTATTAATACAAATATTTGAATATGTGTTGCTTCAAAAATGTATCAATAAATTGTCAATTTATTTAATGATGGTAAACATAAAATACCTGTCCTGGCATGCGACTCCATCTAATGGTCTCCGATTTGCTCTCCAGCAGTTGTGTAGAGGTTTTCTGGGTGAGCTCAGTGTGTAGCTCACTGTATGAGGTACTGCCCCTCTCCTGCTGCAGAGCCATCATTGAACGGATACTGGGGTCCACCTGTACAATCAGGTAGTGCAGAAACACAGCAGATACACAACAGAAGATTACATTACTTCCATCTGTGATTTAGTACTAAGTTCAGTTGAAATATAATTTAGTTTAAACACTGACATGTATATTTTTCTAACATACTAACAAATTCAAAACTTCACAAAAAAAGCATTGTAAGCATTTACAGAGACCACTGCTGTTCAACTGATCAATGTTGCTCTGAATACCAGAAAATAAACAAAATATTATCTGCATTTTTATTCATGTCATTGGACTAGGATTTATAATGGGATCCAAGAGCCAGATTTACAGGTCAGTAAAATGTGTGTAGACTCACATGTTCTGGTAGTTTGAGGCCCTTCACGGTGACGTAGAGAGTTGAGGCATATCTGTTCCTAGGAAACTTTGACCACCACTGAAACACTTCAACAGTCTGTGGGACTTTCTTTGCTCTGGCAGGAGGGCTGTAGAGCTGGAGGCGCAGTTTGCTGTCAATGTTCAGCACACCGTTGGTCCCTACAAGCTAACAAAAAAAAAACTTTTAGAACATGTTTAAAAGAGCTAAAGACTTGGTTAAGCCATGTTTGCAAAACAAGCTTACAGTATACTACACTTTACAAAATAATGACCCTTAAATAGCATTTTCTTGTACCTTCAGAAAAGCCCAAGCAATTTTACGAAATCCACGCTCATGCTGATCAGCAGAAATATTTGCCCTTGCTTCTTCCATACTGATAAAATCAAGAATCTATAACACAGAATATTTTATATTTACTGTTTGTGCAGCATTTACAATGGTCCATGCATTAAATAATTATAAAGAACTAATTCAAAACAATAACTAATACATAATAAATAATGACAATGCTGGCTCACCTCAAAAAAGAGGATCACCTGTGGACAATCTTCATTGTCTTGGATGAAATAACCAAATCGCTCATTGAAAATGATCTGTTCCTCCCACTCTGGGACTGTTGACTTGTTTTTCTTAAAGTCAAAAGGCTGAGTGATGATTGGAAGGATGTGCTCAATGTTCTCCTGTTCATAAAAGGAAGACACTCGGCGATGGCTGCGTATAAAAGAGAAATTGCAGAAATATCAACACATAAAAATGCCAGTTTAGTGAACAGCATGTCCATTTGTCATTTCCCAATACTAGTCTCTTGTACAGTGTACAGTGGTAACTGGTTTCAGATATTTTGTGCTTGTGTAAGTGGAAAAGCCAAAAAAAAAAAGTCAAATTCCCACCTGTCCTCTTTTTTGACATACTGTCCAGTAATCTCATCCACTACATGAACTTTGACCATTGGATGGGACACCAGAAGGTCAGTTTTGAGTCTGTCTGTACGGTGAATACAAGCACCCAGCACCAGAGTATCATCAAAGACCCGCCCCTGAGAAGGTTCCACCTCTGTCTCAGTGTCCTCAACTATTACTTTACCAAAACAGCAAACAAACCAAATATTGTCAAAAGCATGAAACAGAATCATTTATATTTTTTAAATCTGTGTCAGCATTGTAAATACTTAAATGCGAATGACAAATCAGGATTATGTCATACCTTCCTTTCTCTTCTTCTTCTTTTTCCCTCTGGGTTTTACTGCATCCTCCTTTTCCTCTTCTACAGCTTCACCTTGAGTACTTTCCTTTGGCTTCTTTTCATCACTTGTTAAATCATGGCTTTGTTGGTGTTTCAGCGGAAGATCATTATAAAAGCAGCAAATATGGAGCATTGTTAACAAAAACCAAATATGAGAGGTACCAAAAAGAGCATGTAGTGGATGATTAACTACTATGGCATTACAAATGATCAAAATAGTGATTTATAGTTATATGCCCTTCACTCCTGTTGAATTTTCTGACAATACTGACCAATCATATGCATTCATACAGTCTAGCAAATTATTAGGATGGTATACTGTACTGAAATGCCTCAAAAAACATGATCAAAATTATATACAGTAAAACATTATATACAGTTCTACTGAGATCTTTCTCTATACTACCTTTCATCCTCATCACTGGCCCTTGGACTTTTCTTCTTTTTCTTCTTCTTTCCAAGCTCATTGTTTAACACCAGCGTTTCTTGACTTTTGGGCAACTTTTCACTGTGGTTTTTCTGAGTGGTCTTTTTTAGAGACCTCTCCTCCTCCTTAGTAATCTGTTGCTGATATTCCTCTAGAAGATCGTCTTCAGGTTCAGATGCTGCTTTCTGTCCACTAGCATCTTCTCCTCCAGTGCTTTTTCCTCGTTTACCCTTTCTGTTCTGCCTTAAATAGGGTTCAACAGCAACTTTTGTTTCAGAACTCCCCACATTCCGATCACTCTCATCACCACCTTGAATAGATGGTGGCGGAGGCAATTTTCTTTTACTCTTCTTCTTCCCTGAGGTCAGTGAGGATGTCGCCTCAGTTACATTATTGCTGATATTGGCCTTCTCTGACACCTCCACCTCTCTGCGTTTGTTCTTAGTGAACCTTGGGCTACCCTGCACAGGGTCATATGTGTTATTAAGAATGGTCTCATCTTCTTCAGTGGTTTTAGTCAAATCTAAGTTTTTGCTCAAAGTCTGAAGCTGCAAGAGATCACAAGAGCAAAAACGTGAATAAAACATGTAGGGAACACATAAGTAATCAAACCTACCAAGCATTTGCTTTACGTTAATAGGGCAGAAACTTGGTCTTAAAAAGCCCAAAAAACATACCACAACATTCTCCTGCAATTCAACACCTTGCTGTTTGGATGTCTTTTTCTCTGAGGGAGGATTTGTATATCTCTTCAGCACCTCGTCAAAGCGGGCCCTCGTCTTTGCTCTCACATCACTCTGACCTGTATAAACATATACGTCAGATGCCGAACCACATTATGGATAGCAGTGTGAGTACGTTATATAACCTGTGTGCTCACTGATTAAGTGTCAGTACCTGCAGGCATTCTCGATCATCGGGAGCAAATTCATTCTGTACACGAAAGATCCCTGAAAGTGAAAACACGTGCGTCAGCTACCTTCTCAAAAGGGCAACGTTAGAGTAAGAACAGCAATAGACAGAGGAGGAAATGTGAGGCGACAATTTTTGGCTTTCCTTGACACAGACTAATGCACCAGCTAAAAATATCCTCTGGTGAATTCTGATGGGTTAAGCTGATTCAAAATAGATCTGCAAAGAAGTCATGATAGAAGGCAGCTAGCCGACACGCTAAACGAGTGTTCAGCCTTACCGTATCGACTCTGGCGAGTACACCTAGACAGAAATAGGTGTAGTGAAACAAACTAAATGGTATAGCAAAACCTGTATATTATTGGAACCATTTTCCAAGGTAAATATGGGACATGAGGCTGCGCGGACAATACGCTAGCCACCCACTGATGATCAATCTCCGCTCTCACTTATCGCCGCTAGCCTAGGCTACATTAGCCAGCTTGCTACCACACTAAGGTACAATTAACAAGGACAGTGTTATATATATATTGCATTTTAGGATAGAAACAACAATATGGTATGCTGTAAAAAAAACAGGTTAGTTACCTGAAAACTAAGCAACGTATTTGTGAAAATATTTACAGTCCGTTAGCCACCGCGTCGTTGCGATGGCAGCCAACAATAAACAAGTTGGAGTCCCGCCCCTCGCGTGACGATGTTTCAGAGAGGACGAATAAGAATGGCTGTTCATGTTGTAGTCCGATAGCGCCCTCAAGTGGTAGAAGAAACGACATGCAGCTTAATAAAGCGTTTTTTAGCCTTAGTGATCGAGTGTGAAAGTAAGTGATTTGTCACTGTGAACACACAATGATACAGCACACAGTGCACCACAACGAAATGTGACCTACATTTAACCCATCCATGTAGGAGCAGTGGGCAGCTATAGTCGGCAGCGCCCGGTGAGCAGTACTCGGGGATGGTAGCGTACTCACAGGTTTTTAAGTGGTACATGTACCGGTTTATGACTTAAAAAGTCACAGTGGCAACTGCTATTATTGATATTACTGCTATTACTATTATTATAACTGTCACTATTACACCACCACTGCCCAAAACCACAAAGTGCACCAAAGCCAAATGTGGCATTTAACCCATCCACATGTGGATCAGGGCACAGCTATCAACGGAACCTTCAGTGGTACATGGCTGGTATTTGAACTGGTGATCTTTTGTTCACAAGGGTAAGATCCTAACCCTTAGACCGATACTCCGCACAAAACGACTGCCCCGTGTGAGGCTCGAACTCACGACCTTCAGATTATGAGACTGACGCGCTGCCTACTGCGCCAACGAGGCGTGTATTCGCTTTGCCTCTACCATGCCGGTTGTACGCCGGGGGTGAGCGCGTCTTCTTGTTTGCGCAGCCAACAAGTTCTCTCACTTTGTCACGTTTTTTTTCTTCAGACAGTCACAGGCAAGACTCAACTGGCTGCTCTGTTGCGGTAGTATGTAAAAAAAGTGAAGACAGAAGAACCAAACATCAAACACAGTTAGTGCCACAGATAAAGTTTATTTGTCAATAATTTATTCATAGTGTACTCCCGCCATAACATTAACACCACCTGCCTAATACTAAGAAGCTCTGACTGTAGTGCACTGCGGGTTCTGACACTGAAATCAGAGTCAGCATTCACTGTGCAGTAGGAGCTCCTCTGTGGGTTTGTACCACCAGGGCTAACCCTCACTTCCCCCATATATCAGTGAGCCATGGCCCTGTCTCTGATTCACTAGTTGTCCTTCTTTGGATCACTACTGCATACACTATTGGTGCATATAATCATATTAAGTTTACATTGACATTTTGTTAGACTTCTAGACCAGCTTAAAGTATACCATACCTAATCATTGAAGTTGTGTGGTTTTAATGAAGATTAGTTGAGAAGGGGATTCTTAGAAGGCATGTGGATAAGGGTTCCAATAAGAAACACAGTAGAGAGAGAGAGTACAACTGTGGGCTGCTTGCGGTGCATTTTAGCAGTGCATTTTTAACACACCTTTCTGAAATTTCTGAAGGTTTGATATACTGAGTCAGGTGTATTTAGAGGATGCAAAGCATTATCCTAAAATGTGCAGTGCAGGGAGACTTCAGGATCAGACTGGATAATGCTGATCTTTAATTTGGTGCACTCACAGCCCTTCTTTTACCTTATTTCTTAACAAGAGTAATCAGCATATAAAAAACTGGTCAATAGAAGAGCTACCTCAGTATACAGACATCTTAATTTGAGACATATTTTATTGACCTGGTTGTATTTTACTGTCTTTGCTCCTCCTTCAAACATGAATGAAAATGCTGTATGTTTATTGAGATGTGTTAATGGGTGATTTGTGTGAAGTGAGGTCATTTGCATTTAAATTGAGTTTTATGTTGATCATTTGCACAAAACTAATCTGCTATATTGAACTTAAAGGCCACTAAAACTGTGAAATTCCATCCCTTCCCTAATGATTATTATAGATTTACAGGCAAGAGGGGAAAATGTGTACATACACTACATTCTTGAACTTATCAAACCTATTATAGATTTATAACTGAAATTATTCACAGTTATTCACATGATTGTGAGAATAAATTGATTTTATTTTTAAAAAAATATACAAGTTAATCACACACTGCCTTTTTACATAGCAAAACAAAAGAATCTTTCAGAATATTCATACACAATATAACTTTTCAAGTGCTTGAGTGAAGAACTGAGTGTTGCCATATTTTAAGCTGTGAATAGTTTTTCCATGGAGCATCCACATTTTTCAACAATCATGTTAGGGAATTCAGCCACCTCGACTGCTGTGTGCTCGCCTTTCTTCACCAAGTACATAACGGGCAGTGGTGCAGTTTGTGCCACCCCGCAAGTCCTCTGCCCATAGCCATAACTGCGCTTGGGCTGCTTGCACCCTCCTGTGCATCGGAAAGCTTGGTAGCCAGCTGGTTCGATGATCCAGTACTGTGTCCATGTCAGCTCCCGGAAGTTTATGTAATGTTCCTCCCGGCAGCACATGACACTGTCTGTGCTGTGCTTGCAATCTCCTGAGGACCTGTGAAGATAGAATCATTAATGCCATGCTTGTTCTGGACAATGAGCAAACGTGCTAAGCTTTACTAGATTTAAATGTGAAAGGTGAATTTATGAATACACTAGTAAGCACTGACCAAAACTGGATTAAACAAGAGTAGTGGTCCACAATCTCTGAATCCACACATTAAAAAAACATTTACAGCTCATTTATTCAAAGCTATACCATTTTCCCACTGTATCTGCATTTATATGTTAATTATACCTCATCACAGCTGTAAAATGTTTTGTTGATTTAACTTTACAGAAGTTAGCACAGATCTAGACACACTGGTCAATCTAAATTGAGGTGAAGAAACTGAAATTAATAATGTAACATAAATTTAAGCAAACTTACCCATATTCATCTAAATTTAAGGTGTACAAAACGAGCTCTGGTGTCCCTGTGCTCTTGTCAAGGGTATTTTCCGGTGTGTGCTGTGTGGTGAAGCTCACTCTCTTTGCCATTTCAGCTGCATATCTGCCAGGCCTTTCACCCTCAATCCAAACCTCCAAATGCAGTGAAGTTTTCTTCTGGGTCTTTGACCAGTAATGAACTGCTTGAGTCACATCAAAGTTCCTCCATCCAGCCTCATGCAGTGGCACCAGTCTGTCAAAGAATGAAAGTTAAACCCAATTCAAAGACCAAATCTTGGTTCAGAAAACATCAGCAGGATTTCCATAATATATCATGTGTCAAGATTTAGCCTAGCAATATTATTTTACATTTGATGTTTCTTTTTCCCTGTGACAATATATTGCTCATATTTGTGCTTACCTTGAGTCTATGAGTGCTGTTTGATTGGAGCCATCATTCTGGTCCCCCACAAAGTAAATGCTGACTCGAGCATTGCTGACAGGTCTCTGTTTCTTTTTTTCCAATGTGGGCTGATGGCGTGGAGCCGTCTGGTAGAGTTTAAGCTCTGCCATGGCAACCTCACTGTTTTCCTGCAGCCTGGACTCCATGTCAAATACAAGGCGCTGGCGAGTTCCGTCCAAGTACTTCATTTCCCCTGGTATGTCTAGGAAAGTGTAAGGGCATGTTAAAGATCTGTTCACAGACGATTCATGACAGGTACGCTCTTTAAGACAAAGGTCAACAAGGATTCTTTGACGCAATACCATATAAGAACTTTTCAACGTATGGTTCATACCACCCAGGTGTATGAGATATGGGAGTGTGGAGAACCTTTTTAAAATGTTCTAAATATGGACACAGTCTAAGTTCTATAAAGATTATTTTTCCTAGAACCTTATGCCCCTGCCAAGAACCATTTACATTTCAGAGTGTGGAATACAGCACTCACACAAGTGAACCTACCTGTGCCAGCATGGCTGCGCCTGAGAATTCCTGCCAGGCTTGGCAGAGACCTCCGCCTTCTCTTGTTGTGCTTCCTCAGCATGGACACATACATGTTCTTGGCGTGAGTCGGGATGACCAGGTTCTCCAAGTCTCTTTTCTCAATTTTGGGTAACTCCGTTAAGCCCAGTTTTTGGAGCATTGCTTTCTTCATGTCCTCAGTAGCTGAACTCTGTGCTGTGGAAATAACCATAGCACACAGAAACAGGTGGATGAGCAGAGCCATGTTTGTCAGTGCTGTTGGCTTACTAGCTACCGTTGAAGTGACTTAAGCTAAGAGACCTTCCCCTTTATATGCAGCTGCATCCTCTATATCGCGTCTAGACGAGGCTGCCGCCACTAGTGGGTGGCAACCAAAAAGGGCAGATACACTTCAAAGGCACAGCACATTACAGTCACTAATTGTGGCTCATTACTTTGTGCTTTTTCTCAGTTAAGTGCAGCTATGTGGACTTTTCATCAAATTCAAATATACATTTTTATCTGTTGCCTGAAATAAGCATGTGAATGGAGCTTCAGCAATGGCATAATGAAGGCCCAGCTGGAATGACATAGGCTGGAATTTATAAATTTAACAAACATATTAGGTAATGTTTTGAATGTATTATTTTTTAACAGTCTGAATATAAGCTCACTCAGTATAAATAGATCTACATTTACAAAGGCACAGGAGAAAAGCAAGGGTATTTATGAGTGACTTTTCATCTCCTATATGAAGTATTAATACGGAAGTACTTTTGAAGTATTATTACAGAAACAGACAGCATAGTTAAGCCTGGCTCAGGGATGTGGATTGGCAGAGATATTTTCAAGGGGGTGATTATCTCTTGCTGCTGTTGGATCAGTCAGGCCTTTTTTGTCCCACAAGCAGAAGCACTAAAGTTGGCCTCAGTTGGCCTTGTGTATTGGCTACAGCTTCTCTTGAGATGTCAGACACAGAATACTAGAGGGTCTGATGACAGATCATCTCATGTCAGACAACTGACCAAATAAACTCCCTGTAATCATATTATTATCACTAGTTTACTATGGATCACATTGGAGGAAAATATTCAATGTCAGCAAAGACCTTTTAAGCAAGTATGTAAAACAGGTCTCCTTTAGGCTTTAGAACAGCCTAAAGGAGGAAGATTAATCATATTTTGTATTATGTAAAATGTTGTAGTATGTAGTTGTTACTGAACTTTTGAAGTTTTATTCTTTATTACAAATGTGACCGAAAGCCAAAAGTTACATATGTAATTGTAATATGTAATTACAAATTACATATGCGCAGTAAATTATGTTTATCTTCTCTTTTTTTGCCAATAAAAATATTGAATCCAAGGCAATAAAATACAGAACTCTTTTAGACCTACAAGGACCTTTGGTGTGAATTAAATGAGTTAAATCATTGACCCATCAGTCACCATTATCATTCATCTAGATGTATATTATATACACAGGTGCAAAGGTTTTATAAGACCTGTTAATGTGTTAAGTACACATTTTTACAAGAGCTACTTATCACATCTACTCAGACAATACATTTATATTTTAAGTTTTTTAGTTTTAATAAAACCAATGCAAAGCCCCAGAAAGAGAAATATCACATTTAAAATGTTAGTGCTATCTACACTGTTAAAACATGATCTGTTTGACTAAACCAGTGAAGTCTTGCACTGAGATCATGTGTTTTGATGTCAGTGTTTTGATGCCAGTTAAAACTCTTGACTAGACTTGCAATTCATTATATAGTCTTCCTTTATAACTGACTTGACTGTTCTAAATCCAATTACAAAAAGAAGGCCAGTGGTCTAACATCTTAATTGAATAACAGTAGCCATCATTTGTTGCTGCTGTCTTATATTCTTGAGCTTGGGCCACAAATCTTTCCAGTCCTATGTGAATACACAAATTATTTAGCTGTGAATACATAATCTGCAAGTTGCAGTTTAGATTTTCCTCAGACACATTTACATGTGAATAGACTATATATGCACTGAAAGCAGTATTTTTCTCTGTTTAAATGCAGTCTTTTTATGGTTTATTTTTATGCAGTTTAGGTATAACTTTATGATGTTAGAAATATAGGTTAAATCATTTTCAAAGCCTTTCCTTTAAATACCTGTTATTAAATATGTAGGTTTTGTAGCATGTTTTCTTCCTCTGCTCTTACAAACAGCATTAAAAACTACACCAATATATAAAGAATTGTAGAAACTGTTTTTTAGCCTATGGGGAGAATTCACAGTGGTGACCTTTCTCCCCCAGGCCATCAGTCAAATATTGCAAAAGAAGAACCTGTAAAACAACATTAAATGTCATGGCCATGTAGATTCCTCTATTGCATTTATGAACAGTATGATTATAAGAAATAAGAACATGAATAAATAATATAAATTTTGGTGTAAACATCTCTGACAGCCTTTGAAAGTCTTTCCAGGCTTCGTCGATAGAAAGAAGCTCTAGTGTCAGAGAGATGGTGGAGATGGGTGTGGATTCCTATGTTTCTTCTCCACTTGGAAAACAATAGCTCAGTGGGATAAAAACAACAAAACACCGTCCTTTTCTTTTCTCCTTTTAATCAAACAGCAAGCCCCAATAAACACATTAGGCAACGTGCTAATGAGGGGGTGTATGTAGCCTATGAGCATTACAAACTGTCTACTGAAGCAAAGGCGACCCACGGGCAACACAGCGAAAAGCTTTTGTCATTCTACTTTACTGCGAATATCTGATTTAACTACTGAAATATTATTACAATAAAAATATTTAATTAAACTATTGTAAAATACTAAATTATTGCATGTATAAATTGAGGTTTTTAGCGTACCTTAACTATTTTGGTTCTCTTTTAGCATTACAATGCATCTACCATTCAGGAGAGTAACTGATGGATTTGGCCAGCAGTAGGCGCTATTTCATCATTAGCAGGAACAGCAGCACTGCAAAAGTCTATTGCATAAACTACACCTGGCCGTTGGATTTTAAATATTTATCTAAATATTCTCTATGGCAATGACAACCGGATCTTTTAATATTCTAACAAATAGCTTTTACAAACTGAACAACTAGAGGTTTTCTGCCTTTATATCTATATTTTACTGTAATTATATGTATTAAGTAAGATTAATTAGTTTAACCTAGCTTGTCCAACCCAGTGGTTCCTAAATCAGACTCCTGGGATTCAAGGCCAACCCATATTTTCATTCTGTTCTGGGTCCCATTGCACCTATATCAGGGTTCAGCTGTAATTTATTCAGATGTAGTTGCTGGAAATCATGTCTCACTGGACAAATTGCAGGATCTGGCTGCTTTCCAGGCTGCTCTGGCTCTGTATGTTTTTTTGTCTTATAAAGCAGCCTTACAGACTGATCTTTATATTCACTACAGTAGCCCCTTGGTACAGTATGCTGTACAGCAGCCCCTTGTGACTGACCTGTATCCCAGTTATCCCAGGAATCAGAACATATTTTCAAACTACATTGAAATATATTTCAACTCTGATTAATACAAACTACACAGACTATTATTATTCAGCATTTGCTTTGCATTGGTCTATTATGAATTCCTTAAATAGCTACAGGGTAAATATTCAGATTCCCTTATATAAAATAGAGGGAGCCAAACACACACACACACACACACACATATATATATATATATAATAAAATAAAATATATATAAAAAATATATAAAATATGAACAATATATAAAACTTTTGATATGATATGATGAATCATGCTTAATAGGACCATAGACATTAACTAACAAGGTTAAAAAGTAAAAACTTTAAAGTATGTAGTGTTCTTGGCAGAGCGCCAGTGAATCGACCCTGTCACATATTACTCACATATAATTTACACATTAAATCATGTAGCAGTGTAAGTTCACTGTATATAACCTGAGATCATCTTCACAGAGAAAAAGTTCAGCTGAAGGAGTATTTTAGCTCTGACTGACTGACGTAAAGGACCAGATTCCTGCCATTTAGAAAAAAGGCCCGAACGTGCAGTTCACAAATCTTTACCCCTGTTACTCTTCTTCACAGGACAAATGTATAGAACTTTTCTAATATTGAAGAGAGATCCAGAGATCTGTACACAACAACTTTTAATAGATAATTACTGTATTAAACTTATGCTGTTACTGTACAAAACTGGAGACAGTAATCAGCTGCTGGAAGACATTTATAAAGAGATTATAACAAAGTTTTCTTTTCTATTTTGTTGTAAATAAGCCATTAATGTTCATACTGGAAACATTAGTCTCTTTGGTCTGTGTTTTTCCACATTATGCTTAAACGCAGCTGCTAGATTTAAACGGGTTAAAGGAAAACGCTAAATGAAAGTGTGTCTTTATTGATGACTGATGCGCATAGTGGGAAATGCTTCCAACATCCCTGAATTTTCCATAAAGTAAAACAGCTGTCGGAGTGTTGGTCGCCATGTTGGTGTGGGGCTCGTTTCTCTTGCTGCCTTAGCTGCAGTGTGTGCAAGTGTGTGTGTGTGCGCGCGTGTGTGCGTGTGCACATGTATTTAACTCTTTCTGAGGACCAAATGCAATTATATAAATACTGGAAAATATGTAGAAGTGAGGACATTTGTTGGTCCTCACATGGAACCACGCTGTTTTCTCAAAAAATTGCATCTTTTAGCAAAACCTAAAAGAGCAGAAACATTTTTTTTGTTTACTGGGGTTAAAGTTGGGGTCAGGTTTAGGTGTCGGTATAGTATTACCGAAAAATTATTACAAAAGTCAATGGAATGTACTTACAAAGCAAGAAATACCAACCTGTGATGTGTGTGTGCGTGCGCGCCCGCGCGCGCGTGTGTTTGTGTGTGAACGGAGTAAACCGGAGCGGGGCTGTAGGAGAGCAGACAAGGCGCCCACTCTCCACATCCCTCTCCGGCATGGAATAGAAACAGCACTAACCTGCACCGCAGACTTTCGACCGAGGAAAGGGCCTGTTTATTTAATTGTCGGATTATTATGGACCGTTTGCCATATTGTGTGCTTCGAGGAGCGAGCGAAATATTTTTACAAGTTGTGTCAAGTTAGCTTGCATCCTGCTAACACAGTTTGTCGCCCTGCATTAGCTTGTCAGCTAGCTACGAACTTTGCGGCTAGCTAACCGTAGTTCGCTACGGTCCGCCGCTAATGCTGATAACGTTAGTGTTAACGTTTCTTAACTTATGTCAACTTCTAACACTAAATTCCGGTTAAGTAGAGTGGCTAGTCATTAATTTGTCGAGACTCTCATACGTGTTTTAGTTTATAAGCAACTATACCTCTAGCGAGCTTATTAGCTGCCTAGCATATGTTCTGTTACGCTGCTGCAGAGAAAGCTAATGTTAGCCACCACTGCAGCTTACGACTTAAGTTTTATTTTCGACAAGCCACATTAAACGTTACTTTGATCATAAATAGCTTTTTGTTTTGTTGGTTATAAACCAACGGTGGTTAAGAGTTGGTTCTTTTGCGGTGCAGTGACAGAGCCAGGCTAATTTTGTTGAGTTACTGAGTAGAAACTCCTTGTAGCACGAACGATAGTTCAGTTGGTCTCAATGGCACAAATCCACATTTTTTTCTGATTAACCAGAGACCCCAAAACAAACTTTAAAAATGTAGTTGAAAATTATCAGCTACGCAAAGTGGTTCACAGACCGACACAGCTAGCCTACTAGCTCATGTTAGTTTGGACGCACAATGGTCTGCCTCCTATGAATGGGATCATGGACTGTTTTCTTGTGTGGCTAAGCTAGCCGTCTGCTTAGCCCCACCATCGACGTGGCTCGCTGACCACTTTTCATGTTATTGTTTTCAGTTGCAAGCCTATTCTCTCGCATTTGGATTAAGACAGGGACCACCCTCGTTTGAACCATGTCGGGGGAAGTTCGTTTGAAAAAGCTTGAAAAAATGGTCCTTGATGGCCCCGTCCAGTCTAATGGACAGTGTTTCAGCGTCGAAACTCTGCTGGATGTTCTGGTTTGCCTTTTCGATGAGTGCAACAACTCCCCACTGCGAAGAGAGAAGAACATAGCCGAGTTTATGGAGTGGGGTAAGTATGCATGAAATGAGTAATCGGAAGATGCAAATTAAAACCATTGGGACTATTCACATGTGTTTGTTTAGGTGATATATATATATATATATATATATGTGATTCGCATCTTACAATTCGTTGCTGTCAGACAAAACCCTGTACCTCAAAAACTGCAAATTTACAAGACAAGCAGAAAACCTTATGAAATTATGATGGAGGTCATTGTAAAATGTTCTTTTTCTTAGTCATTTACAGTTAATTATTTTGCTCTGTTTATTGTGAAAGTTTGACACAATGTAAATGTTGTTCTCCAAAATCTGTAAAAATGTGAAAAATGACAAAAATGAACATACAAGGATTTGTTCCAACCGCCGCAAATAATTCCTTCGACTTTTAGGTCAAAGAGCATTTTAAGTGCCTGTACAGCTCTTGGTGAAGTACAGTAACAGCTTGCTGTCATCTACTATCTAGTAGTGCTTGCATGCTGAACTGTAAGCCTTAAACACCAAAAAGCACTGCACTTCTCTTTAACCCGAATGGACCATGCCCACATGTTACTGGTAAATGACAAACAGACAGTGTCAAAGCGACAATACCAGTTAAAAACAGAATGCCAAAAATGGAACAACTGCAGTGTTTTCCTCTGAACACACTCGTCCTGAATGATCAAATTATACTAGTTTTTCCTTCTTACACATCTTTAATGGCAGGAGTGTTTTAACAATCCATATACCCTTTAAGTGTCCTCAAGCCTGCCCCTTTTAGTATATTACGTGGCCAAAATGTATATAGCAATAAAAAATAAACCATTTGGTTATTAAATAAAGACTGTGTTGTTTAATCAAGCCAACAGTACCATGTTTATGTTAAAGAAAAGGTTAAAATTGTCAGTGTTTTTTGGAAAATTAAACCATTTAGTAACTAGTTGGAATTTCTTGAATAACCTCTATGAGATTGAGGTCTGTTTTTTGCTATTTGTGCTGATTAAATTAGCAAGTATTTTGGTTTACTGCTCTATACAAAGCTGATTCAGTTTATGTACATTTTTGGGGGTGTGTTGTTTGAAAGGTCTGCTTCTGATTATCCTGCAGCTTTTCAATGAATCTGAGGTCAGGACTCTGACATACTCTTTGCAAAATAAGGAGTCACTCTGATTTCCTCTAGTGTTTTGGATCGTTGTCATGTTGCCATGACCCAAGCTAGTTGAGTTGAAGATCACAGTTGACCCTTCTAACATTTTTGTAGTGAGATTTCCTAATACAGCTTGTTTTCTGTTTGTGTTTTGAGGTTTCAGCATTGTGTTTTTGCCCTGATCCTTGTTTGATACTGATCAGTGCTGAATTTTTCATTTTTCATAAACAATCGGTCTCTCTCAGTGTTCATGCTTGTGGTTTGTGGTTTTGCTTATGTGGACACTTGTTAAGACCAGAAACGTGCAGCTATGGGCCAGGTAGTTGACACTGTTCTATCAATGTCTGCTAACATTCTCCCCTGGTATTTTCAAACCTGTGTTAGAATGTCACCAACACACTGAACTGTGGGATATATCCTCAGTCCAGTGCTGCTTATTTGAGAAAGGGTCTGTTTAGTGTGGTCTTGTGTGTGTGTACTTACTGGAAAACATGTGAACGCTCACACAAAAAACACAAAACTACAAGTGTGACCTTTCAGATGAGGGAACTGTGGGACTTTTGCAGTCTTTTTGTAACATCTGTAAAGGTTATGAGTTTTAGGTTTTTTGCTTCTGAGCATGCTGAAATGAAAGGGCAGATTCACAGTCACAACCGAACTTAATCTAAGTCTGAAAAAAGTCTTTTTAACCGTTGATTACACTGGAAGTTCATGTCATTTCTCCTTTAAAGATCTTGTTGTTATATAACAAATGTGCAACAATGATACACTATACATGTATATAATGTTGTGTGGTGTTGTGTAAAGTACTGTTTGGCTAGGATTATTTTTACACAGGGAGCTGGGTAATGTAACTGCCACAAGGCGTCTGTTATGTCTATGACTCCTTGGCATGGAGTGAAAGATCTCTGTACAAATTAGAGTTGTGAGTTGCTAGCCATTGCTGTCATGTCAAAACAGTTCAGAATAATTATTTGACTAATTGATTCAAATGTGTTTTGGAGGAAAAATTCTGATCCTGGCCAATTCCAATTTTACATGTCTTTGGCTTAGTATTGTTTTTATTATTATGACTTGGATCAGTGGATCTTAACTCCAGTACTGGGATTCCACTGCCCTGCAGTTGATCTAGATTGAGTATGATGAACAGTCTACATCTCATGATAAAAAATAGATACTGTTAAGGAGTTGTTCATGCAGAAATACACAGCTGGGTTCACAACTGAGTGTTCAAACAGATTTATATTCCCCTCTGAGATGTTGAAGATCTACAGTCAGTGCTTTACAGTATCACATATTGTCACTGTCCAAGAAAACAGTATCTCCAAAATGTCACAGGAGAAGGCAAAAACATTCCTTACTTCTAATGTAAGTTAATGGAAGATGATTTTAGGTCACTTGTATTGGTGTGCTCACCGTGAAAGTTTCACACAATGTAAGGCCCTGCTGTGTAGATACAAAAAAAAAAAACAATAGGAGATATGTGGTTTTCTCTGGACAGTGATGAAATGAAAGTGGCTAAATATCTAAAGCCTTCATGTGCTTTTGCACTAAATTTTATGTTTATAAAAAAGTTGTTTGTTTATTTCAGTTTTTTTTAAAACCAGTGTACTTGACAAATCTTATTTATCTACACTTAAAAACTGCCTTTACATGCTGAATTTCTATCTTTTTGTTCAGTGCTAATTTCAGACCTTAGTTTGACATGTTGCCCTCTTTTTTTCCTGTAAAGTGATTACAAATCTTTAGAAAAGTTTGTGTACGCTCTGAAAGTCAATGGCTTAGACTTACTTCAGGTTAAGTGGTAATTATAAACAGTATATAGTCCCTTCTTCTAGGGAGGTTGTTCCCATAGTGTTGTTTACAGTCAAAGCTGCATCTGTACTAAATATAGCAGTTAAAAATTGTAGATCTTATTAGCATATAACCATTTTACTAAAATTAGCAGGAATGTTGTGATATTGCCTCAGAACGCTGCATTAGAAAAGAGTAAAACATAAATGTAGATACACATAGCATGTTACGTGATATGTGTAGAGAATTGGTCATAGGAACAAGAGAGTTAGCTGTTCTGTTACCTGATGCAGCATTTGGCACAGTAGATGTTTTTGTGTCCAAACAATCCTTCAGATCCCAAAAATAACCAATGCGCTGTACATCTAGCCTATTGCATGCTCCAACATCTGACAATGTTCATTTTATTATTGCGTTCACATTAATGTCTGAAATAACACCATCTCTATTAATAATCTCACTATTTTTAAAAAGTTTTTAATCACTTGAGGCCAAGCTAAAGCTTCTCATTAGAATTCTACAGTTCCACCTTAACAGTGTCTGATTTCTTTTAGTGTGTGTAAATCTTTCATCAGTTTTGTTACTATTGTGAATGAAGCATTTGTTCTCCTTTTGAGTGACATGTTTTTTGGTGGCTAATTGCCCATTATAACTAAATTATTATTATTATTTTTATCATCATATTTTTCAAGAGTAGAACAAAGTATCAGATTGATACTGGTATCAACAGATAGTCAAAGCTGTGATTTCAGTGTTGTATTGAAAAAGAAAAAGTAGTATTTGTGCATCTCGAAATACTACCTTTTGACATTGAGGATTGTGCTGTGGTGTATGCCAAGACTGAAGCATACTTTTGATTTTGTATTTTTTATTTGTTTATTTGTAGCAGAACTGTTTGTATTATTGCTGCGATAATTATTTCATTTCCAACCAATACCATGACAGAAACGTAAAAACCATATTGATTACTTTACTTTCTGAAAATTCCTTTTAAACAGTTATGTGTTATGTTGTGATCTTCTCACAGCAATGTTAACCTAGAGTGTGCTGCAACAAGCTGGAACTTGTATCCCATCTGTCAGCCAGATTTGTTATCACTGTCATGGCCCTCTGATAGCCACGTGCTTTAGCAATTTTTTTGCTTCACTGTCAACAGATGATGAAAAATGTAGACTGTTCATGTGACTAAGGTTTTTCATACATTTATTCATGATCTCATTAATTCATTTCATGATGGACTTTCATGTGATCTTGGTTTTCTGTATATACAGAGAGACTGTGTTGGACATTTTTCAGTATACTCCACCCACCCACATGCAGAATAGGGTTAAGCAAAGTCTAAAGAAGTGTTTGAGTGTAAACCATCATGCTGGGTAAATACCATTGCAGAATTGTGCTGAAAGTTAAGTGACGTTTTAAAGATTTAAAAAACTATTTTAGGCTCATCTTATTTTAACAAGGTTTAAAGCATAAGGTTTAAAAATCCCTTTCCCGAGTCCCTGTGAAAAAAGATTTACCTGATTCTTTTTTGTGTGAATGAAATGTGCAGTGAACATATCTCTGTCAGATGGCTATTGCCAAAAAAACACTGAAAGACCGCCAGCACAAGATCTCATGTACCCGATTAAGAATGTAACATTTTTATGTTAATTACACTTTTGTATGTTTCCTTGAAGTGTATGCGTGGGTCTGCACATGCAGTTGGTGCAGAGCAGGAATAGTCTTTGTTACGGCCCAGCTGTTTACTCAAAAATGCTGACTGAGCTGTCTTCTAGTATTGTAAGAAGAGTGGTTGTCTTAATGAACAAGTGACAGTTTGATAAGTGAGATCTTGCTGACTTACTGATCTTGCAGTCTCACTTTGGCATTATTTTACGTTAAAGATAGCCTAAATAATTAGAATATTTGAATTTTCATTCATTATTTTTGTATTATTATTTTGCACTTAGTTAATCATTACTAGATCTGTACAACATTGTAATAACGTGTACAGTAAGCTATTGCACAGTAATATGTTTGATTTAAAAAAAACAAACAAACGGCAACAGGTCACAATTGGCTAGAAAACGGAAATGTTATAAAAGTACAAACTATAAACAATAATATTTAATTGGTCTTAGGCTACATTTATAGATTCCAAAAATATTATATATTTTTATATATTTTATGTGTTGTTTTATGTTTTTTTTTAAATTTCTGGCTATACTGCACTCTATGGGTGCAACTTGCACATATCTAGCAACATTCAGAGACTTTTCCACCTGACTTCTATTTTCCAAAGAATATAGTTGTCAACACTGACCAAACATCTCTTCCTGCTGAATTCAAAGGCTGAAAACCTTGTATTGTACTGTGTTACACAGTGAGATATAAACAAAGAACACATTCTGCATTCTGCAACTTGGCTAATGGCTTGTATCATAAGGTTTCTGGATGAAACTCACATTTGTGAAATTAAATTCCGCATTACGTTTATGTCTTTACACATTGGTTACAGCACATTCTCTGTATGACTGCTCTCAGCCGTAACCTCTGTACAGTTACTGTTTGGTACAAATACATGCACTGTTTAATTTAAGTAGAAAAAATAAAGTAGAGACAAGCAAATATCACAACCAAATAGAAAAGTATCAAACATTTGTTGTTGCATATTTGGGCACAATTGTAGATGGTTATTTTATTTTAAACTTAGAGTTGCCAGAGAATATTTGAACTAACGAGTATAGCAGTATCATGATAAGATAAAGTTGTTCTTACATAGCACACATGAACAAGTAGACACTTGTGTGAACATCACATACTCTGCACTATTTCCTGCATTTATTAATCAAAGTTTGAAAAGCATATAAAAATGTTAATTACTATATTTGTGTCTTTATGGTATTCTTAGCAAGTAATGTGTTTTTGTGAATTACTTGTTAATATTAGTAAAGAGATGAGCTCAAAGACCTATCAAAGTTTTTTCAGCAGCTATGGACAGGACTTTTCCACTTAATTGCACATCCTTTTTTGCAGTATGCTGTAGTGGCTCAGTGACTGAGAGATTCTTACCCTCTATGGAAGTAGTGTTTTACTGCTCCTCCTGTGCCTTTGCCTTTATATGGCCTCTAGTTGCAGGGCATCGCAGGAGATGGACAGTATGGTTAATTTAATTTATAGCCATATGCCTCCTCCACTACGGAGTGAAGCATGAATGTACACGCTGAAGTTTCTGAATTTGCATCATTTAATTATTGTATGCTGGAGATGTTTTATCATTGAGCACAGCAGCCTGTTAATCAACAGTTTATTATTGCATGGACATGCTGCCTTCAGAGAGGCTTTGTTTGATGGCTTTGTGAACAGCTTTGATTTCTCTTAGAATGTTATGGTTTGTTAGGCGGTGGGTTCTGTTTTCATCTTCTGGTTTGCTCTGATAGGGTCCGCTGGTAGTTTGCTCTTTAAGCTTTTGCTAAGACAAAAAGAGTGTGTTAGTCCTTAGCTATACTGTATGTATGTATCTATTTCAATGCTCCTCTGTTGTAGTGTTGTTACGATACTTGAATTATTAACTTTGATTCTTTGAAAAATAGTGGTATACCTAATATTTCACTTTAGAGAATATTGAACAAGAACACTGTGGCTTTCACTGCAGAAAATGATTATTGTACTGTTTCAAAATGTGTAGTATCGATATGTTTATCTATGTCTATATGCCTAATTTTGACAACACAGAAATGTATTGATTAAGCCTATGTCCAGTACACTTTACTCCAGCAAACTGTTCCCAGCGTTTAAAAATTAATCCACTTGATCAAGAGTTCTTGGATCAGATGTAGAAGATTTGTGTAAGAACACTATTTTTCGACTAGATCAACAGTGGTTGTTTATCACAGTCATGATGGAAACCTGGGAATAGATACCGCTGAGACACAGGCATTGTGTTGATTATGCATGATCATGATGTAGTAGTAATATTAATGAGCCCACAAAATCATGTGTTGTGTGTTGCACTCAAGATTTCTCTTGTGACATTTACTGAAAAGAGCACAGCTACATTCAGTGGTATATGATCAATGAATGGTCTGACACTTATTTTTATCTAGATACAAGTGTGCTTTTTGTTGAAGACCCCTTATGGACCTGAAATGGGTTTCCTGAACATAGGCAACGTAGTTTACATTAAGTTGCAGTATCAGCTTAGCAGGGGGCATGATTGAGAAATTTTATTTAAAAATACATACCCATAGAACATTACGTTAAATTAAATATTAATCATTTGCAATGTGTTTAAATTATGATTTAAAATAACAACAAAGAAGCTAATATATACTTTATCTAAAATGCGTCATATCAAACAATGAATTTTGTGAATGAACCCCTAGCTTTACTCATTGTTGTAAAAAGGTTTCTAATCAGAAACAACCTCATGTATTTGTGCTACATTACAAAAATTACAAACACATTATAAAAATGTGCTTTAAAATCTTGTAATCTAAAGTTCTTTTCAAAAGCGACTTAGTAAGCCTCAGGCTAAGACAGTAGCTATTTATTACCTTGCTAGTCACAATGCAACAGTGCAAACACTGTGGTATACACTTTGACACCATGCAGTACTAGTTACATTCTTAGTAAAAGCATATAATGGTGTAATGACAGATGTTCATTTAATCTATTCTGACCACATGCTGTTTTCTCTTTCTCTAGCCAAACCATTCACGTCTAAAGTGAAGCAGATGAGACTGCACAGGGAGGACTTTGAAATCCTGAAAGTGATTGGCCGAGGAGCGTTTGGGGAGGTAAGTACACAATGTTTTAAATGACACATTTGAATCCTAATACGTTTCAAAAGCTACAATGAATGAATGGTTATTCATCTTGCTAAGAGCTGTTAACTTGTTAAGTAAGTAGGTTTCTAGTTTACACTGAGAACATTTGTACTTCTTTTATATTTCCTCAAGGCCTATGTGAGGGTAATAACGTCCATGGCATTTTACTTTATTTATAAGTACATACCACTGCTGAACCTGAATAATACACAAAAGCCTTATGTCCCACAGAAAATCTGAAAAATAGTTTTAGTATGGATAAACATTTACCTAATTGGACATAAATTATACAATGGGCATTCCAAACTGAAACTCACAAGTTTTTACTTTGTTTCCCTTAATTTCAGGTTGGTTCTTTAATTGCAGTGTGTTTCCCCAATACACCTTTTGTCCAATCCACTTTTCCATTTATACTCAGGTGAACTACCAAGTTGATGACAGCAAGAAGCAGAGATTTTAAGCACAGAAGTGTATTTTCTAGTAAATTGCTAACATCCACAAATGAGTGTTGCTTGGATGTTTTTTATCCTATAGGCTGCTCCTGTAGCTTCAATGCCATGGTGTACAGAAAACAAAATGAGGGGGGTGATTTCGTTTAAGCGCAATGTCCTTGTGTAATGCCCTCTAATGTCAGTTGTGAGCAATTTTGATCAGCACTCTTGCCACAGATTGTTCTAGGCTAGTTGTAATTCTTCATTAAATGCATCAAATTGTGATACCATGTTTAGTAAACTGGTTGTATGCACATTTATCCCTATTTGTGTCCAGCCACTCTGTAGAAAACAGCAAAGGTTTATGTGATAAATAGCCATGTTGTAGTGTTCAGGTTCTGCAGTGGCAAGTATCTGGAAGAAAAGCAAAATGCAAGGGACATTTTGATCCTCAAGCATGCCTCAAGGGAATCTGAGTGGAGCAGGAATGTTGTTGATGTTGCTTCTGTTTTTTTTTTCTGCATCTCGTTGCTTTTTACTCTTCACCAATGTTCAGCTTTATGCTACCGTAAACAGCCGAAGAAGAATGTAGCGGTCATCCTTAAACAGTTATTTGACGTATGCAATTCAGCCAGTGTGTTTATAAAAACTAAAGGCATCAAGGATCTGAATATATGTCCTGAAATGGATATTACTTTGAAGTGGGAATGAAGAAGAGTTGGTAGAACACTGATGCCATTTTTGATTCTAGTTTTTGTTCTGATTCTTCATCGATTTCTAGTTGCTTTTCTATGTGGGTATGAAAAATGGTTTACACAGGTTTTGACCTTCAACATACCTGTTTTATTATTTCTGAGTCTGAACAGTGTAGAATATCTGCCTAATAACATTTTCAATTTTTTATTAATTTTTCTAAAGCCTTTTTTTAATTGTACTTTCTTGGTAATATCTAGCATCTGATATCTAGGGCTGTAAATCATGAGTTTCCTCACAGTTCGATCCTATTCGATTATTTTATCCAACGATTCAATAGTTTTCGATACCTCAAAATTTGCAGCAATGCAATTCGCTTTGACGCATTGGATCATGTGCTGTTTTGTTTCATGCATTGATACAGATAGGTAAATATTTGCACTCCAGATATCTGTGTTGTGTTACTTTAGTTGTTGTGGAATAAAGCATTCGGTTTATCTTGGTAACTTGGTGTCTTGGAACTTTTTCTTTTTTTTTTCCGTTTTATGCACCTTTTTTGCTGTGTTCTGTCTTCTGCTTTCCTCTTCTTTTTATAACCTGCAAGAGATAACATAATGGACTCATGTAATTACTTAAAGAAATTATTCATCTTTAAGTTTTGACCTGAATACGGCTTCCTCATTTGCTAAACAAATTTATTGGGTTTGTTCAAAAATAGCTCTGGTGTTTATCATTTTCAACTGTGAAGCATGAACTTGCAATGGAAATGTACAAAAATGGCTTTTGTGACAAAATGTATGTAGGATTCAGAATGTGTTGTTTTTAGAATAACTCATGGTAGTTTTTTTAAAAGAAAAAGATTTATCAGTTTTTGCAAATGAACTCCACAAATGGAGAGAAAATTGAGAATTCTAAGCTGATGGGCAAGTCTAGTAGCTGTTGGTATTCTCAAAGCTCTCTAGAGCAAAATAGTCTGTTATTATCTAAGTGGATGAAATTACACAATATTTGTACAGCATTTATAAATGCTTAAAATAAATGCTTCACTGTACTGATTACCATAACATTAAAACCACTAAACAATTTTGACAAGGGTCCAAATTCAGATAGCTGGATGACTGGGTGAGAACATCTCTAAAACAGCAGGTCTTATTGGGATATTGGCAGTATGTAGTGGTTAGTACCTACCAAAAGTAGACAGGGTCATGGTTGCCCAAGAATGCAATACTGTGTCCACCAGAATGTGCCAACAATGGGCACATGAGCATCAGAACTGGACCATGGAGCAAAGGAAAAAGGTGGCCTTGTCTGATGTTTCACATTTTCTTTGAACATGTGAATGAGTGCGTGTGTACCAGGATGCATTATGAAAAGCGGGCAAGTCAGCAGAGCCAGTATTATGCGCTGGGCAGTTTCCTACTGGGAAACCTTAGGGTCCTGGCTTTCAGGAATTATACTTTGACACTTAGTAGATTTGAAGGTGATACACTAAATTTGCCAGTTTATCTTGGTCCGAATGAACATCTTGTGGACAAAGAGGGCCCACCTTACAAGTTACAGGACTTAAAAAATGTGCTGCTAACATTTTGGTCCCAGATACCACAGCAGATCTTGTGGATAGCTTACCTTAACTGTTTAGGGCTGTTTCGGGGATACCCAGGCTGGTGGTTGTACTGTTATGACTATTTGCTGTATATTATAAACATTAAAGAAATAAGCCAAGCCAAATACTTTTTTCCAGAGAATGTTCTGCACTTGTGAAAGTCTGCATTAATTAGTTTATATTTTCTTTTGTTATTTGAAGCAACCAAGCTCACAATTCACGATTGATTCTCTTGGCTGCAGTGACTTACACAATCTCTCCCTGCTTGAATTTCCTGACCATATAGTGCAGCAGAATGATGAGCCCTGTTGTTCAGTACAACACTACATGTTCAGCAACAACTTGGTTTTAGGCATTTGAATCCTCTTTCTTGACTTGTGCCATTCCCCTTCAGAAGAGAAGAGTAATTAGGAACATACAGTGGGTACTGAAGTATTCAGACCCCCTTCAATTTTTCACTCTTTGTCATATTGCAGCCATTTGCTAAAATCATTTAAATTAATTTTT
>JBBPDA010000001.1:35491933-35536084 GCA_037974385.1 Arnoldichthys spilopterus
CTCTCTCTCTCTCTCTCTCTCTCTCTCTCTCTCTCTTTCTCTCTCTCTCTCTCTCCCTCTCTCTCTCTCTCTCTCTCGTCCATACTATGTGCCTGTTTCCTTCTGTCCCATTCTCCCTCTACTTCTCTTGTCTATTCTCTGAGACATCAGCTCTTTTGCTTGCACACTAGTACTTTAAAATTGTCCTATGTGTATTCCTCCTGCAAATATGCCCATGTTTACACGCTCTAGCACGCCTCTGACGCGTCCTGCTCCTCTGTCTGGCATACGCTGCCAAATTTGGGAAAGTCTGACTGCTGTGCTGTGTGGCTGGCTCTGCAAAGGGCAGGAACAGCCTTCTTGTTTATTTATGTTTTCCTGTTGGGTAGCTTGTTGAGAGAATAGTGTGTATTCAAAGAGGTGACCTATAATGTCCTATATATGTGGCAGTGCACATTTTATTGTAGTTTGGATTTGCCATTGAAATTTGTTAGTGTGAAACTGATCATTGTGAACCAAGCTACTGCAACTGTCTTGCTAAAAACTTTGTTGGAGAAGTTACAGCAAGCAGTGTGGCTTATGTACTTCTTATTCGTTAGACGAGATGTCAGCACAAATGTACTGTTTGACTAAGTAGATCTGTAGACCTTTGCTATCAGTGTTCCTCTCAGAGGTCACAGCTTTGGCTGCAAAAGGTTGGGGGTGAATCAGTGTGTCTGATCAGGATGTGCATGAGGAAGAGGAGTTATTTTTAACCGCTGCTTCACTTAGGCTCACTGATCCTTGACCACACACAGACATACATACACCCTCCCCTCCCCTTTGCTAAGTCCACCACCTGCCCACCTGTGACACCTGATCTTCACCAGCTCTTCACCAGCTGCTTCACTCAGAGTTTTTCTAGCTGACATAGATACTCTCTGTCCTCACACTAATATCGTGGTTTCTTTCAGTTGATGCACCTTTTTTGTTTTCTGTTGTCTTCAAAGAACTAATTGTAGTCCACTTTGTATTAAATTTCACTTTAAGAATGCCTGCAATAGCAATGTACCTACTGGTGATGTCCTTGTTACACATGGATGACAGTAGTGTAGCTTATGTCATTACACATGTTTATAAACTTACTAATTAATACTCATGTAATTACATGTTATTAAATAGGAAACACATGTGTAATTACACAAACAAAAACAGCATCTCATGCATGTTTCTACTTGTATTGTTAATGTGTAATTACACACTTAATATAAAATGGGACCTCATTCACACTTAAATGAGCTGTGTTAATGTCAGTAGACCAGTGTTATTCATCTGTCCCACAACATCACAATTCTGGGGACCTCAATATTTTCAGAGTTTCAGGATTTATCTCCTCAGCCTTTGAATCATTTAGGAATTGGGCTGAAGAGCAACAAATGCAAAAAGCAGCTATGCAGAATAGCATTGAGTGATTTGTATGCTATAGTTATCAAACTTTTTGGCAGGTCTTGCTGATCTGTCATTATTTCTTCTACAGTTGTGTGTATTCCGGTCACCCTTACTTTGTTATTGACTCATCGCACACTACATGAACATTACCTTGGTTATTTTTCTGTTCTCAAGATCAGTGTTTATTCTCCTGAGAACCAAAGAAAAAAAGTGTCTTCCAATTTCTTTTTTTGTGTGATTTTCTATCTATTTGGGCCTAAAAAAACACCTTACAATTTAAATTTCTTTGAATATATTTTTTTATTTTAATTTTCCAGCATGTCCACTGTAGAGGACAACAGGACAATTTCCATGTGAAAATTTATATGAATTTAGAAAATGAAAAAATGAACATATTATATCTTTAGAAAATCTGTTAAATCCATATGAAGATCAAGTTCAAGAAACTCGATTTTAAGGAACTCGGGAGGAACCAAGACTCAAAAGGGGAACCTATCCTCCTCTGGTCGACACTGGATAGCAATTATAAACAATAGTAAAAGGAAATAATCTAGCGGCAACAGTAAAAAGCCTAAGTTCATGGTAAAACATTTTTCTGAATTTAGAAAATTAATAAAATGGACAGATTATATCTTTAGAGTGATATTAACCCAAGAACTTATTCAGTTTGATCAAAACAATAAAATTATGAATTATAAATCATGGAACATAAGTATTTCTGCATTTCTTGTTCCTCTGGATGTTTTAGCTGTGATAATCCTGTAAGCATGTTTTTTTTTTGGTTATGCAGAGGAACATCTTGCATTTGGTGCACCTTATATATGTCTAACCATTGCAGCCCTTGTTCCTGCATCTTTCTGCATGTTTTATGTCCATCTTTATTATCAGGTATAGAATCCTCTCTGCCTCACTTATTTCTTCTACAACAACGTGCAGTCATTAAATACATTAAAATGGTCCTGGTATCCACTACAGTTGACATTCATTAAATGACTGCTATTTCAAAACAGAAATAATGAAACATGTTAATAAACAAGAATATGTATAATTATCGTGGTAAAAATATCAATAGATAAAGAATATTTAACTTCTCCTCTTTCCTTAAAATGTGGTTGTTGGTATGGTGGCCATATTGATAGAGAAAAAAAACTAAAGTTCCCAGGATTTCCTCTACGGAATACTATAGAGCTTGATGGGGTAACTCCAAATACTTAAGGAGTGAACAGAATGTCCACTATAAAGGACATAAATGAGTGGGCCGGGTCTCAGGAGGGAATATTTATGTTTGTTTAAAACGGAATGAACGCACGTGTTTGTAGGCCCATCACAATAGCTAGACATGGATACGTCAAAGTTTCTGTGTCCAAAAAACCCCCAATAATTTAAGAAAATTCTAAGACCAAAACGTACATTCATTCAGTTATATAAAATAATCTTAAAAGGACATTAGTCCTGTGAAAAAATAAGTACACCCCATGGACAATGTTAATTTATTTCAACATATTTGAACAAGAAAACATTTCACCCTCTTTAAGACAGAACTTACAGATAAAGGTGATATACTACAAAACTACTAGGAAAGCTTTTCAATAAGTTATTAAACAAAAAATATCAGTATTATCTTTCTGTATAGACAGTAATTACACCCTAGTAGCTAGTATTGCCTCCTTTAGCAGTAATCACTTCTTGTAGGTGTTTTACATAATTGTATATTAGACAGATATGACACGTTGGCTTAGTGACTGAAATTTATGACCATATAAAATTCCTTTAGTTGTTTGATGGCTCTCTTGCATGTACTGTCCTTTTTGAACATTTCAATAGGGTTTAGAAGCCTTCCATTCTTCTTTTTGAGCCATTCTTTGGCGGATTTGCAGGTGTGCTTAGGAGCATTATCCTGTTGAAAGGTTTATCTCTGGTTCAGCTTCAACTTTGAAAGAAATTGCCTTATTATTTTTATGCACTTTTTGATACTATGTAGAATTCATAGCTGCATTAATGACAGCAAGCTGCCTAATTGCTGAGGCAGCTAAGGACAGTTTATATGGGATTGTCTTCTGAAAAGCTGTCTTTGATCACCACACTTGTGTACTGTTCCTGTGGCCAAACAGCTTTCTCTACATTATTCCAAAAGACTTGTTCTTTGCCTATATGTTTAATGACAAGCTGTAGTCTTGCTGTAGTGTTGTTTTTTGGGAGCAGGGTTAAACCTATTTTTTTCATCCTATTATGTGCATGCACTTAATTTACCAAAAAATATGTGGCATACTTATGACTGTCTGATACATACTGGTTAACATTAATTTGGCAACTCCACTCACGGCAGCATTCAAAAGAAAAAACACATGTGGACACATTTTAGCAACATTTATAAAACTTCTCGTAGTCACTGTGGATACAAAATCAGTGGGAAAAAATAGCACCAAGCTTGAGAGACATTTGAAGGTGTACCACCAAGGATATATGACATGAGACTGTTCATTAAACATAGACCGCTGCTCTTTTTTTGTTTGCTTGACTTGTTCACATTAATTGTACAGACTCTTGGTTTCGTTATCTGGGTGCAGGATGGATGTAAACATGCATTGTGGATATTTATTCAGCTGTAAAAAATTTTAATAAAAGCCTTCAGCTACAGCAGTGGTCCTCAGGAACAGCATGGTTGTGTATGTGTGCTGGACACAAAAATGACATCCAACTTCAAAACATCTTGTACACATGAGAAATGTCTTGAGCCTGACGCTGAGTAACATCCAAACCTTTTTCACTAGTTAAGCCCAGGCTTTGTTAAGACTGGACATAGGCTTGACAAGTCGATTGGTTCCTTTACTACACTAAAGAAATGAGAAGCAATGTAACAATTTAATTCACTCTGTTAATACACTGGATATGATGAACATTCTGTACATATAGCAAGGGGCGGAGATAAACAAAGCTAAAGTTAAACGCTTCAACTCTGCAGCAGTTATGGAGCCGTGTAGGCACCAGAATCTCACCACTGCACAGTTTAAGGTGGAACTGGAAAATGTACATTTTCGTGCATGCAGCCAGGTTAAATGAAGGCCTTGTATTTTGTTGAGTGTAGTTTCCTTGCAAAACTCTGCATATATGTGCAAGTTTTTATACTAAGATTTTGTTATAATTTTTTTGTGCTAACTTGATGTAGTTGTGACAGCATTCTCATTGCTGTATTATTTATTATGACACTTGTGCTATTCCATTTATTTATTTTGCGTCTGAAAGCTGTTGAAAGCCATTTTTTGCTGCTGTGCAGCTGGATTATTCACGTTACCTGAAGTGTTTGCCTGACTAGCCTTGTAGAAGAACATACAAGTTGGCAGGTAGGAGGGTGGGCAGGCAGGTAGATTTGAGAGGAATAAAATGACTGAATGGGCCTTTTAATAGCTGTACACCTGCCACAGGTGACAATTCTTTTCTTTTTATTGTATTCTATTATATTCATTATTAAATATTTTGAGTGCTGTGTGATGGAGACCCGATAAGTTATTTTTAAAATGTATTTATTTTTGCTTACATGCCCATTAGAGCTGGATTGTTAGGGGCTGCTTTAACAAACTTTGCCTTAAATATAACAGTATCAGTTTAATTATCACTGCTAAAGTAACAAGTTGACCAACTGTGGAAATTGACAACACTACTGAGCTCATTTTTGAATATTTGATTACAGTTAAAAAATGTTTAGTACAGCTGAACATTGAATTATTGTGTTCTTTCTGGAGGTATGTCTGTGGTACCACTAGGCTTCCAGTAAGGAGTCTAATGAGAGACACCCCCACCAAGTATTTCACTGGCTCATAGGACAGTACTGGATCTTCTTCCAAGATGATGGTGTTATACTTTGCTGACCAGTGGTAAATTGTATCCTCTACCTCCCACAACTGTTTTGTGTTTGGTAATGAGCTGCCACCTGCTGGGCTGGATGGTGTGTAAGCCACCATGAACAGTCTCATGTGGTCACTAACATGAAGACCAAAGTCAGTAAGGCATAGCAACATTGCAAAGTTTCTCCAGAACTGTAATTATTGATTGTTTCTAAAACTGTGTGCTTTTAATTAAAAAAACTTTTTTAAAAAATGTATATACATAATCTTCTATTTGTAAATATAATGTAATATAATTATGCATAAGAAGACCAGACCAGTTTGTTGAATGTCCATTTTATTTTATTTGCATCTCCAAATAGTGCTGTGTGATATGGTTAAAAAGAATATATTATAAAATATATGTTTCAGTCTTTTGCTGATGAACAGTATATATATATATATATTGGTATTCATTTCCTCTCCAAAATCAGTTAAACAGTGATATTATAATAGAAGGGTCATAATACTAAGCAAAATATTTTAAATACAGTGTGATACAAATTTGGAGGGAAGCACTGCATTACCAAGTAGATCAAAAATGTTTACTGCAGTTTGAAATAATCACAAGCTGTTATACTTGGTTTTCTTTAAATTAACCCAAGGAGAAGTGGTGCACAATCACATTTTTTAATATGACATCTTTACTCAGTCTTTTTGTACATTTTTGAAACTTACAACGATGAGCAAATTTTCTTGTGCAGGGAATTGATTCCTATTTGACTGTGTGAGTATGATTGTGTTGTATGTATTCAGTGTCTTTATTGCTTGTGGTTTTCGTTTTACTAACACATACAACACTCATATGTGCAGAAAAAGTAGGACTAGTATAGCTACAACTACAGCTACAGTCTTCAGACACTCAGTTGTCTGAATTCAATTAAATACGTTTTTTAATTAAGATCATTGTAATTTTTAGTGTTGCCTAACTTTGTATCAAAAATCATCTTATATGTAAAACATATTTAGAATATTGCCCTTCAAACAAAGCCTGTAATCTATTTAAAACCAGTTTGATTAAAGATTATTTTTGAAGAACCTACATAAGAACTGTGTGAAATCTTACCAAACACACCCACTTATCTCATCCTCTTGTGAGCCGAACGATAACAAAGATCCTCATAATTTCACCACTAGTGGAAGATGAATTCCCAAAACTGTTGTGGTTTGTTTTCAGTATGATTGAGTGATCTGCCTGTTCAAAAGTTCTTGCCCGTGGGTCACCAGTTTCACAGATGAAAACTGAAGTTTACAATCACGGAGGACAGAAAAAGTTTCTTTAAATGGTAAAAATTGCAAAACTGGGAAACTATTTTTCACTGACTTGTAATTCTCCGTTGGATAAATCCCAGAAAGACTGATTGGAATGTCACAATATTTAATGTTCCAGTGGAATTCAGTTAATTTGTCTCTTTTGGGTGAAATGCTAATAGAAGCATTTCTTCAGCTGGTTTGCTTGTAAACGCTGCTCCCTTTTCTCTTGGGCTTTGCTGTTCACAGTAGCTTAAGCTTTTTGTAAACACTGGAAGAAAGTAGAGAGAGAGGAGGAGGAACAAATAAACAGGGTCTTTAATGAGGAGTACTGCGTGGTCTCTCACTTTCTCGGAGCCTATGCAAACACAGTCAACCACAAGCCAGAAAAACTCAGAAGGAGAAGTCAGAGAGTCAAAATGTGTGGAAAGCAATCATTTTTAGGGAGAGTGATGCCCGTTTTAATTTGACTTTATTTTAGTGTTAATGAGTGACTGATTATAAAGGCTTAGGAAACTATGGCAACATGCTGAGGTGATTTGTCTCTCACAGGTAGAGAAATATCTTGTCTGTACAAGGCGGTTTGCAAACACTGCTCTTGCCTGTATCATCACTGTACATGTTGTATCATCAAGGGCAGGTTAACCTTCATGTACAGGTACAGGTCATCCTTTTATTGTCACCTATAAAGGAACCCCAGGCCTCTGACACAGTGAGTTTTTAGTGCTGTCTTCTTCTGGGCATGCTAATATGAGCCCTGCAGAGCCTGCAGCACTAATGGGAAGTTAAAATTACAGTCATGCCTCTTGTATCAATGTCTATGGCCTCAGTGTGTTATGATATGGCCCCTTGCAAGCATATGTTGTTGTTGGAGGTGAACTGCAGCTTCGTATTGTGTAAGGAATGCTTTCCTGAGCTCGTGACCCAAGAGTGAAGGTGATTTTGGAAGAAAAATAGCTAACGCAGGGCTCCTCTATGCTGAACATTCTTGTTGCTGTTACTTTGCTTAGTGTTATCCCTGTTTATTTTAGAACCTGACAGTCATTGTTTATGCATATGTAGCTAGTTTTCCTTTATTTGTTCTAATTTACGGTTCTTATTGTATTTATTTTAATATAGAGCAAATATAGTGAGATAATGAATGGTCTGTCCCTCTCTTGTAGAGACATCAAGCCAGACAACATTCTGCTGGATGTGAATGGACACATTCGGTTGGCTGATTTTGGCTCTTGCCTTAAACTCATGGAGGATGGAACGGTAAGAATGGCCTATGCTTCACTTTTTAAAATTGTTCTTAACCTTTTAACCAGAAAAGCAATGAATAGAAAAAGTGAGAACTGTATGTGATTTATGTATGTGATTAAACATCCATGTTTAACAGGCGTGTTTCAGAACAGGGAGGTTGTAGGGTACATTTTAAATATGGCTGAGAGACAGAGCGAATGAAAAAATGGTTAAATCATGGGTGGTGCTTGTCTACACACCTATTGTACATTTAGGGTACTCCCTGGCACACACTCAGTCAAAACAAAGAAAGTCTCTATGTGAATAGTTGCAGTTGCTCCTTAAGGCTCATTAATGCTCAGCGTTACATACGTCTACAGATACAAACTGAGCTTTCTGTCTGTGCTCTGCGTTACTTTCGTCCATATTTATGCATGTTTTCTAAAAGCTTGCTGACATAGACCAAATGGAACAGTACCACCAATTGTTCAATAAGCAGTGAAGCCAATTGCTCAAGAGAGAGACAACAAATCCATTTTAAGAAATCGTAAAACGCCAGGCTGCCTCCACTTTCGCCTCTCTCAATGTTATTATGACCTCCTCCACTGTTGCCATGTTTGTTGTTGTCAGAAATGTTTGTACCACCTCATGGGTGTATTGCTGATCATCGATGGCAGCGAAAACTATGTATGGAAGTTTGTTACATCGCTTAAAGTGGACGTATGGATTTTCATATGTAAAGGGAGCAATAATGAAACTATAGCCAAACAGCTAAACTAGCAGCTTCACTGCTTCATATGTGTATAAACATTGTTTTATTAGCTCCGACCACTAAAGACCATTGCATCTGAAATGCTGGCTTGTCAAAAAATGTCTGTTATCTGATGCTGACCATGGAGTGAATTAAACATCATACACTAAGAGGCTAAATGTATGCAGACACCTGACCGTAGCACTTACGAGATTGCTGGACATCACATTCTAAAACTAGAGTCATTAATATGGACTATAGGAGCCTCCACTCTTCTGGGAAGGCTTTTGGGCCGTGTCTTTGTGAAAAGCTAAAGTCATCAAACCATGTCTTTCATGGACTTTGCTTTGTGCACAGGGGCAAAGACATGCTGGAACAGGAAAGGACATTTCCCCATTTTGTGCCACAAAGTTGGAAGCATGTAATTGTCTAAAATGTCTTTGTATACTGTAGCATTAATATTATTTTACCTGAAACTTTTTCCTTAGGCTGTAACCCCTTCTCCAACTTTACTTTTCTCAGTATGCATTCCAGCAGGTAGTGTTAGACTGCACAGTAGTGAAGTGTGATCAATCACTCCCAGAAAACTCATTTCCACTGCCCCAAAGTCCAATGTAGGTTTACACCACTTCAGCCAGCATAGCATAGCAATCTTAGCCTTCTATACAGCTGCTCAGGCATGACAACCCATTTCATGAAGTTTCTAAAACACAATTATTGTGCTCATGTTGCTTCAAGAGGCAGGAACTCTGTAGTAAGTGATGCACCAGAGGATGCAAGATTTCACATGCTTTGTGCTTTAGGAAAGGAAACGTTTCAAAAAAATGAAAAGTTTGAATTTGTGAATTCCAAAAACATTTAAGCCTTCATGAGGTGTTTTTTAGACAAATTCTATAAAGCATTGTTTTGCAAAATTGAAATGGAAACATTTTTCATGACACATTTTAGGTTGTGGAATGTTGTCTTGAATTACAGCACTATTTGCTCGCAGAGTCTTTCATCGAGTGTTTAACCTTTCCCCAAGTATTGCACAGTATTTTTCTTACAATTATAGAATGTTCAAGTTTTCAACATTTGATATGTTGTCTGTGTTCTGTTTTCATCTCATTTAGTTTTTATTTTCATTTTACACTATTATTATTATAGAGGGTGTGCAATGTAGTGTTACATTGGGCCAAGGTCACTGTGTTAGACACCCAGTGAGTGGCAGCTTTAGTGTTTATCTCAAAAGCTGCGAACACACACCTCGCACACACAAAAACACATCAAAAACGGGAAAGAGCATCGTCTGGACACAACTGCAAACATCAACACTGTGGTAAGTTGTAAGGGTCACTGTTGAGTCCAACTGCCTTTAAATTAAGCAGTTTAAATTAAGAAATTTCCCAATGTCACTCTCAGTCATGTACCAGCATCTTTTGCCACTCAGTCCAACTAAGGGAAGTGACAACACTGCATACCCTCTATTATTGTTATTATAATTAATTATACAGGGTTACTTGATTTTGTTGCAGAAAAATTATATTTAAACTACAAACAATATAAAAGTCTGACTGCACATCTCTCACAATATCAGTGACAGATTTGAAAGGTAAATGTACAAAATGAGTTCTGAATTCCTGTTTAATCCTTACCTGGCTCAGTCAGTGGGCAGTGATCCCTTTAGAATTGTTGCCAGGGCAGTTTATCTACTTTCATGGAAAATCCTAAAGCAATGCAAAACCATGAGGAGTGTGTCTCATGACCCTTATCTGAGATTTGCTGCTATTTTTTGGCACGTCACAGACAGCTCGGCAGGATTTCCCTCTTTCCTCCGACAAGACGAGTGTGAGTGCGTGTGTCTCAGCATGCTCACACGTGCGTGCTTAAAGCTGTTCGTGTGTGTTTTTACGTGTGTGTGTGTGTGTGTGTGTGTGTGTGTGTGTAGATGGACTGAGTCACAGTAGGAGAAACTGCAGATTTATTGCCTCACTTCCACAAATTCTTCCAGCTGCACACATCTGCACATAGGCTTCACTCAGCTGGCTTCTGCCTGCTCAGCCTCCTGACAGGGAGCACCATTCCCCCTGTCCTTCACCAGTGCTGGGCCTCTTCTCTCTAAACAACCTCTCCTCTCTTCTCAACACCGGCGTGGCTGGCTGCTCTTTAAGAGTTTATCTTGTGGAAAGACACACACAGTACTGTGAAACTGAGGCCAGGCATGGTTCTGCTGGATGTGTCCAGTGTGAGAGCATGAACCACTGTGCTTCAACACATTTGCATTTCATTGTGATGACCCTTGTGGAAAAGGAGAAGCATTCCTGAGCACTGATTGTATCAAAGCTCAGACAGAACTGAGAAACATTTTGTTTTTCAGCATCAGCCATAGAGTAACTGATGAAACCTGGTCACATATGCTCTTAGAGACAAGGGCTTATATTTGTTTTCCTGTTGTCATTGTTGAAAGTCTGGCAACAAAGTGTACTCTCTACAGACTCTACAAGATCTTGCCTCTCTTACAACCATTAAGACCTGGTGTTCCATAGATGACTTTGTCTTCAGTTATACTGCCTTCATCAGGCAGGGAAAGTGCTGGTCTGTCTTTGTGAAAGTTTAGTGCTCAGGCAACCTTTCTCTGAATTAAAATATGACTTTATAAAATGTTGACAATAAAGAGTATGAGATTTATTACTGCATCTGAAGAAGAATTCTTTCACTGGGACTTCTTGCAAAGAACTCTAATATCTTTCTTTGTTATTTTTCACTTGCTTTGCCATTGGGCTGATAGTGTGATGTGTTATCTTTTAGGTGCAGTCCTCTGTGGCAGTAGGCACTCCAGATTACATCTCTCCTGAGATCCTGCAGGCCATGGAGGATGGCAAGGGCAAGTATGGCCCTGAGTGTGACTGGTGGTCTCTTGGCGTCTGTATGTATGAAATGCTGTATGGAGAAACTCCTTTCTATGCTGAATCCCTGGTGGAGACTTATGGCAAAATCATGAACCACAAGGTAAGGAATTTTGTTACGGTCACTGTGTGATGTGATTGCCAGAGAAGTCGCCCGTAGTATTTACATACCAGTTGTTACATTGCCAATTAATGTTGTTCAGATTGGGTGAAGCTACTTTCAGAAGTGTTTTTAAAATGATTATTCCAGTCATTGAGAATCATCTAATGGAACATTATCTTTTCAATATTTTAGGAACGGTTTCAGTTCCCCGCCCATATCACAGAGGTTTCTGAGAATGCCAAAGACCTGATCCGCAGACTCATCTGCAGCAGGGAGCACCGGTTGGGCCAGAATGGTATACAGGACTTTAAGCAGCACCCCTTTTTTTCTGGCATTGACTGGGACAACATCCGCAACTGTGATGCACCCTACATTCCTGAAGTCAGCAGCCCTTCAGACACCTCCAACTTTGATGTTGAGGATGACTGTCTCAAGAACTCGGTGGGGTATAGTTTTGTCATGTGACTTTGTTAGTTTATAACTAGAAGGAAACAAGTTGTGTTTTTAAGTTGCCAAGTGACTTCCTGAAGAGCTTTGTGTATATTTAGCTAATTTATTTCATTTTCCATTTTTAGGAAACAATGCCTCCTCCTTCTATAACAGCCTTCTCTGGACACCATCTTCCATTTGTAGGCTTCACCTACACCAGTCAGTGGTAAGGTCTTGGCACACAGCTGACTGTTGTTCTCCTGTCAGCTGAGGAATTCACTACAGTTACCATTTTCTTGACAATACCTCTTGAGGGTTGAATTTTTTTCTAAATTACATTTTGGTTGGACTGTGAAAAATGCTGTTTTCTGACTCGTAGATCAAGTAGTGCTGCTTTAAAAGTCAGAGCGACATGGTTAATAATATTTCAAACAAACTGCGCTATAAACCTGCCCACTAAATTTACAATAGACGGCCACATAACAGTCTTAAATGAGCAGAGGGCTAACTTTGTTTAAACATGTAAACATGTAAACATGCACCAGCATGTCCATTTGTTTAGATTTAAGCTAGCATGTATGGCTGATCTCACAAGAGGGTGGAGAGATAGACTGAGGTAAAGGATCAAAAGAGTGGCAGCAATGGAAGTAGCTAATTAACTGCAAGTTTGATTGTACTTCAAATCTAAATAAAGATTTAAGACATTATTTGTCCTAAAATATAGGATAAATAAAGATGAATGTTTATCACCAGAACAATGAAATAATCTCTCCAGAACACCTGGCAGTTAGTTTAATTAACTGATCTCAATTGATCTTTGTTATTTAATATTTATTTAATAAACATTTGATTTATGTCTTTGGATTGTGTGTATTAGTAAAAACTAGTGAGTAGTAAATACAGTATTTTTGTAAATGTTTTAACACTTAAAATAATAAAGACATTCTTGTTATATATTTATATAGCATATATAATACATATTGTTATATTTTTTTATCATTTTAGAGATGGGTATTAAATAAGTACCAGAATCGATAAAAAGAATCAGAGTCAAAACAATTAAAACGATTCCCAGTCTTGGTGCACAGAAGCATCTCCTTCATCTTTTGTGAACTTCACTTTTAACTTTTCACAGCTTTAAAAAAAGGCGGTGATAGATTTGCAGGACTAACAGTTGTGTTCTGGACATTCTGTCATGTTTTATCCTTTTGTTGTTTGAAGTTGAAAATATTGAAAATGAAAATATAGAATGTTAATATATAGAAGATTGATACACAAAGCTTGTATCCTGAGGTGATGTGGCTTGATAAGACTTTGTTTAGTTTAAAGCTGTGGTTGTGAACGTGCACTAAAATGTAGAATGTCAGATGACTAAAGGCTTCAAACGAGATTTAAAAACTGTTTGCCTGACATTTGGTTTCTGACTCCTGTGCTTCCAGCTCGTTGTCAGACCGTGGGTGTCTACGCGAGTCTGCAACACCTGTACAAATGGACATGTGTGTACAGCGTAGTTTGGAGGAGAGCCTGGCCACTGAAGCGTATGAAAGGAGGATCCGCCGTCTAGAGCAGGAGAAATTGGAGCTTAGCCGTAAACTGCAAGGTCTGTCTCCCAATCACAACAAAGCACTGTAGTTCACATGGATAGCTGTTTGCAGTCTAGCTGTTGACTGCTTATTTACAAAATCAGGATTGCAGTGACTACTTGTGGAGCCGTTTGTTCAAGAATGGTGGTGTTTAATTTAGAGAAGTGTCTTTGAGGTTATTCCGTATTAACTCGTGTTTGTTTCATTTTTTAGAGTCTACCAAGACAGTGCAAGCTCTGCAGTACTCCAGTGGTGATGGTCCTGTAACTGCTAACAGGGAATTTGAGGTTCGAAGGCTGAAGGAGGAGGTTGAGAATTTGAGGACACAGATTGCAGGTATCTGAAAATTTATGCCACACTACTTATAAGGTTGTAGTTGCTATGTACAGTAATACAGCACAGATACATGTACAGTAGCCCCTGATATTTATACATTTTTTGTTGTCTTGTTCGTCTTTTTCTGTTGTCTTTTGCTATCTATTATTGCTTCCTCTTTCTAGACTCTGGACAGTTAGAGCAGAAGTTGGAGCAGGCTAGTTCATCCCGCAGGGATCTAGAAGAGTCCACCAAACACATTCGCTCTCTAGAGAAACAGATGAAGGCAATGAAGCAGGAGAGAGAGGATCTGCAGAAGGTACAGCTTTACATTTGCGAACAAATGTCTCCAATTGAGCACATTAGCTCCCTTGATCAGGTCTCAATATGGAGTATCGTGTTTTAGTGTGTGCCATGCTTTATAATGATAATTTATAATAATGATGACTTTAAATTTATGAACCTCTGTGTTTTTGTCTGCGTTCAGGATCTGCTTGAGTCTGCAGAGAAACTGAAGGCTCAGGCGAAGGAGCTGAAAGAGGCAGACAGCCAGAGGAGGCTAGCTATGCATGAATTCTCAGAGATGAGTGAGAAGGTGACAGAGCTTCGTTCTCATAAGCAGCGTCTCTCTCGCCAACTTCGGGATAAAGAGGAGGAGTTGGATGCTGTCAACCATAAGCTGGAGGCCTTGCGGTTGGATGTGCGCAAAGCAGAAAGGACAAGAAAAGAGGTGGCGAATTGTATCTGATCTTAAACGGACACATCATTTTTTTTATTAGAGCTGGCAGAAAATGTCATTAAGTAAGCTTGTGTATGTACCACAGATGGAAAGCCAGGCAGAGGAGCGGGCTGCTGAAGCCCAGAAAGAAAAGAAGCTGAGGGAGCGTAGTGAGCAGTACAGCAAAGAGCTGGAAGAGGAACTTGAGGGAGTAAAGGTACACAAACACAGTATATAGTAGTATTGTACTGTATGGCTTTAGTATATAGTGTTTATTTCATTGTTGTAATTGTTTAGCATTTAAAGCACAGTTAAAGTGAAATGTCATCTGTAAAGAACCTAAATACATCTGTCTTTCTTAATTAAACACTGGGTATTTAATCTGTGTAATCTTAATTTAACCTGCTGTGGTAGCAAAAGCAGGTTGGTCGCTCTCCAGCCACTGGGGCTTCTGAGCAGCACCAGGAGCTGAGTAAACTGCGTGCAGACTTGGAGAAGAAGACCTTGTTCTATGAGGAAGAGCTCTCACGCCGCGACCTACAGCACACCAACGAGATCAAGAACCTGAAGAAGGAGCTCCGTGAAGCTGAGGCACTGCAGGTTTCCTTGAAAAAAGAGATCAAGATGCTCAAAGACAAGCTGGAGAAAACTCGCAGAGAAAGGTTCATCTCAAACCCTCAAAAATCTCTTTGCTTTTTATCTGTAGCCATAAATTCTTTCAGTCTACGATAATTTAACCATTCTTTCACCTCCACAGTCAAACTGAGCGAGAAGAGTTTGAGACCGATTATAAGCAGAAGTATGAGAGAGAACGAGTCCTGCTGACTGAGGAGAACGAGAAACTCTCAAGTGACTTGGAAAATGTGAGCTTCCTGCCTTTGTCCCTGTCTGTTTTTCTCTCTATTTGTTTTTCTCTTAAACATTATTTTGTCTTTTTATGGATTCAAGACATGCAAAGTGCCTATAGTAGCACACATGGAACACAATTATAACGACTATGATGCAAGACCTTCTCAAGTAGCCTGTGTGCTCTCTCTCAGAGGATGCTCTGGCATCTGAAAGCCTGACTTTTATAGCAGCACTAGATCAAAGGCAGTAAGAAAGCCAACACAGTGTGCTGTCTTTTTAGCTCCCATAAATGGTGTCCTCTTAAAACTCCCCCCCCCTCTCTCCAGCACGCTTTCTGCATTGTTTCATAGCTCATTTCAGTTGGTCACTAGAATCAAATAGACTGTTTTGCTCTGAAATAAGGGACATGACCCTACACACATACATAGGGGAAGAGTTCTTGGACAGGGTTGTGTAGTTGTGACAGTGTTGCAAAGTGAGATTGTGTGCTTTGTGAGACATAGAAAGGCTGTCCGTCCAGCCTTTTCTGAACACTATGAGTAATATTCTAGCAGAGCTTTCGGTTGAGAAATACAGAAGCAGCTGTCTGTCTTTGAAGTCAGTGTCTTTTAGCTTTGGAAAATGTGTGTCTGCCAGAATTTTCTTGGGAAGTCGGTCAGTAGCCTCAGCTTGTGTAAGCACAATGAATATGCTAAGAAACATTGGAATTTGAAAAACAGGATCCGTCTACTCTGTTTAAAACTGCTGCAGGGGTTCAGAGTGTTGGTTAGAGTGCACTTAAAACATGAATTGCTTGGAATAATTTGTCCATAATTGCAGTGTGGTGGAAAACCTCACTAGTCCTTGAAATAAACACACAATCCTCTGAATTCCTAAATCATTGCAGCCAACTAACAGACATGTTTACAGCCGATAGACAGAACCGTGACTCCACAGACTCATGTTTATAAATGAGATCAGAGGTTTAGGGGAGCCCCTGCTCAGAGTATCAGTGACATAGAGGCTACTTTCACCTCTCGCACTTTATTCAAACCAGCACATTACAATACTCTCTTTCCTGTGTATCTGTGTGTCTGTGTCTCTTTTCTCTGTTCTCTGTCTCTGTTTGTGACTCTCTACATCAACATTTTTCAAGTGTTTGTGTGGGTTTTTAATATTATTTACTGTGGTCAAGGACCAACTCTGAAAAGGTTTTGCTGAATATGGACTTGCAGCTACATGAGTGCTTAAAATGATTTATGAATCTCTTAGATAAGAGTAATAAATAGCAGCGTGGTTCTGGCTTTCACTAGGGGTCTAAAAGTTTAGTCACAGTTTGATCCGATAATTTTTTAGTCAGTGATCCAATACATTTTCGATACCTTTGCAGCAATACATTTACATTTTACTTTACTGAATCGGTTCAATGCGATTTGGTGGATTTGGTTCGATACCGAGATCTGCAGTCGTTATGAAATATGAATGTTATAAGCAAAACCAGCTTCTTTGTACATAATACTGCTCACAGTAAAATGCACTATTTTGGTCGATGCATCAATACATATCGATTCATTGTAACACCCCCAACTTTCATTAACTCATAGATTCCTTAATTTCCCAAAGGAACCTTCCCAAGGGATTAATAAAGTTTTAGTCTATCTGTCTAGATGTCTGTACGTGCTGCCCCGAGTCCTGGGCTTTTTTCCCTTATCTATTTCTTTTAAGAAGTCCTTTGTGCTTTATACTCTGCTAGGTCATGCACTTTTCACCAATAATTCTGCTGTGCTTGCTGCCGTTGGGTAACTGCAAAAGGCTACTTAATTTTGTCTGTAAACTGCATCACTGCTAAGGTTTTTATAGTATTATAGAACTGTTGCTCACTGAGGTCACCAAGTTATGTTGACTCAAAGGTGCTGTGGAGCTGTTGAGGGCAGTGGGACACATCCTTTACAGTAGTGTCTTTAATCCTTTTATCCGTTTGTGTATGATATGATTGTGATCTGTTTGTCTGTGTAGTTGACAACCTCATTTAAAAAGCTGAGCAGCAGTCATAAGCAGCTGGAGGAGGAAATGAGGGAGCTTGCTGAAAAGAAAGAGAGTGTGGCTCACTGGGAGGCTCAAATCACAGAGATCATCCAGTGGTGAGTGACACAGATTTGTACACCAAAGAGCTTTCTTTAGAAAGTATTCTTTAGCAGTTGAATAATCAGTCAGGGACGCAGGCAGTGGAGTTGCATAATGCCCTCTACTGGTAATGAATGGTAGTTTAGTTTTAAAACCATTTCCCATAGGGTGAGTGATGAGAAGGATGCACGGGGATACCTCCAAGCTCTGGCCACTAAGATGACAGAAGAGTTGGAGGGTCTGAGGAACACAAGTCTTGGAGCTCGCTCTACGGTAGGACGGAGTCTTGCTCTTTGACCTCTCACGTGAGGTTGTGGCTAAATGTTTGTTTTATTTTACTTAATTGTTTATTGTGGATTTGATGTTAATAAAGGAATTTTGTTTGTAGGGTAACTGCAGCACCTGTAAGATTTTTGCCTGTATTACAACAATATGTATTCTCCGTTACTCTGTGGTAGGACATGCCATGGAAGATGAGGCGCTTAGCTAAACTGGACATGTCTGCTCGTCTGGAGCTGCAGTCTGCGCTGGATGCGGAGATCAGAGCCAAGCAAACCATTCAAGATGAGCTTAACAAAGTCAAGGCTTCGAACATGGCCACTGAGTGGTAAGGACCATTTCCAGATATTGAATTCAGTCCTGAGTCCTGGATTTTGCTTCGTCTTTAATGATTCTCCTTCATCTTAGCAAACTAGAGGAATCTGAAAAGAAGAACCAGAATCTGCAGGCAGAGATTGAGAGACTTAAACGAGAAACAGATGATCTGCGGATGTCTAAGGGTAATCTTATCCACCTTCTTATTTTAGATTGACCTGAAGTCTCGCTGATTATATTTAGTTCACTTATCGCATTTTTTTTTTGATTCCATGATCTTTGTGTTAAAGGTGTCAAGCACCAAGATTCACAGAACTCTTTCCTTGCATTTCTCAATGCCCCAACCTCTGCTCTAGACCAGTTTGATGTGAGTATAGAGGAACAAACAGCTTCCATGATTCCCTTTCTTCATGCTGCTCCTGCAGATTTTTTAGGGTTTCTACTGTTCTACTGTCTTTTGGTTTTTTTGTTTTGCACTGATCTGGACTATTGACTTTAACAACCAGCACACATACTTTTTCCTAACTACTCTAGTCATTCTGTAGTTGTAATGTGGCTTTTGTTGTCTGTAGTCCCTCCCTGTATTAGTGATGTCTACTCTTTTTGTTTTTGTTTGTACTGAAGCGATCCCCTGCCTGTGGCCCAGCCAGCAAAGGCAGACGTGTAAGCTCTCTTTTTAATGGTGGTGTATTTAGTGCAGTTGACATTCTCTCTGTTTTCTTTGGTGTAATTTTCACTACCATTGTTATCTTTGAGCATTGTGTGGCTTTAGTGCATGTCTGCATCCTCTCTTTGCACGGAACTGGACTTGGCATCAACAATTTGCAACACTGTATATGTTTTATTGCCCTTGAACCATCCATCACTTCTCCTTCTAGTTCATTAAACCCAGATTTAGGAGGTGAGAATTAAAGACACTACACAGAAGGAACCATGTTATTTAGCATATAATCAGGATTTAGACTTCTTGCATAACGATGTGAATTTAATTAGGTTATTGTGTAAAGCTGTTTTGTTGTGTTTTGTGGGTTTTTTTCTTTCATGTTGTGGCAATGATTAATAATGACAATTCCTTTGACACAATCATGAGTTTGTAAAGGCATTTTGTTTTACATCTGATATGGAATTGACCTGTTTTATGCCGTTATGAAAGTGTTGATTGTTCCTGACTTCCAGACTTTGTGACTGATTTTTTGAGTGCAGCATGCTTACCACCACACCCTGTGTTTCACACAGCTCCAGTTTCAGTTTTCTTACATCTCTGGTTGTGGCTTTAACCTGTAAGAACTGGATGCTAAAATCTAGTAGTACTTGATAACTGGTATGCATTCACATGACTTCCCAGTACAGTGCTCGTTTTGAATGCGCATGGTCAGTTAAGTGTATGAATTGTTTGGCTACTGACTTAAAAGGTCACTAATTAAGACTTGCCTAGGATTTTAAGGATTACCCTATTTGCTGTTAATAATGCAAGGTTTTTTGTGTGTTAATAGTTTAACTAGTCCAGACATGACCTATTCTGTGTGTTTGTGCATGTGCGTGTATTTCAGGTTTGTCCAGGACTGATTACAGATACATTTTTGGCGGAATATAACCTTTAAATCCTGGGAAACTCTTAAGTAGTACACTTTTTAAGGTTGGGTTCTTTACTATGTGTCTAATCTTGTGCCTTTTTGTCTCTTGGCCCATCTAGATTGATTCCATTGATAACTTCAGCTTGTCAAATACACCATCCAGGGATGAGGACCGCAAATCCCAACTAATGTCACGCTCTCGCTCTCCCTCCACCACCAGTGACATGGAGCCTCTTGAGGTGCCCTTTAAACCCACCATTTGTGCGGTATACACACAAGTTATCATTATGTTTAAGACGTAGTAACTTGGCTTTCATTTCTAGCTGGTGGATCATCCACAGAAAGGTACACAGACTCCTACCATGCTTTCTGGAGGATACAGTGGCCCTGGCCTCACCGCACCTAAGGTATTGAGTGCATTATCAATAACAGATAAAAAGCACATAAAAAACAGATAAAAAGGTTATTAAAGGTTATGTACTGACAACTAAAACCCCAATTCCAAATCAGTTGTTACACTGTGTGAAATATAAACCAGTATTTTATTCACAATAGAACATAGGAAACTTGAAACTTGAAATTGAGGCATATTACTATCACTTGAAAAATATTAGCTCTTTCAATCTCAACCCAATATTAGCTCATCAATCTGCAAAAAAACATCATCTACAAATTATGGAATACATGTTGTGAGTATATTTTAGAATAATGTTCCTCAAAGTAAAATTTTAAGGACTTGGAATATCCCATCACCTACAGTAAATAATATCAAACGATTCTAAGAATCTGGAGTATTCTCTGTATGTAAGGGACAATTCCAAAAATCAGTATTGGATCCCTGTTATCCTTGGGCCAGCACTGCATTCGAAACAGGCATGATGTCATGGAAATCACTGCATGGGCTCAGGAACACTTCTAGATATTGTTGTCTGTGAACAGTTTACCATGCCATTCACAAATACAGGTTAAAGCTCTGTCCTGCAAAGAAGAAACCATATGTGAGCTTTATCCAGAAAAGCTCATTTAAAATGGACTGAGGCAAAGTGGAAAACTGTTCTGTGGTCAGACAAATTGAAATTTGAAAAACATGGACACCACGCCCTCTGGACTTAAGAGGATAGGGACCTTTCAGCTTAATATCAGCAGTTATCTTTATTCAAATCTCTGCATCTCTCATGGTATGTGGGTGCATTAGTGCCTATAGCACAAAAGTGTATACAGGTTTTAGAGCAACATATGCTCCCATCCAGGCAGCGTGTCTCTTCAGGGACAACCTTACATATTTCAGCAAGCTAAACCACATACTGCATCTATTACAATATTATGACTTTGTGGAACAAGAGTCCAGGTGCTGAACTGTCCTATCTGCAGTCCAGAGCTTTCACCAGTTGAAAACCTTTAGCCCATCATGAAACAAAAAATACAAGAAGAAGACAAAAAAGACCTAGGACTGTTGAGCATGTTCAGCAACTGGTCTCCCAGATGTTTACAAACTGTTGTTAAAAGGAGAAGGGATCCTACACAGCGGTAAACATGGCCCTGTGACAACCTTTTTAAGATGTGTTGCTGCCATCAGATTCTATATTCTATATATTCTAGATATTTTTCCTTAAAATGGCACATTTACTCAGTTTGAAGATAAAATATGGGTTTATGAGATTTGTAATTCATTGCATTCTGTTTTAATTAAGAGTTTACACATTTACACATCCCAATGTTTTTGGAATTGGGGTTGTAAAACTTGCCTTGTGAATTGTCTGTTTTAACAATTGATTTTGTTCTTCTCCCCTTTAGCCAAAAGCTCATCAGTTTGTGGTGAAGTCTTTCAACACTCCCACCAAGTGTAACCAATGTACTTCTCTGATGGTGGGACTCATCCGACAGGGCTGCACGTGTGAAGGTGAGGGACACTAGCAAGCTGTACTGGAGTGGGATTTACAAAAGTACTGGCATATTCTACAAGCATCAGTCATATATGGCTGCTCCAGTGTTTCTCAAAACATTTTGGGTGCCAAGTCAAGTCATCCATCTTATTTGAGGCTTTGATTTTAGTATAAGTAATGACTATCTCTGAGCAGTCCAAGCATGCTAAGATTGAAGATATTGATGATCTCTAAACAGAATGGGATGAATGGAATTGTCAAACTTGTTTTCAGCAACACAAAACTCAACTGAAAAACCATAAAAATCAGAGCTGGAGCCAAGAACACCTTTGCCATGTCCAAGACAAGTCCAAGAAGAGCACTGCTTAAATCAGAGCCAAGACAGAGTAGAAGAAGTTTTGTGTCTGAGTCAAGTCCAAGACAACAGGACCGAAAGAAAGAAGCACAGCTAATTGCTAAATTTGTTAATTATTATTATTATTATTATTATTATTATTATTATTATTATTATCATTATTAAACATATTATGAAACATGTAAGTAACTATTAAGGTATAATGAAAAAGTACATCTGTTAGCAATGGAATATAAAGTTTGTTCCTCATTTGGTAATTGTCTATTCAAAATGAGAAGATTTTTATTAATTGTAAAACAACTAATATCAACAAATAATAAAATGGTGGATAAATATGGCCTAGACCTTGAAACATGCCTGCTATCTTAGCTAGCTTGCTATATCATTTAAACATCACGGAGCACATGGCGATAGGATTTGGTAGGAATATGATTGGTTACCAGATGGCCAGTGTCAATGCACGTTCTAGATGGATTTTGAAATTACTTAACCAATACCCATTACTTGCGGGGAAAAAAACATTTTTAACGCCATATGGACTTTCTCAGGGCCAACTAAGACATTTGGTGAGACACACAGCTGATTCCAAGACCGGTTTGGTTTAAAATTCCAATGGGTCAAAAACAAGACTGAGACCATATAAATGTCTCATGACTAGACTTGAGTCTTCTACCGCTGACTGAATACTTGAATTTAGCCTTTAAGAACATTGAATTTACAAAATACATAAAACATGTTCTTATTTTTCTTGCTTTCCATTTTTAAAGAGAGTAGTTAAAGCCTCTTATATAAGACAGTGACAGTGAAGTATTCTAAATTGATGTAATATAATGTGTGTGTGTGTGTGTGTGTGTGTGTGTGTGTGTGTGTGTGTGTGTGTGTGTGTGTGTGTGTGTGTGTGTGTATACACGTGTACTCAGCTGTGGTTAGTTTTGAGAATCTTGTCCTTAAATTGTTCTTTCCTTTTTTGCAGTCTGTAACTTCTCGTGTCACGTGACATGTGCAGACAAAGCCCCTGCAGTGTGCCCTATTCCTCAAGACCAAATGAAAGGGCCCTTGGGTATTGACCCCCAAAAGGGCATTGGCACAGCTTATGAAGGCCAAGTCAGGGTAAGAACTTTGGCACCACAATATTTTCATTGCTGATTTTTCTCTGTTCAATTACTGCATTAACTGGCTGTTTCCACTGTGTGAAATCTTCTCAGGTGCCAAAGCCAGCAGGAGTGAAGAAGGGCTGGCAAAAGACACTTGCAGTTGTGTGTGACTTCAAGCTCTTTCTCTATGACCTGGCAGAGGGCAAGGCTGCTCAGCCTAGTGTTGTTGTCAGCCAGGTCATTGATATGAGGTCAGTCAGGGAATAAATGTTTCAGTTGAACTTATCTAATTCTTAATTTGTCCATGCTGCCTCTATAATAATTATTTCCTCCACTGTATGTGTTTGAGGGTTGATTTCTCTTTTTTTGCTGCAGGGATGAAGATTTCTCAGTAAGCTCAGTATTGGCATCCGATGTCATCCATGCAAGTAGGAAGGACATTCCCTGTATTTTCAGGGTAAGTTTAGGTAGACTACATTTGGGCTTGGCCTGGTTTTATTTAAACAAAAAGTGTGTGGCTGCTGAAGCTTAAATTTTTGGGATTTTTTTTCTTTCCAACCAGTATTTAAATGACACAATTGTGTGCTCTTTCTGTCAAGTTGGGAACAGCAATGTAGTACAAGAATTATGCTGTGTGTAAATATTGTCATTGCCTGCTCTGGAATTTTGATGCCTGCTGTAGGTCACAGCATCTCAGCTGTCTGCCTCCGGCAGTAAGAAGTGCTCCATCCTTGTCCTGGCTGACAGTGACCAAGAGAAGAATAAGTGGGTGGGTGTGCTGAATGAGCTGCATCGTCTCCTAAAGAAGAACAAGCTGAAGGAGCGATTTGTCTATGTGCCTAAGGAAGCTTACGACAGCACTCTGCCTCTCATCAAAACCACTCAGTCTGCTGCTATTATAGGTATTGCTTAGTTGCAGTAGTGCACTGTCAAGATTCACACAGTCTCTAATACTAAGACTTTTTTTAGTGTTTTAGACAAAACTGTGCCTCAGTTAATTATTTGTTTGTTTAAATCTACAGATCATGAAAGAATAGCCCTGGGCAATGAGGAGGGTCTCTATGTAATTCATGTCACCAGAGATGGTAAACCTAAAGTAAGAATTGTATTACACTGTACGATTTCTGTCATTCCTGCATTTATGAATTTATTTTACTTTCCCTCACAGAGATAATCAAGGTAGGTGATAATAAAAAGGTCCACCATATAGACCTGGTACCTTCTGAACAGCTGCTAGCTGTCATCTCTGGTCGCAACCGCCATGTGCGTCTCTTTCCAATGGCTGCTCTGGACGACCGTGACACAGACTTCTACAAGTTACCTGAGACTAAGGGTTGCCAAACTCTAGTCTCTGCCACAATGAGGCACGGAGCTCTCACCTGCTTGTGTGTGGCCATGAAGAGACAGGTCATCTGTTATGAGCTCAACAAGAGTAAAACACGGCATCGGAAGTTTAGGGAGCTCCAAGTTCCTGGTGCAGTTCAGTGGATGGCCTTGCAAGGGGACAAGTTGTGTGTTGGTTACCAGGCTGGTTTTCTGCGCTACAGCCTGCTGGGGGATACCCCTCCAATAAACCTGCTCCATCCAGAGGATCACACATTGGCCTTTATTGGACAACTGGGCCTGGATGCACTGTGTGCTGTGGAAATCTCCAGTAAAGAGCTGCTTTTGTGCTTCAGTAGTATTGGAGTTTATGTGGACTGCCAAGGCAGGCGCTCTCGACAGCAAGAACTAATGTGGCCAGCCACGCCAACTGCCTGTTGTAAGTGCTGTGTACACAGACACCATGACAAATCTCTCAAGTTCAGCTTCTCACTACTGGAGGTTCCCAAGATTACATTTTGTTTTGTTTTGTTTCCTGCAGGTTACAATGCACCTTACTTGTCTGTATACAGTGAGAATGCTGTGGATGTGTTTGATGTAAACACTATGGAGTGGATTCAGACCATTCCACTGAAAAAGGTATTAATTTAGCACATGCATATTACACAGCTTAGGACTGAAGAAGAAAAGAAAGTGTGATCTACAGCACATTAGTGTACTTCCTAACACCAATGTTTGTAATGAGGTGGCTTACTTCTGTGCCTTAGATTCACCCTCTGAATACAGACGGCTCTTTGAACCTGCTTGGGCTAGAGACAGTGAGGCTCATCTATTTCAAAAATAAGACGGCTGGTAAGAATTTTAGCTTAATATATATTTGTGAAAAAGAACTTGTTCCCTTCCTGAGTTCGTGTATTTTGTTTGCAACACTGTTGCTGTTGTTTGCAAAATTGTTTCAGCTCTCCAAACAGATTTATGACAAAAAAAAACAAAAGAATCCTAATACACAGTTTTAGATGATTTCATGAATCACTAAAAAACAAAAACACATGCAAACCGGTATGACCCATGTGAAAAACAATAGCCTCTTCAGTCACTCAGTCAACCAGTGAACCAAGTGTATTTGATAAAGGGTTAATTCAAACTAGCCATGCCCAAAATTGATTGCTACAAACCCTGTTCTGTCTAGACATAACTTAAAATACAATCTCTCTGGCAATGTGTAGTTTCCTAAAAGGTTATAAACAAACACTGCCCTCTCCTTGATGAAAAAACAATCAGAAGAACTAAGAAAGTTAATGAAATATACATACAATCATACAGTCATATGATACAAGTCAATACACTAAGACTCCAATGAACAACTGTGAGGGCCATTGTGTCCAAAGGGGAAAATGTCGAACATCTGTCCAGGAGTGCCTGGTCTAGCAAAATTTCTCCCAAGATCACAACAATAAGAAAATCAATAAAGAATCAGACAGATAAGCTCAACTGATAATGGCATTGATGGCAATCAATTTTCGTAAGTTCCCATCCCATTTAAGCCAGTCTGTCATCTTTGTTAGTTCAATGCATGTGATGGAGCACTGTCCTGCATAACGAACATGGCCTTCTTGAACATTGTAGACTTCTTTCTGTCAAACTTGAAGAAAGTATCTTTCAGTGGGTTTGGGAGCCGATTTTATTCAACCCCAAAAGATCTTAACTAGCTCATAACAACAGCAGTCCATACTAGTACCTCTTGTCTTTTGACACCTGAAAGTGGTGCTGTGTTCGTTAGTGATCCAGGCACTGGCCCATCCATCTTTTTTTAAGAGTAACTCATTTCATCTGTCTGTTAAAGCTTTGAAAGATTTGTCTTTGGGCATTTAGTAGTGATTGTGTTCTTTACCTTGGCCATGTCTCTGAGCACTTTATATCTTGTAGTTCTAGACACTCCAGTTAGATTGCAGTTCTGGAATATGGTAGCACTAGGGTCAGCTTCAGGTTTAATTCTTCTCAAGTCTTCTGCAGTTAATTTTTGTTAATATTTCTTTATGTGTTCTTTGGTGCTGATGATGTTTTTTAACTTTAGCTGGATTGGATCTGTTTTAAAGTACATTTTTTACATTTTATTTTTAACAATTTTTAAGATTTCACTGTGAGTGACTACATTACCTGAGGAAATATAACATATTTTAATTTGTTAATTGTTTTAGGCCACACCCTCCCCATTACACAAATACAAATTGCCTGAAAATGAAATTTAATAAAATAATATGCGTTCAAGTTTAGGAAATAATATAAATTTAGAACAGATGATCCCCTATTCAGGGGGAGTGAGGGGAAGAAGTAGATTGTTCGAGAGTGATCGAGAGTAAGATACTAGGGTAGTTCTTGCTAATCCATTAATTAGGATGTCATAATTGTAAGTCTGTACTGAGAATGTCCTCTGTTGCAGAGGGAGATGAGCTGGTGGTTCCAGAGACATCTGATAACAGCAGGAAGCAGATGGTGCGCAGTATGACAAGCAAACGCCGCTTTTCTTTCAGAGTGCCAGAGGAGGAGAGGCTGCAGCAGCGGAGGTGATAGAACTTAACCTACAATAAAAACCTACTGCATGTACAACTCAGTAGTGGACACTGTATCATGTAGACAAGACCAGGTTTTGCTACACTGCTTGGACATTATGCTTGAAGTATAAACTTTTGACATGTACAATTGAGTATTCTTTGTATGTTGTAACAATTTTATTCATTTTATGGTTCTAGAGAGATGCTTCGAGATCCTGAAATGAGGAATAAGTTGATCTCTAATCCAACAAACTTCAATCATGTTGTTCATATGGGCCCAGGAGATGGGATCCAAATACTTAAAGATTTGCCAATGGTAAGACCAGCAACGCTTCTGAGCTAAAGTTCTCCTTTCCACCTCTCTTTATTTAGGTAGCAAGTCTGAACAAAGTATTTGATTTCCCTTTTGCATGCTCTAAATCATTCTCCACCTCCTCATCCATTGCTGATTAATCTGCTATACACCACTCCTTAGTTCATTCAAGGATGGCTGAGTCTTCCTTCATATTCCTTTCTGTTCCACCATTTTACTCTCTTTTCAACTCCCTTGCTTTCCTCACTCCTGTGCTGTAGCCAGGGTCTCCTCTCCCCTCTCCCCACCTGCGTTTCATCTCCACCCCCACCAGCTTTGAGCATGTCTATCACATGACTGTCACCTCTGCCGACAACTTCCTGTCCCAGGACTCCCCTCTCTCTTCCCAGTCCCCATCTCTAAGCTCTGCCCCAGGGACCCCTGCCTCCATCTGCTCACTGGTAGGACCAGGTCCCTTTGCATATACACCTTTAATCATAGACAGTGTGATTAAACCACTTTTTTATTTGATTGATCCTCACTAAAACATCTTTGCCTCAATGCATGCTAGAAAAATGTCCCCAGTTATTTATCTTTCCATATGTTTTTGAATGCTTTACTGTTTGTTCCTACTATTTCTCATTGTGATGACCAGTTCGAATGTGAATAGTAGTCTGATAATATGGGTCTATAAATCATATAAATAAATAATTATATATATATATATTTATATATTTATTTATTTATATTTTTTTTTTGCCTGCCACATACATATTATGGGCAGTTGTGATCTAGTGGTTCGAGACCTGGCCTTGTGATCAGAGGTTTGCAGGTTCAAGTCCAGGCCCAAGTAGCACTAAGGTACCCTTGAGCAAGGTACCGTCCTGCTACACTGCTCTCCAGGCGCTATTGATAGCTGCCCACTGCTCCACATGTGAAGGGGTAAAAACAAAGGTCACATTTCGTTGTGTTGCCCTTTGGGTGATGGGTTGTGTTCACATTGACAAATAGACACTACCACTTTACTTTATAATTAAAAATAACTAAGAAACATGTGACTGTAAAGTTACACCAAGTTGTTCCCAACCTCATTTGTTTAAAAACATTTTTAAAATTTCAAAAACTTTTTGATTCAGTGACTTGTTTTGAATGGTCTTACTCATGTGGATATGTTTCTTCTACCCAATGCTGTGTGCAGAATGTGCGTCCCCATGAGAGCCGTGGAGTGCTGGGTGGCTCTGTCAGCATCCCCTCCATCAGCAAGACCAGATCTGAACCCGGCCGCTCCATGAGTGCCAGCAGTGGCCTTGGCACACGTAAGTGCTTATGGTTCAGTAGGGAAGGGCAGCGAGAGAGCTGCTCAGAGCTGTATGAGAAAGAATGAGCTGTATCTTGCAGAAGAGACTAATTGATTTTATGTTATAGATGTAAAAATGAATCAGTTTTCACGGTTCCTGTGTAGGTTTGTCTTCTCAGAATGGCAGTGCTCTGAGACGAGATTTTTCTGGTGGAAGTTATGGCTCCACCAAGCGACAAGCGATGACTTCACCCTCTGAGGGCTCGCTCTCATCTGGTGGGGGTGTGGACTGTGGGGGGGATGCTCCCCTCTCTCAGTTTGACAGAGAGGTACGTAATCATGCAGTGGGGAGATCTGAAACATGAACGTATGTTTCTGACATTTGATAGACTCTGGTTTTAACAGATGCTGATCTACAAATCCGAACATGTCACTGAAACGGTTGTTTATAGTTTATGTAGTGCATTTGTGTTTGTGTATGGAATCTTTCAAACTTGTCTTTCAGAAAGCTGTTGACTGGTAAATTTGTAAATCTTTCACTCCAAAATACTCTGCTTCATTCTAATTTGCATTTGGCAGCAGTTGCAGGATAAACTGATTACATGATAAACTCATACATTAAACTTGCTTGATTTAAATGTGAGCATCATTGTGTACAAACCTCATTTCCCCAAAAATTCCTTCATTTTGTTAAAGGAAACAAAAATAAGAATCTGATTTGTTAATCCTCTTGAACCATTATTTAACTGACAGAAGCACAAAGAAAAGGTTTCCAATGTTTTTATTGAATAATATTGAAATGTATTTTGTAAATACAAAAACATCTGCATTAGATGCCGGCAGCACATTCAAAAAAGTTGGGACAGGGGCAGGTTTACCACTGTGTAACATTCATTCAATCATTTTCATTTTCACAATTATTTTGTTCACTTTTTAATAGCCTGGAAACTCAATTACTAATTGTTGTAGTTTAGCATATGAAATCTTTTGCACATTGTTGCTTGATATAGGACTTCAGCTGCTCAACACTCAGTGTTGGCTGTTGTCTGGTCCTATCTTTATGAAGCTCCATACATTTTAATAGCAGACAGATTAGTGTCTTCTGACTGCTCGAATGTCACAAACATTCAGTGGTAGTTTGTGGCCTTGCCTCACACAGACTGAGGTTTCTCCAGATTACTGGACTCTTTTCATTTTATATACTGTTGTTGATGAAGGATCTTTGCACTCTTGTGTTGAGAGATGTTGTTTTTTACTGATTAATAATAGTTATTATTTTTGTAAAAAATAATTAAGTTAATAAATGTTTGGCTCAAAGTGGTGAAGAGACTTTGGTAGATGCTCCTTTATATACCCAACCATGATAACCTCACCTGTTATCAGCTCACCTGCTTATTGTGAAATGTTTCAAAATGGTGTAACTTAAATTTTCTGTAAACATTTCACTATTATTTTGCCTCTGTCCAAACATTTTTTTTAAAGTGTTGCAGGCATCAAATTTTGTTTACATTTAGAAATTACGATCAAATGGTCAGATAAAATATTAGAAATCTATTTTCTCAATTAAATAAATTTTAGTTTTTATTACATTTGACAAAATCTCTTAACTTTTCCAGAAATGGTGTTTATACATTGTTTCCACATTTAATAAATTACATGTATGTGGAATATAATATTAATATATTGTATCAACTCAGTTGTGGCCAACAGTAAATAAACTTAAAGACAAATTTCTGTTTATTTAATATATGTAATTAATAGAGACGTTGTTCACATTTGGATCAAGTAAATTCTTATCTTTCTGTTTTTACACTGGACTAGGTTACAGTTAGGCATGGATTTATTTTATTTGCAAATTTCCCACTTGTGGGACTTATAAAGGGTTATCTTATTTTATCTTAAGGCATGGTATTAGATTAAAACTGTCCCTGTTTTGCAAAGATAAACCAAAGCTTTTATTTCACACTCAAACCCCCACGCTTTATCAGCGCTGCAGTCTTCTTTCCCATACTACATGCACGCATTGAGTGATGTGAAGTGCCACCATAACTAAAGAATGAGAACTGTTCGTCCACCAATAAATCACTTTGCACACACGCACACACACACACACACACACACTTGCATCCTGTTGTACCGCATGGCGTGCGGATTCCAATATGATGTGTGGTCGATGTGTGACTCTCTGTAGTGGCAGGCAGTTTCACCCACAGGCAAGACCCCTGATGTGAAAAGGGCTTTAAGGACCCTGATTAGTAAGATAAAGGTAACAACCAACAGCACATCACCCAACTACCTCTTATATGGCCATCCAGCTTGCCTTTAGTTAAAGCTAGACTAGTGGTTCTATGTGCTCACGCTAGAGTTCTTCATAGGTCCGTCTAGGCTTGGAAACTTAATATCAACTCACTGCCAAGTTGGGTTAGGGTCCAAAATCCCAGCTACAGAAATTGATTAATTGATTGATTGGTGAATTGATTTTCTAAGGTGAAGATGAACTGAAATGTAAATTATGCATTAGTTGTATTATTAAGCATTACTCAGGTTGATTTAGGTTACTTATGAAGATCTCTAGTTTGGAGCACTCCCCCAGGTTCATCAGGTACTCGCTGCAAGAATGTGTTGTATTCTGCCTTGTGCTGTGGTTATGTACAAGAAACGGCACAGACGTTGGTACTGTCTCAGGGTTTCACCTCTATGATGCCTACAGAACCAGACGCTGAGCCAGATCGTAGTGACCCTTTTCTGTAAATTGTGTTAGATTATTGTTGATGTGATAGAAAGGCCATCCATTACTCATTAGACACATTTTTAAGCTCCCAGGCCATGTGCACTAGCAAGTAGTGTAGTATTTGGCTTTGTACCTTACAGACAGTCTATAGGCAAACATGTGAATTTTAAATCAAGTTTAAAAAATAAGTGTAAAGTAAAACCACAAGAAGTTTTGCAGTGTGTAACAGACATTTACTTTTTCTCGCAAACCCTTAGGACTCTGATTCACCACGGCACTCTACGGCCTCCAACAGCTCTAACCTGAGCAGCCCACCAAGTCCATCATCTCCACATAAAAGCAAGTCCCAGTCTCTGGAGCGCAGTGAGCACCCAGGCTGGGAGACTTGAGGCCAGCCCCAGCTGTGCTACACACATATCCTGCTTCGTGGACTGGCAGGTGACCTCTAGAGCTTGAGCACCCCCCTTGCCCATAAGTATAACAAACAAGCGATGAACTGAGTCCAAAAAATAACTTCCTACACTACGTTTTAAGGTGGTGGTGTTTGTAACTCATGGAAAATTAGATTGGGTTATTGTGTTTTTATACAGGATATACATTTAAAATATTCCCAAGCGTTTTAAGCGTTGCTTTGGCTTCACTTTTTTACATCTATCTGTGAAAGAAAGACAAAAACATCTGAAGCACTGTTGGAATAGAAATACCTAGACTTGTATTGTGCTCAAAAAGATAAGACATTGCCTTCTATTGGCTTTTGGTTTGTTGGAAAGAAACGTTCAGTGCTTTCCAGTCCTAGAGGTGTGCAAAATTTGAATAGTTTTATCTTACAGTGACAATATTATTTTACACTTAACATTATAAAATATAATCACAACACCTCTTGATATAAAAACACTACAGTGAAGACACTATTCTTTGGTCTCCTTTTGCTTACAGTTTTTGTGAAATCAGAGAGGGGCTAGAAATTGTACACTTAATAAACCACTGCTACCATGGAGACAAGACATTATACAGTTGTCCCCAGCCACAGCACTACACTTAAACCAACCTCTGCACTCTGGTGCCATGCTGATCTTTCACAAGAAAAGCTCAGACTTCAGTAGAAATAGATTAAGTTTAATAATGTACATAGAGTTTAAGTAGAGTATAATATATTATAACACTTATATTGTGAAAAAAGTGTGACTTGGAGAGTGGAATTCTCTTTTGACTTTGTGTGTCAAAACGTTGGACATTGATGCAACCAGTTTTAATTTAACAAGCTCAGCATTTATTTTTTTATCAGAATATCTGACACTCATGATTCCACTGTGTCTAGCTGGAATGAATTAATTCCTTAGGGAAATTCTAGCAAATACTATAATCAATGGTAGTGCTCAGAAACACCAGGCACATGAATGCACGTGTATATGGATGTGTATGAATACACATCAGAACATAAAAGAGCATAGAAACATAATCCCACAATCACATAAGCCTTGTGGTGAATGTATTGAAGACTTCTTGCAGCCTTCTTCTGTTTCCTCTCTTTGCCTACTTGTGTGTGCTTCATGGTTCCTTCACCAGAGCAATAATGCTGTTTCCAAAGAATTTCTGTTAAACTGTTATTACTTGTCCGTCTTTGTGTTATGTTCAGTATGTTTTTAATGTTTGTTTTTATGACTCACGTGACTCAGAACACAGAAACCAAACTTAGCCTGAAGTGTATGTACACACACAAAGTATAATCAGTATGTTAGCACTGGTTTTATGACACTACAGTCACTGTTGTGTGACACTCTAAATCACAATATGGTTAAGCTTTGGAGGGCTTCTCCACATTGGGGAGTTTTCAAGGACTTTAACTCAGTCTCACTGGTGCATATATCTGTTGCCTCTACTTCTGCTACTTCCTGTAGCTAGTAATGACACAATGGGGACAGTGAGGGAAATGTATTTTTATTTCTGATGTTGAAGGCAAATTGTGAAAAGAATAATTAAAATAGGTTCAGTGAGGGAATATGGCTAAACTGATGTAATGACATTTTTAATGTTTAGGTAATGTATAGAATACAAAGTGCAAGCACCCCTGGATTTCACATACCTCAAATTAGTGAGGCAAGCCATTTACTATAATACAAATACATGCAAATCAGCAGGCTAACCCCCTGTCCTAAAGTTTACACTTGCAGTGTGGTGTACTTGAGTGCACACTGATGTACTTGCTGGTATGTATTTCATTTGGCTAGTTTCTTAAATGTGCAGCACACAAGACCACACTAAACACATCCTTAATAACATACCATATCAAAGCTGTGTTTTGGTACGTATACATCCCAGAGGTCTGTGTGTTGGTGACATATTAACACATTATTTGGGAAGATGTTTTGAGGAAAATGTTAACATCACAAGAATATCCTCAGATACCTGTTCCATAAAGCTACAATACATACCAGACACCTGCAGTCACAACAAGCGCTTTTTGTACTAAATTTGTGCATGAATAAGCAAAGTCACAAAAAGCGAGTCTGGATTTGGCAGCCAGCCATTTTTTATTCTATACACTACATTATGACCATTTTAGATCCTTTTTTTTAAATCGTTTGACAACCTAAGTTTTAAAAACAAGCCTCTTGACAGGCTGTTTAATGCTGATGATTCCTTTCAAGAAATTCAGAGGGCCCAGTAATTCACACTGCTGGAACACTTCATAAGTTATTTAAATTTAAAATTTCAGCAAGTGTTCAAGGGGCCAATGATGCATATTGAAGAAAGAAATGTTTTCTATATAAAAGCACACTTTTGAGTTTGGGGATCACAGAAGTGTATATTTAGCTGTGTCATAAGACTCTGAACGGTTATTGCCAGTTTATTGTTGCAGTTTAATGAAAACTTTGTGTCTCCTGAAGAGCTGTTTGAGGTAGATGGGCTTTTTGTATCCTTCACTCATTTGGCCTGATTATAAATTTTAGGACATTTGGAGTTGATTTTATTAACTCTCAGACCTGTAAATTGCTGAGAGGATATAGAGGAAAATGTCTGATCTGACACAATAAGTAGAAAACATATCCAAACATTCTACACTGGAGCTACAAGGTTTTCTTGTAACCGCGACAGTATTTTTATATAACATTATGCAAACATTATTCTCATTTTCACTGTGGACCAGTCCAATAAAGTTGGCACGTTGTATTCCTAAATTAACAGCTTATTCGCAATGTTTGGTATCGTTTGGGACCTTAATTATGCCTTTGTGGTATTACATTGCCATGTTTATTCTTACTGAATTTAAATGACCATACTCCACAATGTAAGTTTAATGCAGAGTGGTTTTTACCTTGTGGAATTCGGGCTATGATGGGTAGAATGTTAATGCCACAATTATGGTATAACGTAACAGGGCACCTGTTTGAGATGTTACTCAGGTATGTTAGAACCAATGATTTATTTTATTACATTGAGGAATAGATTGAAAGAACACAATGACGGACTTGGCTTTTCCATTATCTGTCATTTGGTGTAATTTTAAGACTGTTAATTACTATGTATAGGGCAGCATTAGAGGAAGGTGCCTTAGTTGAACTCTGAATGCTGGGCAGTTTATGTAGGAATATGATTTAGATTTTAGAACAGAACTGAGGGAAGATTGAAAACACAAACACCTGCATTTCAGTGAGTGTTTACTCTGCCTTGTATGTTAACTGCTATTCCATACCATTCATTATATTTCCTAGACTTTAAGGGTTTTTTTGTAAGAATGTGTACAGTTTTGCATGTCATAGGTGTAATCACTTGTTTTAAAGGTTTTACGTCTGGATTACTTCCACTTGTTTTGTTTGAGCTTATTTTATTGATCTGTGGTGTGGAAGAGTGGGATGTAAACAAAAGGATGACCCCACTACAGTTTTCTTTTTTGGGCACATGCTTATTTAAGGTGGAATGTCATGGAGTTTATATTTAATTAGCCACTATTCTGTTCACATTGAGACTCCTAACGTGACTGATGTATTTCAATAAAATGGGAAACTGTTACAAAACTGCATTTTACTCATGACTGTAAATGTCTTCAAGAAATGAGCAAACACCACACAGGGTATAAATTACATTAGATACTGAGGACTGAATTCTACTAGCGGTCATTTCTTTATAAAAGTTTTTATTTCAATCTTGTGTGACCCTACAACTGAAAAGAACATATGTACACATTCAACATAACAGTTAACCACTGTTAAAGTGCTAAATCTTTTTTCCCTCTACGAAAATATGTACAATATGGAATTCAGCATGTAGATAAAGCATACTTTGGAGACTGAAGGCAAAGATACTGGAGAAGCAGTAGTAGCTGTCAAAAACGTGGCCATTTTACAAAGCTCAGGTCCACAGTCACATTTTCAGGCACTGAAAACCACAACGTTAAATCTCTTTTTCAACAAGTAAACAAAAGCACTCAGGATAACTACCCCAACACTTCGACTTAGCTACATTTTCACCAATGCTGGACTTGGTGCAGCATCAACATATCAAACAATACCAGATATTTGTAATTCAATATAAATAATTCCAGTTGTATCAAATTTTCTATTCTTCCCCAGATAAACCTGGAAGGAGAAACCATTTACAGTGTTGCACAAATACCGTCTTACAGTAGGGGCACACATTGCATACTGAAGTGAACAAACATTTCAGGCAGGAGTACAGTTTTCAAAGCTTTCTGCAAATTGAGTGCTGCAAACAGACATTAACAAGACAAGGGACCTAGGCAGAATGTTCAATTCTATCTGAGGAAAGGCAGGAATGGGACCTCTTGGCTGATGAGGTAGGCGCAGCAAGGGCTGTGGGGATGAAGGACTAAGCACATCTGGTGGTGGAGGTGGTGAGGTTTTCTGGTACATTGATCTTGAGGAGTACTGCAGTTAATATACACGTATACAAAAAATGTATACATTAGAAACTGATACACAATCAAAGCCTTTAACTTTCCCCGTCTGCACTCTACCAAAAGAAAATGATGCATGCAATCACTTGCCAGAGGCAAATTACTGTCAAGGTTCACAGTAACCCTGGCCACACTTCTCTATTCGTTTGAACGCTTGGACCTGAAGAAATCCAAGAGCTACCGGATTTTTATCCAATCTTCAAGTGACTGAGATCCAGAGCTGCTTTAAGGAGGGCTTAAATGATCTAATGGGAAAAGGCTGTGAGTCAGCAGTTTGAATCTTTTCAGCTCTGAGCCTGAGGACAGCTGGACGCCACCCTCATTTCTTCCCCAGCCTAAACTGTGAGAAATTGCCACCACACAAAAGGGGGGGAGAGAGTACTGCTGTTCTTTTCACCTTACATTTGTGTCACCTACCAATCACCCTGAACTTCACAGTATCAAAGAAACCATCTGGTCTTACACAAGTGTCTGCCCATGCTTGGTCTGAAATGTGCTTTGTGGATATGAAGACCTCCAGTGATTCCCCAGTGATGGTTCCCTTTCACATGGAGAAACCAGCTGTGGATTTCTAGGATAAGTGAAGTCTTCAAATTAGCACCCTCTCCTGCTTCTGCAGAGCAAAAAGTCTCTTATGTGAGTGTTCAGATCTGGGCCCTGAGCTGACACTGAGGGCAGTGTCTGTAAACACAACTCTGTCTCTAGTAATTACGCACTTGCTCCATCTTCCTCCATCACACGGTTCATGCTGGAACCATGAGTTATGTTTGTGGGTGGAGCATTGCTCAAGTCCCGCATGCTGCTGTGTCGTGATTGGCTGTCAAGGCGGTGTAGGCTGCTGTGATGAGAGAGTTGCTCGTTAAGGCGAGGCATGCTCCCATAAGGAGGGCGTTCCTCCACTTCTCTGTGACTGGTGGGAGTGTATCTGTGGGATGACAAAAAGGGGTAAACAAGTTTCAGTCTCAGAATGATGGGGTTGTCACTACTTACAGTAGTGCTTAAAATGGATTAAATTCTCTTTTTTGCATAAATCTGACAATTTTTTTTACATAAAATGTGACCAGATATTTTTTTAAAAGTTGTAACTGATAAGAGCCCAATAAAATATCAAGCAAAATGATCCAATATGAAATTTTAGCTGACAAAAGTATGTGAACCTCTAGAATGTTCCACATAGAGGATAATTAAGGTCAAGGGGTTCAGTCAGGTGGATGACAATTGACTCCACCTTATTAAAAAAAAAGTAAATATCAAATCTGGTGTTCACCCTATAGGTCTATGAGCGCACATCCCAGAGCTATAAGAAACATTTGATTAAATTCATTGTGCCTAAGGGGTCACAACATTTACTTAAAGCAAAGATAGCTTAGACATTTATGTTGGATCACACTCTTTAATAAAACAATGAAAATGATCATTTTGCTTGGGTTTTTGATTTATTGAGTTCTCCTTATCTTGTGACTTCAATGATCTGATCACATTTAATACCGATGTAAAAAATGAACATTAAGTGTTAAATATTGAAGGTGAACCTAATGACATTTTAAAATAAACATTTTATATTTTAATTCATGTCTCCGCTTATATTACAGAATGTATTACATCACTATTTAAAAGTACAAGTTTTCATATAGTTTCATCTCCTCCATCAACCAACCTACAGCCACTCAACACTCAGAAAAACTGACTCTTCCAGGCCTCACCTGCCATCACGTGAGCGGTGCAGGCTGCCATGGTAACTACTCATCTTGCTGTGGACACTGCCAGCCTTGCTGCGCACATCGTCTAGGGTGGCTAGGTGAGTGGATGAAGCGTGTGTGGAGGTGCCCTGTGTGGAGGTGCCACGTGACTTGCGGATGATTGGTGTGTTGGGGTCACGCAGCAGAGACTGAGCGAAATCGGGCTCCTGCAAAACCTGACGACTCTCATTCACTGCACTGCTACGTGAGGACGGACAGAGGAGAGAGCAATCGTGGCATGTAAGCAAAAGACAAGGGTTGTAGGACGTAAAGACTTAAGCCACTGAAAATAAAGATTTCATTTTTAACAATTAAGACAACACAAATTATATTTATAATATTTGAAATGAAGAGGAGGAAAAAAATGAGGGAAACAGTCAAAGTGGAGGAAAAAAGTAAACTTAAATAGCGGTTGATAAATGAGCACTGCAGGATGGAGCCTTGACATGGACTATTTTTATATAATAAATATTTGGGCAATTTTCCTTTTCCTGAGACCGTCATTATCATGTGCTTCATTTAAACAGCATCAGACAAAAGTTCTAGCATTATCTCCTTGGCAAATGCAGACTCAAACGCTGACTCCTGCTTTTCCAATTGTGTTTTGTGTTTCTTTTAATACTCTTCCCATTTGGTTTATACTTGCACCAAACTTTAGACACAGTTTACTTGTAACAATCAGCCTCTCACACTCTGTTGTATTTTCTTCGTGAAGGAGTTTCATAATCCTTTCCATTGTTTCAACTGACAACTCTTTTTGGGGCCATGTTTCCTTTCAATTAGCCAAGTCCAACAACTCACCGAGGTCTTCAAGTGCTCTCTTTTGTCTTAATGGAGGTGGATTGTGTGAAAGTGATATTCACAAATCTGCATTGGCCAAAGAGATAATCCTGGGACTTGTCTGATGCTGTTTGAATGAAGCACACGACTGAAGAAAACAAATATGGCTGATCATTAATGATATGGGGTTGCATTGTCATCTAAATCTGATTGAAAATTTATTGTGGACATTTAAGAAGAAATAGTACATAACAAGGCTCCATCCTGCAACGGTCAACCGATATTTACGTTCACCTTTTCCATGCACTTTCATTTGCATTTGTAGACCGTTTACTGTTTACAGTTTTAGAAATGTAAATTACAAGGTGATTCCCTAATTTCCCCAATCCCTCTACATGATCTGAAAAAAAAAGGATTTAAATTTATTTGTATGAGATGTTTGTAATTTTATCTTCTCCAGTTCTCAAATCTCCAACTAAAGAAGCAAACTTTGGCTGATTGCCTACCAACTTATTTCTTTGGTAAGTGAGAAGGGCTTAAGTACAACAGTTTCTCCCATGAAAGAAAAAAAGAGAACTTACTCTTTGCGTCTGCGGCCGTGGAAAAAACTGGCCCACTCAAAGCACGTTTTCTTACTGCCTACCCAGAATACAGATGGGATGCCAACAACCAGCACCATCAGATACTTCATCAGGAAGAGAACCAGGTCAGGCCTGCTGGTCTGCTCCACCTTCACACAGAAACACACATATACACATTAAATACAGTCATATGACTGATCTTGTAAAAGCCTGTCCCTCAAACAACTCTCACCCCTGATCCAGTGAGCTCCCTTTTGCCTGAAGGCTCTCACTCTCTCTGCACTCTACATTCTTCTCTTCACTCAACCCAAAACTGAAGCTGCACTCTCACTGTTACTCTCACTGGTTGGCAAATGGTTTGTGTGATTTCATTTGGTTTACACTCTGCTCTCATCATGATGTATTAGTTTCTTGTGCACTCTTTTTTTTGTCCTATCTTCTGCACTTTGGTACACTGTTACTTCTCTGTTGTTTTGTTGCTTAACAAGCTCTGTGTGCATGTGTGTGTGTGTGTGTGTGTGTGCTCCTTCAGACTGAACAGCTCCAAGCTTTTAGACAATCCATCCCTCTCTTCTGAGCACAAACACAGCATGAACCTTCACAATGGATTCCAGCCATTCTCTTCCTCTGTCCTTTCAGTCAAAGCACCTGGACACTTGACTACTCATGCGAACAGCCTGGAGCACACACCACGTTTACATACAGAGGTTGCCAGGATGCAAGGCCAATGAAATATCTCATACATTTTGCTGTGTTGAACATCTTGTTGGACCTGACAAGGTAGGTTAGCTCTGTTTTTTTTTGCTTTTCTGCTTTTCTTTTAGTCCTGAAAATGTACTAAAACAAACACAGGACTTTAAACTGAGGCTGGGATGTTCACTGCACACAAAGACCCAGGGTCTTCAGAGAGAACTATCCAATGACATGGGGTGAAACTGGATTTCATGAACACTGACATGCTTCAGTGAGGAACTTAAAAATAAGACTTTATCTGCCTCACACACGCTTCCAAATACTCACTGACTCATTATAATACTTCTTATATTATGCAGGTTCAACCACACATTCACACTTCCGTGCATTTCTATTAACAAACTGTTTCCCTATAAACTGGAACCAGTCAACTACATTCATTAGGTTTTATCAGGCCATGCTCTGTTTGCAGGGCTCTGCTTGTATCAGCAGCTGTTGCAGGAATGTGAGTGGCACCCTCAGCCTTTCCCTGATTTGAAAACATTCTGTCGGTTCACACACACATGCTAGAAATCCTCTTCAGGAGCATGTGGGGAAACCACACAGACCATGTGTCACCCCCTGTTCACCATCAACTCAAACCTATGTGAGACATTACAATGTTAAAGTGGTAATTTGGTGGAAAAAACACAAGTTTACGTGATTATCTCCTTATTCCAAATAAAGCTGATAAGCCAAGACATGTTTGGTTTAAAGGTCTGCTTCTTTAGGATTGTTTGTCAATGAATGACATACTGCCCCAAAATAGCGCTTTAAACAAGCTTGAGATTTTGCTCAAAACCTGAATACAGCCTGATAACTTTCTTTCAGATGCTTCCAACAGTGCTGCACACTTCCAACACACCTGCCCCAAACGGGAACTAAACCATCACCTAAAAAAAATAAAACCTGATATTTTGAATGATATCCATGCATGTCTGCACACACGCATACACACAGGTACATGCAAAATTTTTCTATTTTTCTAAGTGTTTTTCTACATGATAAATAAACTAAAGTGGAATTTAAACTGTTGGTCAGCTGATTTGTGTGTGTGTGTGTGTGTGTGTGTATATAAACAGTTGAATGTGAACTGGTCATACTGGTCAAATTATGTTTTGATTTTCTAACATTTAAATAAGATAGTAGTAAATATGGCAATATGACTGGAAATATGAGTCTTTGGACAAACCTACTATACTTTTATAAAATTCTACACAAGCAATACATAAAAATGTCTTGCCTAATCAATTACATATGGGATAATAGAAGAATTTAGCTTTTTTTTGCTGAACTGTCACTTTAAACTTAATATTATTGCTTTGGTGTAAATCATCATATTCTGAGTAAATGCAGCTGCATGGCTCATTAAGTCTATGACAAGCACTGATGCAGTGCAGTACAGGCAAGTGGCCATTGTGCACAAACCACTTTCCTCTTAAAGAAAATGCTGAGGTGATGACAGGCCATCACCACCTTCTAATCTTACTGCCTGTGTGTGTGTGTGTGTGTGTGTGTGTGTGTGTGTGTGTGTGTGTGTGTGTGTGTGTGTGTGTGTGTGTGTGTGTGTGGACACAGTTGTCCTTCATTATCATCTCTGTGCTAAACCCGGATCAAACAGCCCTTCCCTCAGCACTCTTCTCCAAACCACTACAGAGGCCCATCAAACAATGCAAGCAGCAAAGCGTGACCTAACAAGCCTGCAACTGGGAAAACAGTGAGAAGAGAAACGCGAGAGAAACACTGTACCCTTTACACGAGCCTGCCTCCTCAGCCTCAACACCTGCTTAACTCATGCTAATACACCTACACCTAAATAAAGCAGAGCTCGCTGCAGATGCTCAATAATTAAAACCTAAAGCTCTGCGTAGGCAAAGCACAGAGAGTGGGAGCATCTGAAAAACTCAACCAAGCAGGAGAATACTGCTTGGCCTGCGGGGGAGAGTGAGTGAGTGAGAGAGAGTGTGTGAGTAACCAGGCCACATGACACTCAGCTCCACTTGGTTCACTATGTTATTGTGCAGCGAGAAAGGCCGAGAGTCTAATGTTACGTGGTAACGTAAACGCCCAGCGTGTCACTGTGGTGTATCACATCACAACGTCTTTTCACTCAGCAACACAAAAGAACTCCTAACTGGGATGCCTTTTGACAAATGTAGGTCTTGAAAAATTCAACTATCCCATGCTGCCAGAAATACTACAGAGAAACAAGTAAAATGCATATTTCATTCTAATGCACAGTTAGAGCAGCAGAATGCAGTTTATTCAACTAGTGCTTGAATGTCATAGCTGTTGCCAGTGAAAATGAAATGCATGTTTGTTGTTAAACAAAACTTATAATTTAATATCATAGCACACTGAAATAAGTTACAGAATTGTCCAATGTGCTGATTTTATATGTATCTATACTACGTTTGTGTTCATAAGCAGAAGATTTGAATTTGTGTACAATCCTGTTACTGCAGGAAGATTTATTATATATTTTTGTATATAATGTATTTATTAAATATATTTTATATATTTTTATTATGTTTTTTATCATTGCTTGACATTAAAACTAACAAATATAAATGCAATTCACGGTCATTAAACAATTAAAAAGTAAAAGTAATAACCTGGTCAGTCTCAATGATTTTCCTGATACCAATGAAAGCAATAAGTGAAGCCTGTGTAGATGGAACACCTGGGTGAGTCCTGCTGTAGGGTTAGTATGTCAGTATGACTGGTTGTGAAACATGAGATGGTGTAGTGTTGTTACCTGGTAAGGGCAGGGAATGTGGTACTCTCTGCAGCGTTCTTGCACCCAGGTGGTCTCCCATAGTGAACGGTAGGCCTGTTCATACAGGTAACATCCAACCACGGTCAGCAACGGCACTAGGTAAAGTATGGAGAATACGCCGATACGGATCATGAATTTGACCAGCTTGTCCTGGTTCTCCTTCTCCAGGGGGATCTCCATACGGACCCGGTTTAGAGCCACAATCCCAACCAGAAGCAGAGACACCCCGACCAGGACGTCCAGGCACAGGGGGGCCAGCACAAACCAGCGAAGTGTGTGAACATCATACAGGCCCACAAAACACACACCACTGATGTTATCACCTTCAATCTTATTCATTGCCAGCAGCGCCACAGTCAGCAAACCAGGTATGCCCCAGGCACTGGCATGGAAAAGCAGGGCTTTCTTTTCAATAGCCTCACTGCCCCACTTGGGCACAGCAGCTAGGAACCAGGTTATGGTGAGAATGACCCACCACACACTGCCGGCCATAGTGAAGAAGTAGAGCACCATGAAGAGCAATGTACAGGCTTTATTGTGGGAGCCCTGGGTCACTGTGGAGGCTTTGAATTGAGCCTGGTTGGCTGCATTACATGCCACACGGTCCTCCAGCAAAAAGCCCAGAAAGAAGACCAGAGAGACCATCATGTAGCACACGGCGTAGAAGATGATGGGCCGCTCAGGGTAACGGAAGCGTGTGACATCAATGAGAAAGGTGAGAAAGGTGAAGAGGGTGGCAGACAGGCACACAATGGAGATGACGCCAATGAAGTAACGGGCAAAGGTCAGTTCCTCGCGGCGGAAGTACATGTTGGGGCAGGGAGGAGAACAGTCCCGCACGCTCAAGAATGTGTAACCCAGCTCAGGCTCAACCTTCAGCTCACGTGGGCACCAGAAACCATAATCCCGCTGCACTGACAGAGGGGACTGGTCGGTAGTGTTTGTGCTGACCAGCAGGTCTACATCGCGAGGGTAAGGCTCCTCACAATCTGGAAACCTGGGGTTGGGGGCACAATTAAACTGCATTACTGCAACTGTAATGAATTACAGGAAAGTTAAATAATTAAACATTGTAACTGTAGTTCGTTGAGATACATTTATTATTTAAACTGACTGAAAAATAGAGCAGCATTTGCCTGAACATTTGACAGAAAGAAGAAGATAGTAACAAATGTTTGTTCTCTGCCTAATGTATATTTGTCTAAAAATGTAAAATGTCACATTTGTAATTACAGATTTCAGACAAAATTCAGAATATAACTGAAAGGTGCTAATTAATAATAATTCTAGTAATAATTGTACTGAAATTGTAATTTGAAAAAGTGCAATTTTCACACTACAAGGGCTGCAATATCACATACACACATGGACAAAATTGTTGGTACCCTTCAGTCAATGAAAGAAAAACTCAAAATGGTCACAAAAATAACT